>AP025360.1:17791964-18242993 GCA_030295005.1 Cephonodes hylas
CCAAAAATGTTACCTCCGAGGCACCGAAGACGCATTTTGATGTGTTGACGAGGACGCCGTACTCGCGCATGCGAGTGAAGAGTTGATGGAGGTGCGCCTCGTGCTCTGCTACTGTCCTGGAAAAGACGAGGAAGTCGTCTAGGTAACAGTAGCAGAAGTCCAGGCCTCGCGTCATCTCGTCCACAAACCTCTGGAATGTTTGGCCTGCGTTCCTCAAACCGAAGGTCATAAAGGGGAATTCGTACAGGCCAAAGGGAGTAGTTATGGTAGTCTTCGGTATGTCGACCTCATGGACAGGGATTTGGTTGTACGCCCTCATGAGGTCGATGGTGGAAAAGACCGTACAACCGGAGATGGAGTGGGAAAAGTCATGGATGTGCCTAATAGGATAACGATCTGGGATAGTTCGTGCGTTAAGCGCACGATAATCCCCGCAGGGTCGCCAGCCGTTATCCTTCTTAGGCGCGAGGTGTAAAGGAGAAGCCCAGGGACTGTCAGAAGGACGCGCTGTGCCGTTGTTCAGCATGAGCTCGAACTCCTGCCTGGCGATCTTGAGCTTGTCCGGTGCAAGCCTCCGGGGAGTACACGATACAGGGGGGCCAGGCGTGGTCCTGATGTGATGTACCGTGTTGTGCTTTGGAGGCGTCGGTGTTCCCGAAGGGCGAGTAATTTCCGGGTACTTTTCCAAAATCGCGTGGAAGCTCGTGTCACCCGTCGGAACCTTCACTGAAAAGACATTGATATTAGCATTAATACATGATGTCGATAGAGTGGTCGTGTTGTCTATTAGGCGTTGATTCCTGCAATCTACAACTAAATTATAAAAACTAAGGAAATCAACGCCTATGATAGGTTTGGTGACACTGGCGACGATGAATCGCCAAGGGAAATTACGCCTTAGGCCTAAATTTAGGTTGATCTCGACGAAGCCGTATGTGTCTATGGTCGAACCGTTGGCCGCGATGAGGCCAAAGTCGGTTTTGGGGCGACGCTCCCGAAGTGCAGAGATGGGGTAGACGCACAGGTCGCTGCCGGTGTCCACCAGGAACTGGAGCTTGGTGCTGCAGTCGGTCACAAAAAGGCGACCTTTGTGTGACGGGGCGTCGCTTGCTGCTACTGCCGCTGGAGTCGCAGGCACTCGTGGTGTCGCCGGTTTTCTCGATTTCGAGAAATTGCACGGCGACTCACACTTGAGGGCCTGCGCGCCGAACTTGGTGTGGTACCAACAAGGGTGGTGGTACCTGGGGCCTAAGTCAGGCCGGCTGCTGTGAGGCGAGGTGGGGCGTCTGCGGGGGGCCCTTCTCTTGGGCTGAGCTGCGTGGAGACCAGTAGGCAGAGAATGCTCCTCGAGTTGTCTGGTCAGGTGCTGCACCATTTTGTGAAGATGCGCGACCTCTTTAAGTTGTGAAGCTGAGGGTCCATTTGCAGACGCGATGGTGGCTGTGTGGGGTGACGTCAGCTCCTGGATGCGGTCCGCCAGGTCAGCCTGCTGCTCCAGGGAGTAGGTTGGCTGTGTTGCCAGGACGGTCTGGATATCCCTGGGAAGACTGTTGGTCCATATAGCCTTCAGGAGATCTTCGGGTGTTGATGGGCCAGCCAAGTCACGAAGATGCCGCATGAAGGAGGATGGTGTCCTGTTCCCAAGCTGTTCTTGAGCGAGGAGTTGCTTTATCCTTCTCTCGTGTGACACAGCCAATCGTTTTATTAATTCTGACTTCAGTTTATAATATCTGTCCGTTGTCGGTGGGTTCAGGATTATATCCTTGACGGACTGTGCAGAGGTCAGATTCAGACTGGTCACGATGTAGTTAAATTTAGTAACATCGTCCACAATATTAAAGCACTGGAATTGGGCCTCTAATAAAGCAAACCATAGTTCGGGGTCTTCAGGTAAGAACTGCGGGACCCTAATTTCTATATCGCCGCACGTGGCGTCGCTGGGGTCAGCTGAAGGACGAACTGTTCGTCGGGTTGTCTTGTTGGCACTTTGGTCACTCATGGTGAATATCGTACCTTTGTCTCTTGGGTATGTCCTTCGCGGGGTCACCAGTATAGGGCGCGTTGGGTACCCGTTGCAGGTACCCGTGGTAAAGTAGGTCACCGGTGTGCCGCGTGGTGGGCACGTGGTGACGGCGCCTATATATAAGCGTGTGGTGATGTGTGCCGGATGGTGATAGGTGCAGCGTAAGCAATGATAGCCACAAGCGGGTGCAAGCATTTATTACACAGTACACTACACAAGAAGAAAGTCAAAGTACATTCACGACACAAGACAGGTTACAGTTCACACACACGAAGTAAAGTTAATAGAAACAAGTAAATCAGAAGGAAGAGACAGATAAAAGTACGAGAATATGAACAATAAAAAGAATCAGCTGTTGAGCGTAAGCGGTAATATAACGGTATAATATAGCGGCGAGGTAGCGGGTAACACGGGCTTCGCGAGCGATCGTAGTGTTCCGACTGGCCGCGCCTGTCGGCGCGGCCGACGCGGCCGGCGCGTGCGACGGAGCGGCGCGGCGGCGGGGCGCTCGTCGCGACCCGACAAGTTCCGAGCGCCTCCGAAGCACTCCACGTTAAATAATTAATATTATAATAATTGTGTAAGGTTCTGTATGTAAAATGTGTGTAAGTTAGTAAGTGTACGTGTCGAGTGTAACTGTTAGTATATAATATATACATATATTAGATATGTATAGAATAAATAAATATATTTTATAAATAAATAAAATATGATGTTAGGTACGCCACAGTACCATTATTCGACAAGCGTAAAAACCTAACCTAGCGTGCGTTTTCAGCAGGATTACGACATTCATAAACCAACATGATCTAACTTCATATCGTACGTGACTGTTTCAAAAAAATATTATAGTGCCCGAAAGTGCATTCTATCCAACGAGTTACGCCCCTCATATTGATTGACAGGTGTAAGCCGTATGAAAAATATTTTCAGTAAAAACTGGAGATAACCGAACCGTGGCAATAGTGTGTTTGTTATTCTTATGGTTTCGAATCTATTGTTGAATGCAATAAAGATTTTTTTATAGTTGCACCATAAATCTTGGGTTATAAAATTGTTTTTTAGTAAAAAATATTTTGAAGAATATGTCGACGGTCGAGGATCTCGGCGGTCGCGGGTTCCAACCCCAGGCTAGCTCGACTGCACCCATAATCTTCTAGTCTATGACTACTAATTAACTACGGTATTTATTAGTATCTATTGTTCAATAAAAATATTATCATTATTTTAACATATAAATATTTATTACGACATAGACATTCATTTAAAAATAGGAACTAATCGGCTTCACGGTTAATTCTCAACACATACTAATAGTCGTTATAGAAAAAGACATCTGTGCCGTTATTATCATCCTTTTCCTCGTCCGGGCCGCCAATATAAGTGGTATTAAGTAATTCTGATAGAGTATCTGAATTGAGAAACGGGTGCAAATCTACATTGAGCTTCTTAAGTCCGGAGGCTTGGACAGATTGGAGCTCAAGTTTTAATACTTCTTTCCTAATGTGTTCGTACATTTTGATCTTCGGCTGGTGGAAATGGCCTCCGCTCACAAAGTCCCTGACGTCATACACAGTTCCGATCAATTGGGCCAGGGCTTTGTCCAGCTCGGTGGGGATAATATCTTTGTCATCATACACAAGCAGCTCCGGTTTAACCAGTCTCGTTTCAATAATCCATTGTGCCAGTATGTAGCCCCTGGTCGCCTGAAATATTCCCGATAAATTTGCTCTGGCTATACTCTTCAAAATGGGGATGTTGTGAACGAGCCAACTGCAACAGATAGCTCCGCGTTAATTAAAACACGCGGTTTGTTGTTAGACGACATAGCTATTAGAAAAGAATATTACTCCGGCGGGAATAGTTCGTATTGAGATTAATTGGAAATGTCGCAGGTTGGAATCAAAGGCTAATCATATGCTTTATGGCTTTGTGAATTGCCACAGGCATAAAAGGTTCACAATATTGCATGAGGTCGGGTAATTACACTGTGTTGTGAACTGAATTTTGCCGGGATCTCGCTCGCATTCATTGAAAATTATAAACCAGTACTACAAAATATTTCTGATTTAAAAGTTATTTCATCTCCAGAAATAGCTTAATTATACACTTCCAAAAATAATCCTTTAATCAGTTTTCCCCTCAAAATTAAAAAAAATGCGGGCCTCGTCTATGTCAAGATTCATCAAGATTGGAACGACCTCACGGTTAAGACGTGAAAGGATAACAATAACTTTTGCTACTTAATAAGATTTATGTATAAGAGGAACAAAATCCGAATAAACAGGAATAAAAAAATAAGTGCAAGCAGCAAAGAACCATGATAAAATTTATAAACATTGTCTTAGTCACTGCGTAAATAAATTAACTTGATGCACCTAGCTTCTTGATCAAAAACGTGCTCTATCTTAAACGCGATAGTGTTTATTTCTAATCGTGCTGTAAGCGAATCGCATTTTTTTAGATTGTTATAAAAATATTTAAATAGACTTTTCCTCGGGCTGAAAAACAGGCTCCGTTTCTAATGGTATTAGAAGTAGTGGCCTAGATTTATAACAATGCAACCGAGACGACTGCAGATTTTATTCCGATTGTTATCACGCTAAGAATTTTGACCCGACTCTTAATAATATGTATCGGGAACAATAGGATATCTTTATGTCTTACAAATCTTTATCCTGGAGAAAGACGGAAGGCTTTTTGTTTCACAGGTTGGTCTTCAGACTCTGACCAGATGAGATATAAAATCGAAGTATACATACATAGGTGTATTCTGACCGTGATCGGAACCTAAGACGGGTAATAGCCAAAGTCATCATAAAACCCCTAGCTTTAAAAAATCCCGACAAAAAAAATTGTCGTTTTCCATACAACCTACTACCTACCCAACCTATGTTTGACTATCACTTGTAGGCAATCCTTGATGGCATACTTTATCATTTTTTACTTTCTTAATACCTTTATATCTTTACTTATGTAATCGTATAAAATAAATTCTAAATTGTGTAGTTAGATATTTCAATCGTCAATTTCAATCGAGTCTTAGTCCTCTTATTAGAGAAGAGGTAACGTTTCTAAGTGTCATCGAAAATCAACTCAGCCTTCTGCACATAGACCTTGATCTATATAATGAGACGTATATCGGGGACGCGTTCGCTTGTTTGCAGCTCGGTCGCTTCTTTTTTACCCCTTTTTTATAATAAAAATGTAATCAGGTCACATAAGTGTAACGCAAGCTTAACGCTTGATTTAGCACCTTGAGAGGGTTTTGCTCGTCAAATATAACTCTAGTTTCATCGAGCCCTATTCTACTGATCACGGGAATTTTGTAAGTTGGTCTTAGAGTAAGCCGAAATTAAATAGTACCAAAGCAATATTGCAGAATCTAGTTTTGACTGAAAGAGAATGCCTTAGGCATTAATTTCACTTATACAAACATTTAACAAAAATATAAATAAAAAAAAATGATATGGGTACATACTTACGCAGGCAATTTCCCTTTCAGAAAAACTCTTACTTCGGTCACTATTTCAGTTTTCTTATGTATAAACAATTCAGTATTAAGAAACAATACTAACAACTAATCAGTGAGATTAAATTGAAATAAGGCACCCCTATACCAGTTTACGCACGGCTTTAGATAGTTACTTCAAGGACGCGGCCTTATACTGATAAACTATTTTCCATCAACAACCCATATATGTCTGACTGCTGGACCCAGGCCTTCTCTATAACATGAGAGGGTTTAGGCCATACTCCACCACACCGGCTTAGTGCGGGTTGGCGGACTAATAAATATTTAAGAATTTTTAGGTGTGCAACTTTCATCGCGATGTTTTCCTTCACCATTAAAACAAGTGATAATTAATACTGAATACAGTCGTATGCAGCTTCGAAATGTTAGAGGTGTGTGTTTGGGGTATGAACACGCGACAGCCGTGATTCTCTGCGCCTTATCCTCGGGGCCATCACTTGCTCAAAAACCATTTTACCGTGACAATACTCTTCCGTTTGCGTGCAAGAAGATTATCCCAAGGCGATAGGATATTCGTATCCGCCTGGTGCATTAGGTGTAAGACCCGTCATATCGTCACGCATGTTTCTCGTTTCAGGATGAGCGTGTGAGGAACCGGTTACCATGAAGACGCTACCACGTGGGAGAGAGGTATGATCATTTCCAATCTTAATTTTATCACGCACTGCTTACCATCAGCACCTAGTGTAGTCACTTTTCCGTCATCATGCAATTTCGTCGTCAAGTCATTAAGTAAGAATCACATAAACATACAAAATCACGCCTTTCTCCCGTTAGGGTAGTCAGAGACTATAGATTGCGAAATATAACGGTCCAAAAACACTTCTTTCGCTTTCCCGACTGATATTATCCCCTTCATGCATACGCGTCGGTTTTGAGGACTCTTTATTTCATCTTTTTTTTTTATATACCTATGTGGTCTTTATAGGTATACCTGGATCCTAACTCCGTAAACATTCATTCTTTCAATGTGGCCAAGCCATTTTAGCTTCCTCTCTCAATCACTACAACGAATTTCGATTCACATTTTTCTTTGTCACTATTCCTTACTCTATCAAAAGATTTCACCCAGCATTTCATTTCCCACTTTAATGCTTCTTCTGTTAAAGGTACCTACGGTTGGTAATGCCGTACATCGGTGTAGATCAGGGGCAGGTCGTAGAGGTACCCGCAGCCGAATCCCCAGGACTGCAGGCCGGCGAGTTTCGCGCTGATGACAAGGGGGGCTCCGGGGACAGCCATGCAGGGACACATCGGGTGCTCCTCCCTTGCCTGGCCCACGCACATCATCCCCTCCTTCAAAGGTAGGCCGTGCTGAAAGAATACCGGTTTTTAGTACACTTTATGGTCTCGCGGTGCTAGAATCATCATCATTATCATCTCAACAGTCCACGTCCAGTGGACATAGGCTTCTCTTATGGCACGCCACTGGTACTAGAATGTATCGTACTATTCAAACGTCCCAAATCAGGTTGGTCAGGCAAATTATTATTATCAGGTTTTTATATTGAGATATTCGTCATAGGAGTGGCAATAGCCTCGCTTCTTATTATACTGAGCCTATCGCCAAAAATTGTAAAAACGTAGAAATCTGGTTAAAATCCTGGTCACGGAAAACTTCATATGAATTAAAGTTATTCCCTATTTAAAAAAAATATTATCAGCACTAAAAGACACATAGCTTGACAAAAATTACCTCTTAGATTAGAGCACATGATTGCCGGGTAGTTTAGCAGCACATAATGATTACTTACGTAATGGAATTTTAATTGTTTTAATTTCCTCGTAAAAGGTGTTTCACCTGTGGTCATTTTAAGACTTAATTTCAGACGCCGTTCTTCTATTTAAAAAAATCCTAATTAAAAATTCCACAGGATTCTCGATAATAGACCGCACACATATGCCATGAGACGCGAAACATTTTTCTTTATAGACCCAATAGTTACATACATATGTACATAGCAGTGGCGGTACTTCCATAGAAGCCCGAAAGCCCGACTTGCCTTACATAGTTCCGAATAACGAACTTAACGATTGTTTATTTATAAAATAACGCTATAAACGTAAATGTGAGTACTAACCGGTAGGTATTTATTAGTCCTATGTACAGAAAAAAATATGCTGCTACTAAATAAACATTTGGGCTTGCCTTAGTTTGACACCCTAGGCACGCCACTGGTACATAGTTCTGACCCTACACTTTGACACAAGTCTCGCGTTGTGGATATCAGAAACTACGAACACATACATTTTTAAGGTGTGTGCAGGTTTCATCACGATGTTTTCCTTCACCGTTAAAGCAAGTAATAATTCATTGTGAATACACAAGTACCTGCGAAAAGTCCGATGTGTGTGCTTGGGGTTTAAACCCGCGACCGACGAGATTCTCGACCGCGCGCCTCAACGTCGAGGCCATCACTGCTTTTTCGAGCATCCATTTTGATATTGAACCTCCACGTAATACTTTGTTTCCAAGAAACGTCAATAGAAACATCGAATAAGACTTGAATCCGACATTCCGGCAATGCATAATTGGCATTATTCAATTTCATGTTTTGATTCAAGCATACTACAATAGAATTTTAGTAAAGCAATGCTTTTCCAATTCATAGACAATAACGTATATAGTTTTCGTATAAGGTTGCTTGACTTTAGAGGAAGCGGGGTAGTTTGAAATGTTTACTATCTGTCGTTCCGTTCACGCTTCATCGAGGGTCTAAAATACCAATTTAAATATTTGTAGCTATTCAAAGAAAACGATGAATGCTATTACACCCAGAAGTAATAGAATTCATCGTTTTCTCAATGTTTAGGCGCAGCCGAAAATCTCGGCGAGGGTTCCACTCCCCAGGCAGTCTATCAAATAGGAACTCGATAAACTGCCTGATGAGTAGGAACTAATCACCATAATTTTTATTACTTAATAGATAAAACTGGACGTCGTAGCTTTCATAAGCAATATCATCATTAACAGCCCATAACGTACCACTGCTAGGCAGTGGCGTGCCTAAGGTGTCAAACTAAGGCAAGCCCAAATGTTTATTTAGTAGCAGCATATTTTTTTTGGTACGTAGGTTTAATAAATACCTACCGGTTAGTACTCACATTCACGTTTATAGCGTTATTTTATAAATAAACAATCGTTAAGTTCGTTATTCGGAACTATGTAAGGCAAGTCGGGCTTTCGGGCTTCTATGGAAGTACCGCCACTGCTGCTAGTCACGAACCTCTTCAACTGTGAGAGTTTGTCCTAATTCCACTATACTAGCTTAGATCGGGATCACGGAATAAACTTTCTCCTACTATAAAGTCATCCAGTACCTTAATTTACTTACTGCACACTAATAATAAAAACACACACTTCACTTCAACACAACACATTCGACACGGTTGAAGTTATTAAATTTCATCGGAGCAAAAAGCAACTGCAACTATCAACACTGAATATATATTTTTTGCACAAAAATGGGCTTTGTGATACAGTATCCCGGTGCGAGGTTACTTCGGTTTTATATAGACGAGTGAAATTGCATACAAAATTCATAACATAACATCCTCTATTCCGCTTTGTATCGTGCAAGCTGTTGTTTAAGTTCAAGTGTATTCATATCAGGAAAATGGACACACTTTTGTAGCCCTTGGAGGAAGTAAATTGATCAGTTTTGTTTTGGTGCTAGTATGTATCGTTATGACATATAATAGGTAAAATTGAAAGGATGAAAATGTTAATAATATGAATATGTTTTTACTTACTTATAAAAAGAATATTTGTAAAAGGCAATAGTTTAAAAATTTATAAAGTTGACGTTTTAGAAGAACTTGTAAAAATCTATTTATGTTCTCAGCCTATCGCCGTCGACTGTTGGACGAAGGACTCTGTTGTGTGTCTGAAGGACTGTTGGGGTGGAGGCCACGCTTATGCAGACAAACTGTGGGAGGTCCTGCAGCACGATGGTCCGACGACTTGATAAAGGTGGCGAGAAACGGATGGGTGAGCGCTGCTCAAGACTGTATGGTTAGCGCTTTCTTGAGGAGGCCTAACAGTTATATTGATAATTTTAACTTTGACTTAATCTCCATACTCTAGATATTTGAAATATAAGGATTACGGCACACGTTCAGAATGCAATTTGTTGTGCACCCTTCCCCGGAACTCGCTTTGTGTCCGCTTAATTAGCTGTCTGTCGGCTCATTGTGTGTTGTTAATCCTAAACTGAAGAGCACTAACTCGTCAGCCCGCGCTACTCCTTTGCAGTTTTCAAATGAATTTTCTGCTGTCTTGGATATATCTTTTTCAATTTGTATTACATGCTTCACAGTTCTTAGATAATGGGAGCTGCTATTTATAATTCGTACAAATAAATAGGAAAAAAGAGCAACTGCATTAAAATTGTTAAAACATACAGTTTTTATTACTATAAAGTGAGAATGGGCGAAACGTTAAAAAAATGAAGATCATAATGAGTTTTTAAGGTAAATATGTCCTGTGTCCTGAAAATCTTATTTCATACTTCTTAGATTAGATTAGATTAGATTAGATTAGATTAGATTAGATTAGATTAGATTAGATTAGATTAGATTAGATTAGATTAGATTAGATTAGATTAGATTAGATTAGATTAGATTAGATTAGATTAGATTAGATTAGATTAGATTAGATTAGATACTTTAATAGCCTCGATTGTTGTCGTTACTTAATTGTTACTAAATTGCAGCGTCAAAAAAGAGTAGAAGAAATATATGAAGTGAGATAAAGAAGTAAACAAGAAGATATTCATATCCATTGGGTTAAAATTACGATAATAAGCGACGTAGAGACAATAGGAGTACAAGATATATGGTACAAGAAATACATTGGACCAAAACTATCTGTTAATAAACTAAGCAGCTCGAATGAAGTTACTAAGAGAAGCTGATACATACTCGTATGTAATGTCCCTGAGTGCATGCGAATACAGAATATCAAGGAATGGAAAAGTAATTAATTAAGTAGTTCGTCTGAAAGGCTTAAACTCACGGCGGTCTTTGTACGGCATCCTTCCATACTAATTAATCAAATTAATGTGAATGGAAAATATGCTTTAAATAAAATATTATTTAGTTTAGTTGGAAGCAACGTTTCAATTTCAGTCTTTTTGAAATAACTTATATGTTCATTATAAAACATTTTCGCAGCAATACCGTCTAGGATTCCTGTCATGGAAATGCTTATAATTGCGAAATAGCCAGAATTGTATAATGTAATTCTACACTCAATTCATTAGCACTTTATTTTAGTTTCGTTTTGTATTAGAGATTAAGTGATACCTAACTGGTTAATCGTTATGTTACTCGTGAGCGAATACGATAGATTGAAACTATTATATCGATATATTGGGACCCCTCGATACAGGCTTGCCTAGTGAGGGGACCCTGTTAGATACCTACCTTGTAGAACAATTTATTACATACGATATCCTTGTATACTTTTTCACCTCTTGTATGGCCTGTACGTGTGTAATTTAATTAAATAAATAAATAAATTTAATTCACATGAGGGAAAAAATCTAGATCTGAATGATATGCGTGCTGTATTGTACCTACGCCTACCAGATCTAAGATTCAATCTTGAACGCTGGTAGGTTTTTTAAGTTCTAAATAATAATGTATGATCCTGTTGCCATTATTCGAGCTTACACCCAGATTTGGTAATGATATTGAGGATTTTAAAAATATACACTTCGTGCCTGTAAGCCCTGAAAGGGGACGCAGTAGTGGATTTCTCCATGTATTCGTCCCATTTAGTAGTAGGCGAGTCTTTTGCCATTTTCGGGCCCATTTCCAGACTCCATGTGCTACTGAAAAATCCCTGGTGGAAAACCCCAATAACACTGCCCTATCTGGGGATCGAATCCTGAACCGATCGTATGGCACATACGTGGACAGTAGTTCCCCGGCAGTCTTTCTGATAAAAGAACCAAATACCACTGTAACATACCAACGAGCCCATGAAATAATCAATGCCCAACTAAATCTATTCCAAAGTAAAAAATACCGTAAGTTCTAATTGACAATCGGTGGCACGTCGAAAAATCTCCGGGGCTATGAGGCTTCCCTCCTATGTAAATGTGGGCAGAGACTTTGCCCCATTAATAAGTAATAGGGAAGGATGTATTCCAGCGCCTGTTCGCCTGTCTTTAGTCTAGCGCTCGTCGGAAACTGTTCAGGGATATTCGAAACACGATTTATAAATAGAGAACGTATCTAGAGACACAGCGCTTGGGATCGGAATAGGCGGCATTTTTTTTCGTAATTTTTTAGAAGGCGTTTTAATTAAAGAAATAAGTACAACAGATGCATGCATAGTTTTGAACCCTCAATAGGATACAAGTACTTTGTCGTGAGTATTTGGAAATAGTAGTCTTTTTCGGTGTCACAAACGCCAGATTTGTGGATTGCACCGACATTTTTTTCCTTTTAATGCTTTTTAATACTACCGAATTTGATAGTTAGGTGTTTTATTACAACAAATAATTATTTCACGGCATTTCTATAACTTTCCTAGCGTGTCCACGTCACACTCCCGAAAACATCAGCCCTAATATTCGCGTGGTATTTGAATGACATGTTTTTCTGTGTATTGAGACGACATAGTTCCATAGATCTGCACAGCACACTCAAAAATAGTATTGATCAAGCTCGCCAGTTTTCTCTCCCTTTATGAACGACTGACGGTTTTTAGCTTTGACGAACGAGGACTTATTAGAAATATGATGTGAAAAGCACGGTTTTCGTAATTCCTAGTCGCTGAATGTACAAACAGTGTTTTACAAGGTTTTTACCACAACTGAGGAAAGTCGCAATGCATAAAAAATATTACACATAAATGTCACAAAAGCAGCAATGCCTCGAGTTTTGGGCGCGCGGTCGAGAATCTCGGCGGTCGCGGGTTCGAAGCCCAGGCACACACCTCTGACTTTTCGAAGTTATGTATGCATTCACATTGAATTATCACTTGTTTTAACGGTGAAGGAAAACATCGTGATGAAACCTGCACATCTAAAAGTTCTTAGGAATTTCTTAAGTGTGTAGCCCACCAACCCGCACTAGGCCAGCGTGGTGGACTATGGCCTAAACCCTCTCAATGGTAGAGGAGACCCGTGCCCAGCAGTGGGACGTATATGGGTTGATGACGTGACGTACGACGTATGTCACAAAAATAGTTCTGACACCACATTAAGATACGAGTCTTGTGTAGTGGGCATCAGAATATATTAGAGAACTATTCAACGCAGACTTAGACCCGAAACAAATTTTTGTAGGTCACACAAAATAATTTTTTTTTTGTTTTAACGGTGAAAAAACTAACTTCCAAAAATAAAAACAATTTATTTTTGGTTTGAAGCCTTCTTCACAATAAATTTCTTCACCCTTAAATTACTTGGTTCGTCATAAGCATACAACTTAGTAAAGTCAAAGGTGTAAGGGCGACTGAGATTTCGACTTGATCGTGCGATGAATTAAGGCTATCACGACTTAAGTGTGTTCGTTTGATACAAATTGCCCACAAATACCTTCTTCATCTTTTACCACTCATTTCTTTGTAACCTTATTACGTTAAACTCAGAGTCCAAATAATACAAATTTATTTCTCGTGAACCTACATAAATTACTTATTGAATTATTTTTTTTGCTATTTAATATGTGTTTTTTTATTTTGAAATAATAATCCCATACTCCAACAGTATACCTCTTGGTCTCGTAATATAGGTGTGAGCCGTATGATGGAAAAGTTCCGTGTTCGGGTATGGAAATTTACTAATTTCCACCTCTGTCTACCATTAAGGGGATACAGGCGTGAAGTTATGTATGAAAATTAATAAATGTTCTTATATAATGATCATCGGTCATCGCACTAATCTCACGTCTACAATCCTGAAGTGCAATCCTGATAGTTGAGTATATCTATGGTCAAGTATCGTGACCCTTGTTTCAGTTACTATCATAGGAAGCGTGTAAATTGCCGACTTTAGGGCACCATCGCGTAAGTCAATTTTTCCAACTTTACAGGATACGAAGAAAACTGTGCGGTGTTGAGAGACCAACCGACTTGCGCACTGCCACTACTTTTCGAATTACGGCTTCTGCTAGGCTGAAACCTATAGCTTGTGACCTATGGTCCGACGCGGAATGAGTAGCTCTATCCAATGAGATTTAAATGTAGAATTTTCGACTTGAGCGATGTTGTTAGCTAAGGGATGAATTTTTCAAAAATAGTTAACACGAACCCGGGACTATTCGACCGCACGCCGCATATTTACACCGCTGGAATAACGCGCAAAAACATTCGGTATTTTTTGTACCGACCAAAAGGAAGTGAAACATTTTCGACGCAAATTTTATTTTACACACATCCGATTCGTTGAAATTTAATCCCGATATATTCGGAATATAGTTCTGTTTCCACGGTTTCATTACGTATTTTTCGAATGTTGTTTTATTAAAAAAAAATGTGTGAACTTTCAGGATTATTTGTCGAACGACACTAATCCCAAAGTAACGAACAATTCTGGGTGGTTTAGAGTTTGTTGTATTTATATTGCGTTTGCAGTAAAACGGATAAAACCAGTCATTTGGAAAATGTGAAAAACATGCATTTTAAAACCAGGAAATAAATGTTTGTTGCTAATACAGCCCGACGGACTGACTACTATTTTGATGTAATTAATTCATTTAAGAGTGAACATTGTATTAATAAGGATTAATTTTGTCATCGGATATTTTAATTGATTACTCTGCGCTTAACGATAAGTAATATTATTTTCATAATCCCTTCATTCGACGTGATATCCCCTAGAATTGAGACAGATTAAGCTCACTCCACCCTGTTCATGTTCATGTGTTCATACAGCGGTCATTGGTGTCCGATTATAAACTACGGACTGTATCGATTTAAATAAATAATAAATACACCCAACAGTCACATACATAGTCCTGACCCCACACTAAGATACGAGTCTTGTGTCGTGGGTATCAGAAACTACGAGAGACTTTTCGGTCTCACCCAGACCCGAAACAAATATTTGTGGATCACACAAACATTTGTCTCGGTGCGGGGATCGAACCCGCGGCCGCTCGTTTCGCAAGCTGGTGTCTAGCCAACTGCGCCACGGGGCTGTTAATAAAATAATAAAAGTAATTTAACTCCTATGACGCATTTTGATTATTTGGAGTTCAGCAGCAGAAATTATTTTTTTATTAATTGAATCAAGGTTCATCAATATTGTTACCTTCTGTTACACATAACTAGGAGTACACAATAGGTACAAAAATTGACGTATGACGTAGGCACATACTTAGCCTAACGCCTAAGTTACCTAAAGTGTTAGACAGAGTTGCATTTCTGCACCCATTTAACGCGATTTTTATTTTCAGCTCACGTAATGGAGAGCAAGCGTAATTTCGTTGTTCGGGCATATTTCCAGACTTTATTGTTCTATCGAGAATTGCCTTAAAGAAAACCCAGCGATACTGCGCGGATTTGGATATTTATAATCAACTGTCATGTAGTTCCACGGTGGAAGAAAACAAGTGAGGGTACCTGCATTGCGTGAAAGGCAACGTTAAGACTTAACCCCCTTGTTGAAGAAGCCATTGTCCTGCAGTGGGACTCATTATAAAGACTCATTATACTAGTCCATAAAAAGTTTACACTATGGATCATCATCATAAGCCAAAGGACGCCCACTGCTGGATATAGCCCTCCCCCAGAGACTTCCAAAGCGTTCCGGTAGAACATTATGGATATCAAAACTTAATGCTAAAGGGATGCAAGAAAAGACCTAAGAAATCTTTGCCAGCCTCCCGATGATTTTCTTCACCGTCGTATGAAACTTGGGGGGAGGCCTATGTCTAGCAATGGACTTCGATTGGCTGATAATGATGATGATGAGTAAGAAAATAATTACCTTCTCGTATTCGTCGCAATGAGAGCTCGACGTTGCATTGACGAAGCTGATGGTTCGCAACATCGGATCTGTCTTCTCATCAGGGAAATATTTTGACGACCGCGGGAGGCATAACACTTTGGTCTGAAACATAATTACACTTATGATGAAAGGTTAGGTGGGCTCAATGGGCGTTTGACGAAGTAGATTGGTGACTAATGGTTACGAGGCAGGTTTGATATTTCTCACTGAATATATTTTTCAATTCAGTGTAATGAATTACATAATCTATGCTAATATTATAAAGCTTAAGAGTTTGTTTCCGTGATCCTTGAAACATACTTACTCTTAAGATAAAAGGTTAGGTGGGCTCAATGGGCGTTTGGCAAAGTAGGTTGGTGGCGGTTGAAGAACCATGTTCGAAATTTCTCGCTGAATATTTATTTGAATTTAGTCTGATAAATCATGTCATTTATACTAATATTTAAAGCTCAAAAGTTTGTTTTCGTGATCGTGGTAACCTATGGAGCTACTGGTTCGATTTAAATAATTCTTTCAGCGTTATAAAGCCCTTGTATCGAGGAAGGCTTTAGGTTTTGTATTCTCAAGCTATAACCAATAGAAGCGGAGCAGCTATGAGAAATGTGGAACATTTGGGGACATAAATACATCAACATCAGTATCAGCCAAAAGACGTCCACTGCTGTACATAGGCCCAGAGGCTTCCAAAGTGGTCTATCGAAAGCGGCCCGCATCCAGCCTCCATCCAGGCATACACAGCACTCAGAAGATATTAATTTAAATAGAATAGTTTATACAATATGCTAATAGAAATAGGAAACAAAACTGAATAGTCCCAACAAACGTCGCCGTGGCTCGTTTGTTAACTTCTAAATAATTAGAGATGAAAATAAACACAGTCGCGGCAACCGGTAAACAACGGAAGGGTATTTAACGCCAAGCATTTTTGCAAGCTGAAGTATTTGCACTAGTATTCGCTTCACTTCTTTAGATATCCCTCGCATCTAACTCATTCTG
This sequence comes from Cephonodes hylas, assembly GCA_030295005.1. Lineage (NCBI taxonomy): Eukaryota > Metazoa > Arthropoda > Insecta > Lepidoptera > Sphingidae > Cephonodes > Cephonodes hylas. The sequence goes on from AP025360.1 coordinate 17,808,487, forward strand.
TTCGTTTAAATCATTGTTTAAATTCAGATCGTGAAATATGACAATGACTAATGTGCGATATTTTTTGGTTTTAGTAACTGAGGATTATAAACGGCAAAGTGGTGATGGCCTTTTATGGGCGGAAAATCATCTTGGATTCCTACTTATAACCAGGATATGTCGGACTTTTACCGACTATAAACTCCATGGTGCTCGGTTACCACGTGCCACGGAAAGTTCTGTTGCCCTATAGGCTTAGGCGCATTGTTGAGAATCTCTTTTGCAAGTTCATAGAACTTGTATTGGCACTTGAACATGTATTGGCAATGAATTATACACCATTTGCTTTAAAACCCTAATTCTAATCCTGCTTGTATACAATCTGCCAATCCACAAAAGGCCAGCGTGTTGGACCAAGGCCTAAATCCTTTTTATATCGAGGATGCCCGTGCCCAGCTGTGGGAAGTATAGAGGCTGATGATGATGATGATGATGATGATGATGATGATGAAAAGCTGATATAAATTATCCCTACCCAGAAACAGTATTGTCCATTCATATTTGTCTCTATTACATTCTCCTAATAGATTTTTCAATTATAAATCCTACTGTTATATTTCATTTTATATTTATAGCACTCTGCCGTATTGGAAATATGAAACACAGAGAGTACCTATTAATTACATGAGAATATTGAAATGGTTTATTCATTTATTAACTAAACATTTGTTGCATTCGCTAATCAACAGTATATTTGCGAAGCCGAAAAATATTCCGTCGGCAGAACTGCGTTTGTTTTTTAACAAGTTAATATTGGCTCGCTACTCCATATTATTGCCTCAAAGCAAAAATTGAGCGGAATAAAACCTATTTTTTGTAAATTTATAAATAAATACACCCAACAGTCACATAGATATTTCTGACTCCACACTAGGATACAAATCCTGTATCGTGAGTATCAGAGACTACGAGAGACTTTTTCGGTCTCACAAACACCCAGACCCGGAACAAATATTAGTAGATCGAACAAACATTTGTCTCGGCACGGGAATCAAACTCTCAGCCTCTCGTTTCGCAAACTGGTGTCCAGCCAACGGCGCCACGGGGCTGTCAAATATATTGGGTTTGTTTTTGATAATTTAGTTCTCGGAATTACATCCTTCCTTTACCATTCTTCTGTGATGCAAAACAGCTTGGCGTTTACTGGCTCATTAACTGTGACTAAGCCAGCAAACTCTTTTAAAAACAGTTTAATTATTACGATGCGGTTGTTGTTACGACAAAAACTGTTGTTCCATTTTACTTACTAGCCAAGATTGTCAAAGGCTCTTTATTCTTACAACAAACTATTCATATTTTACGAGCATTTAGCTATGGGCAAGAAGTAAGTTGAGCAGTGATGGTGGTGAAAACGGTCCTGGGTTTGAACCGCAGTCAGACACTTCGAGTCTTCGAAATTACGTGTGTATTCAAAATGAATTATCATATACTTCAACTGGGCCGGAAAATGTAGTAAGGCAACCTCCACACATAAAAATTCTTAAGTCCACCACGCTAGCCTAGTGCGGATTGGCTTACTACACACCTAAGAAATTTCTAAGAGCTTCTAGGTATGTAGGTCTTATCACGGTGTTTTCTTCATTGTTAAAGTAAGTGCCAATTCATTGTAAATACATAACTACTAAAAGTCAAAAATATATGCCCGAGGGTTGAACCCGCGACGGCCCAGCGCAACCGTACGACTAAACCTCGATACCATCACTACACTTTTCTAACTTTAAATCATGTCTGTGTATTCTTAAGTTAAGAGTCCTACGCCACAAATGCACTCGAATAAGACAGAATCCATTCTAAGCCACGTCTGTCTGTGTCAAAAGTTGCAAACTGTAATGGTTCTCCCAAATATGACTTGTGAAAGACAAACATACCACAGAAGTTTGATGTACCTAAAACGGGAACTTTATGCAAATTTCTAAAGTCTAGCTCTCATAGACCAGAAATAAGCTTAAAATGTTCATGAATTATTCATGTTAATATGTCTCCTTTTAGCAGAAAGCGCTTTTAGGATCATCATCATCATCATCAACCCATATTTGCCCACTGCTGAGCACGGGTCTCCTCTACACTTGAGAGGGTTTAGACCATAGTCCACCACGCTGGCCTAGTGCGGGTTGGCGGACTACACACCTAAGAAATTCCTAAGAACTTTTAGGTGTGCAGGTTTCATCACGATGTTTTCCTTCACCGTTAAAGCAAGTGATAATTCAATGTGAATACACACATAACTTCGAAAACTCAGAGGTGTGTACCTGGGGTTCGAACCCGCGACCGCCGAGATTCTCGACCGCGCGCCCAAACCTCGAGGCCATCACTGCTTTTAGGATATATGCCCGTAATAAAATATAGAACGTCTATTAAAACTCGACTATAAGAAGCCCCACCAATAATGCTAATAGAAATGAAAATTGATAACGCGTTACGCTTTTATTTACCATACAGCATACAGCATATCGTTTCAAAATTTAATATACCAAAATTAATAATGCGTCCAAAATATTTATTACGTATGACATTTAATATCCAAGTAGTATTCAACAAATAGTTTTATTGAAATCCTGGTATTAATATAAATTAATATCGGTATCGCTGCGCTAGTTAGTTATAGGGATAAATATCTAAAGAAAAATATGATGACTGACTACCAATTGAGTTCCCGAATCGGGCAAAATGTCATTTTTCAATTAAGAAATTCTCAATATCAGCACTGAGCCTAGAATTATGCTCAAAACACAGCAATAGGCTCGTCTCTATTACGCGGAAATTCTACATAAATGGTGAAATATGATTGCAGAAATCCACCTCTGCCTACTCTTTCGGGGAATTTCTATTGCGTTAGGTTAGTGTGTGTTAAGAAACATTTGATTGACTGAAACGTTTTTAATACTACAAGTAACCTTTGTAATGCATGTTTAATTAAAACAGCATCTTAAAGTTCTCAGGAATTTCTTAGGTGTGGTGTAGTCGTCAACCCCACTAGGCCAGCATGATGGACTAAGGCCTAAACCATCTCAATTGTAAAGAAGGCCCGTACACAGCAATGGGACGTATATGGACAGACGACCATAACGATTGATGAAAACAAATAATGTCCCCATTAATTAAACCAAGCTTAATCAGCGTATGTGAGCAGTGTCTCTTGAAACCTTTGTTATTCTGTATTTAACAGAATTTAAATCAACAAATTACTATTAATTACAACCGGACAGTTGTGGTATATTTCCCCTATAATGCAATAATTATATTCCCACGGAAATGAATTCCGGAATGCGTTGCGAAGTGGATTTGTTTGTAGAACGAAATTCGAGTACCAATATTCATTCGTGATAGTATTTTGCTTGTGGCCGTCTACTTATTAAGTTTTATTTTGTTCATTTAATTTTGTTATCACACTTATAATTAAAATTCACAAGAACTTTTAGGTGTGCAAGCTTCATCATTATAATTTTCTTTACCGTTAAATTACGTGATAACTAGTAGCAAAGACACACATTACACATTTCTAGTCCCTCAAACCGCACTAGGCCAACGTGGTAGACAAAGATGTATAGAGGAGACCCGCGCTCAGCAGAGAGGCTTTTCTGGGCCTCTATATTAGATTGTGACTGAGAAATTATTTCTCTATGAAGTCAAGTCAATGTCAAATTATTTTTATTGAAATACACTTTTATAAGTACATTAAAACTTTCAATTTGAGACTATTTTAACCTAATCTATAAACTATTATTTTAAAATTGACTATAGAATCGAACCCACGGCCCCTCGTTCAGAAGCCTAGTTACACGGAGGCTGCGGTGGTTACTTAAATCTAAGAAAACATCACCCTCAGAACCTGATTGTTTAAGAAACTAGAACTGAAACTTCATGCTTGCATACAAGTTCGAAACTTTATTGAAGTAGAATTTTAATGTTCTCTGTTGTTTTCGTGCACGCTTCAAGTCAAGGAAATTACTAACTCGTCAAGGATGGTGTACACTCTTGTCTAGTGTTCAACAAAGTTTATATTTTACTCAGGTTTGATTTTAAATAATGTAAAAACTAGTGCCTTTAACAGTGAAGGAGAAAACATCGTGAGGAAACCTGCACGCCTGAAAGTTCTTAGGAATTTCTTAGGTATGTAGTCCGCCAACCCGCACTAGGCCAGCGTGGTGGACTAATCCCTCTCAATGGTAGAGGAGACCCGTGTCTAGCAGTGGGCGTATATGGGTCGATGATGATGATGATGTGTATTTGCGGACGATCTAGAAGGTACAGGATTATTCTGATAGCACAGTAGACTGTGCAGCATCACGATCCCTGACGTTAAGAAGTCTTCCCAGCGTTTAACACAGGCTTTCGCCCGTTTCACAAAATACCATACAAGGTCTTTCAGGAATATTATAAGCAGTATTAAAGTACTTCGTAATATACATGGTGTATTTAGACCGTGATCGAGAACTGAGGCAGGTAATAGCGAGGGTGATCACAAAGCCAGTGGCGATATTAAAAATCCCGACAAAAAATAAAAATTTTGACGTTTTCCATACAACCATCGGTGTTAAAAGTATGTGGTTTGTATGGACAACCTCAAAAAATTTATTTTTTGTCGGGATTTTCTTTAATGCCAGGGGGTTTGTAATCCGCCCTGTGGATTGGGGGTGTAAGAATTCCGCCACGGTATCCCCTACCTGTCGTAAGAGGCGACTAACAGGGGAAACTGGGGTGGCTGGGCGTACTGCGGGGGCGGTACCCTATCATAGCAACCCCGAGATTGGCGGCAGAGGACGTGACCTCTTAACTGTCGCGGACGTTCACGAAAGGCGAACGTCCGAATAGATTAAGTGGAGGGCATACCAAGCCCTGCCAATTTGGAGGGGTCCATAATTGGACGGTGCGCTGGGCGGCAGCGGACCATTTAGGGCACTTCTGGCCCTGAGATGCCGCAAAACCGCCCTAAATGCGCGTGATGGTCACCGAGAGGTTTTAGTCGGTATGCTGGCGTAGCCAGTGACCCCGACATACCCCTTACGGCCTCCCCCGAGGTACCGAACAGGGGAGCTTAAGGCGCTTTCCTCTCGTGATAAAAAAAAAAAAAAAAAAAAAAAGGGGGTTTGTAATCACTATCGCTATTACCTGTCTCAGTTTTCGATCACAGTCTAAATACACCCTGTATAGCACTGACTATTTTATTTTTTTATGGACTCGATTTTTATGGAGGGAAAATTACAAATTTGAAGGAGCACCTTCTAAATCTATCGACCCCGTCGATACTAAATGCTTTGGAGATGCAATGAACAGTTCCCGTCGCTTTTATGCGCTGGCGTATACAAACCGTAATATATGTAAAGTATTTCATATCACTACATAGTATAAAACAAAGTCGCTTTCTCTGTCCCTATGTCCCTTTGTATGCTTAAATCTTTGAAACTACGCAACGGATTTTGATGCGGTTTTTTTTTAATAGATAGAGTGATTCAAGAGGAAGGTTTATATGTATGATAACATCCATTAAATATCAGCATTGCACCCGTGCGAAGCCGGGGCGGGTCGCTAGTAATTAATAATATGAGAAGTTATTAAACCAGCACCGCGTTTTACAGTTTGAAACGACAGTAATTGTCAATTCAGATTATAGGGGATTGTGGATTAACCAGTCTATGTAATCAGTTCAGGTTTAATGGAAAATGTAACCATTAATTGTAGTTGAGTTCATTTTGCAACTATATTTTAATTATTTTTAAGACTGCCTCGTGGTTCCGCGGTGGAGTAATTGCCGCGCGCCCCGAGTTCTATTTCCAGGTCGAGCAAAGTAGGTACTGGTTTGTTTATTAGGAATATGGAGGTTGTATCAAACTTTATAAAGAATAAAAGAGTTATCTCCTGTTACGTAAGATTTTAATAGGGCTGTCCTAGATTACTGCTAAAACCTTCACTAAAGCTTTACATACAGTGATAACATCGCCAATGTTACGAAATTTTCAGAAAAAATATCCACAATAATAAGTAGAAAAAGTATGCCTTTCAGTGCCTATATATGCGGGGTGTATTCGGACCGTTATCGGAAACCAAAGCAAGTTCCGAGGTCATTGTAAAGACTCATTACAAACTCGTTACAGAAAATCCTGTCAAAATAAAAACATGATGTTTTCTTAACATCCACATACTTCTAGACCTATTGTTGTTAACGCCGACGATTTGTAATCACCATCCCTATTACCTGCCCAAGTTTCCGATCACCGTCTGAATACACCCTGTATACTAAGTAAATTACATCACAGCTGGTCATTGTGGACAAAATCATGTTGCAACGTGTGTATAGAAACAAATTACGTCATGCTCTATACAGGACACCGAGGAGTGTGCCTTAGCTTTGACCGCTTTCATCGCTAAGACCACAATACTGAACAGATTCGAAATAGCCGTGGCTTCCATTAAACTAAGTCTTTCATGGAAACAGACGTCTATCTGCACGCATTCCCAAAGCCACTCCGAAACATTAGAATTAAATCGGATCCAATACTCTTACATAAATGGATGGAATCAGCAGCTTTCGCACACGGCTTTGCCTGTGTTTGGAAATGTTTCGCCGAAATTATATTCAAAATTGTAAATATGATTGTCTTCGGGAGTGTAGGGAGATTTTGGGTGTCGTAAATTTTAGAATATTACAAATACTCAGACTCGAAACAAATACTTTTAGATCACCCAAACACTTCTCCGAGTGAGGATGGAACCCACGGCTTTTCGTATCGCAAGCCATTTCTAACTAACTGAGCCATGGGGGTGACAAAAAGTAAAGTATTAGAATTCAATAAAAAAAACGTTCAAAATCGGATTTTCTTCTAGGAAATCTCGGACTATTATTTAATAAAATTGTGACAGAGACACTATTCTCCATTACACATCTAACACAGAATATCGCTTACATACTTATACTTATATTCATAAACACTCATAAACTGAAAATATCATATCATCCGAGATCGTAGTAATTCAAAAGCAAGTCAGCAAGTTTGGAGTAAACGTTTTGTTGTTTACTGTAAGTAGCTGGGTGCCACAACACCGCCCTTACATAACATTTAGCTTGCACTATCTACCTGATAGCGTTTGTAAATATAACAAGTGTGCGAAATCTGCGCGCTAAATTAATACAAGCTTTTTGTCGCCCGTTTCGTGTTCTAATGGCCCGTCTAGTGAACTATGCAACAAACTAATTCTTTTCAACTTGAGAACTATTCCATGCTGATCATCATCATCATCTTCAGTCAATACTTCATTATTTTGGAAAAAACAAAGCCTATTATTCTAAAATTTAAGGCACCTAAAATAAGTCCAGCTGTGTGAGACAAAAACAGTTTTTATAAGATTGATAAAATGAGCCCTAGTTTTTTTAGCGCTTCAATGACATGATTCAAACGTATTTCTCACGCCTATTGAAGTAGATACTATTTTCTCTTAATATGAGCTCGTCAGTTGCAATAATTTTTAATTTGTTTTTTATCAAAAAAATCCTTTTCTTATTCTATTTAATAATACAAAATTTTAGCATTTTTGGAGGAAATCCTTTTCAATACTAATATGAAAAGCAGCTTAAAGGTTAATGTAACAAAATTAAAACCCAAAGCTAAACTATTCCCTGCAGGGCAACAGTAAGGCGCTTTCCAAACGAATTTGTGAAAACTCAGTCTAAGCATAAGTCTAGACTAAAATTTAGCTTTTATAAGCTTAAGAGGATTAATAAGCTGAGAAGTGATTCCATTGAAATCCATTAAACTATTACTACAACACACGCCAACACCTGATGTTCGCTAATCTCCTCATTTCGTCTGGTACCCTGGTACTTTAGTTGCGTTCTATTTAAGTCTTTGCTTTACAATGTTTGCTGCTATTTATATTCTTTTAAACTACTCTAACATGAGTCGTACGTTCTTTAGGGTCCGCATTACATTCCCGTACAATGCAAAGCGTTATCATATCTTTATATTTGAATATGTTCAGCAACAGTTTTCAGATTATTAATTTGCCGGAAAACCTCGTAATAGGCTCGTTCTCTATCATGTGGGTCTTCAAAATAATCGGCCAAATGCGTCTCATAATAAAATTACCGTTTGTGTTTCAAATGTTTTTCTTAAAAGTAGGATTGAACCTGAGACCCTTCAATTGTCTGGTATTTTAAATACTTGCTCCATAAACGCAGTAATAACGAGGAGGGAGAGATAAAGCATCAAGCAACGAGAGGAAAATATAAAAGAAAAAATCTTACTCTTATGGGGACGACACAAAACGATCTCCATACATCCCCTTTACATATACATATACGTCACACTGCTTATCACAGACTACCTCTACAACCCACTACAGTGAGCCTTTAATCCTCTTAGTTCACCTAGTGCAGGCTAGCAGACTACAGAAAATTATTTAGGACAGCATATGCCCTGGGGACCCAACCTGACCGCATGCGACTCATGAAGGATGACATTCCGTAATCCACGAAGCTGAATTACTCTCCACAAAAAAAAGGAGTTCATGTTTCTTCTAAATAATTCCATGTGACTTTCTAAGCACTGGCTGGAAATATTTGTCTATACTGAAAACCTCGACATGTTAATACTACCGAGCTGACCACTTGTGCGTAGCTCGTTGAACGGCAGCCTTTCATTCGACCCTACGGCGTATTGCGGCCACCGCGGCTTTATCAAAGTAAATACCTGTGCCAAGCCGTTTGAAAGCCTCGCCAAACAAAGCCGTATGAGTACATACCCGTTACTTACGTCACAATCTGTTGTTGATTTTTTAATACCCGGTACACTTCAGATCACCTACCTTACTTCCAAGAAAGGTTTCATCATCACCAGCCTTTATTTCGTCCGCTGTTGGATATAGGTCCCTGCTGTCGCACGCCACTGGGCTCGGTCTTCGGCTCTCCTCATCCAACCGCTGCCAGCCTTGTGGATATCGTCACCCCACCTAGCCATAATTGCGTCAAACTATACTTCCAAGAAAGGTTTGAAGAAAAGGTTTGAAAGAAAAGGTTTGAAGGAAGATTGACACTATTATGGCTGGCTGATGCACTCTAGGACGCAGCGGATAGCAGAACGCGACCCACTTACCTACGTGTGCTCTCGCGGTTTTCACATCTTTTCTGTCACCAACCAGCCGGACTCCAGCAATCTCACTTATCGAAAAAAAAGTATTGCTACACATCGAGTTTCTGTGAGACTCTCTTTACAGATATATATCGGAATGGAATGGTCAAAAATGAATTTCTGTAGGTATAGATATTTTGGTATACATTTTTTATATATGTATTTCAAAAGTCATTATCAACTCCTTATTCATTGTATGTTTGTATTGTTGTTTATATTCTTTTCGTGAAATTATATATTCTTTTTTGGTTTTTATAAAACCTATCTGCTACTGTGTCATTAGTTTTATGATAAGATATTAGGCTATTACTACGATAGTTATGAATTAACTACTTTGTTCTTCTTATAATTTTAAGAATTAAAGTTTCCATCAGAAAAATATGGCTTTTTTTATTTATCATATAAACGAGACTCATAACCACGGGATTAGAAAATGCATATGCAATTATATATAACAATTTTTGGTACGTCTATTTGCCATTTCTATACCACTATGTTTCTGTGGCAGTACTACTCTGGATTAGTTCACTCGCAGCGTATTCCAAGTAAGAGCGTGGCTCCTCCGCTTTCAATTACTACGTGTAGTGGAAAATATTCTCACCGTACCATCGCAGCGACCCCATCCAGTAACAAAAGCCCGGTTATTTGCTAATGGGCCTCGAGGTCGAACCAATTCGATAGGCTTAACGGAGCCCCTGTAAGGCAAAACATGCATGTCAGTATAGCAAAATACACTGAAGGATTATTGTGCAACGCTCGCTGTGCACGGAAGCGAATGCGGCAATGGAAAGCGGTTATTACTAAAATCCCTCTTAAACCAAAATGGACTGGTGCTGGGGTAGATTTATTCTTGTAGTCTTTTGTGTTTGGGGTAATTTAAAATACTGTGAGTATTGGGTCAAAATTGACAACACACTTATGGGTTTTAAAAGTGATATTAATACTGAAGATTAATACAATACTGGGAATTAGAAGCTAGTTCCCCTGAAGAGATAGGCAGAGTTTTAATTTTACGAAGATTCACTATTGTTTTTAAGCAACTATAAACTAAAAAATAAAAAAAAATTACATTATCTTATGTCATAGATATCGCATAAGGGATTATTATTATCTATGTATTCGTCCCACTTCTGAGGCCTTTTCTACAACTGGGAGGATTAGGGTGTTAGCCTAACACGCTGTCCTTTTGCGGGTTGGCAGAATATACACCTAAGAAATGCCTAACAACTTTTAGGTGTGCAAGTTACATTACTATGTTTTGCCGACATTAACTTTATCACGACCGTTTAAGTAAGTCATAGTTATTTCTTTGAACCTTTTTCTTACTTAAAACAAATACTGTTAAATCTCGCACTATTCTATGTTTCTCGTTCACCACATGCCTGTCCAAGTTAGAAGCCAACGATTTTTACAACAACTCAAAGGGCTGTTGTGCAAACAAAAGCAAATTTTTTTAGATACACTACAAAAGTAATCGGTTCCGAATATTTATCTTTCACACTGTTGAAACGCGACAAAATCCGCTGGGTACGTGTCATAAAAAAACCATTACAAAGTACTGTTGGAATTCAATCTCACCTAAAAATTGGTTCCACGTGTATTTTCTTTCATGTGGTCGGTTTATTCAGCGTCCTTCGCATTCAGGGGATCAAACCGAATCACATTCGATGAAGGACACAAGTTTTACTAAAGTGGCACTACTACATCTTGTAGATGTCGCTTAGCACAATCGCTTTGTACAAGTTAAAAAAATATGTACGAATAATTAATTAGTATTTATTGTGTCTTTTTTCAGCAAATTTAATAAATAGTAAAAAATAAATGCTCTTAGCAGCCACATACATAGTTCTGACCCCACACTGGGATACAAGAGAGTCGTGGCTATCTGAAACTACGAGACTTTTTCGGTTTTAAAAACACTCAGAAGCAAAATAAACTGGTTTCTTGTTTCGCCCACTGGACTCTAGCCAATTGAGCCAGGTAATTTTTGACAAAATTTTCAGCACTTTATTCCGCGTTTTTACAATTTTAATTAACAAATTTCAGAATTTCACATTGTTTTCCTCCACTGGCTGATGCCCTACGTAAGCGTAAACAGAAAAATAATTGTGGCAATCAAACTTCGGAGCACACATTTTTATTTTCATATCCCAGTCCGATTAACTGAACTTTAATTAAAAGTTGTGCCCTCCACTCCGGTCGCGGACGTTTGGTAAGGGCGGAATTTTTCTAAAATTGTTTTTCGATTGCCTCGTTGGTGCCACGAAATTAATGTGTATATTGAAATGTCTTCGCGGTTAGGGCGTGAATGTATGCAAATTTCCCGACTCGGTACAGTCGCCGAATATAAGCTGCCAATAAACTGATCATTACCACATTTGGTCCATGATATTGACAAGTGTTCGATATGAAGTCTTTGTCATTTCGTTTTTTACTTTGCGTTTTAGCTATTTCCAGTAAAAGTACCTACATCCACCCTAGGACACCACCATGAATTAAAGCCTAACGACTGTTAGCTTGTAGAGAAGGCCTGTGCCTTTTTCTTGCCTCACTTTTGCCTTACCAACCCAATCTCAGGAGGCCTCAGCCACCCGTTACCCGCCACCATAGTATAGAAGAGTAAATACCTTGGCAGTTAATGTTAGAGATAAATTGCGAGAATATTAATTAAATAAACCGAAAATACAGGGACAGTACGATTACTCAACGGCCGGCCCAGAAACAATACAGTTGGAGACAACTGCACCAAACTTTAAACACGAAATATCACTTAGCCCAGAACCATGCAACCAATGCTATAGTTTATCGTTCATTTTCAACCGAGGATAATGATGAGGACTATAATAGACCAGTAGACTTTACTCTCTGAAAGACTGCACGTAATAGATTTTTTTTATCTGGCTGCTCCGAGGCATGGGTAGAATTAGAAACCAGCTTGCAAAACGAGAGGCCGCGGATTCCATCTCCGCACTCAGACAAATGATTGTATCATCTATAAATATTTGTTTCGGATGTTCGTGAGACCGAAAAGTCTCTCGTAGTTTCTGATACTCCCGGCACAAAATTTGTATCTTTATGTGGGGTCAGAACTATTTTATGTGACTGTTGGGTGTATTTATTATTTATATTAAGATAAAACTGTATTTGTTTGACAAGTTCCATGGTGTAGTTTGCTAGACCTGCTTGTGACAAGAGAGGTCGTAGATTCGCTTCCTATACCGACACTGATGTTTTTGGATACTAAAAATGCGGTCCCAAAAAAAAGAGAACGAACTGATCGCTCAGATATCTCATTAAATCGTCAGTTTATTGAAAACCCACAGTGTATCGACTGTCAGAACCAATAAAAACTATAGGATAAAAATACAAATTCGTAGAAAGATTTTGCTCAAATTATTTCTGCACCAACTAATCCCTCATTTCTACGAAGTGATGTTTACTGCGGAAAATTTTACAAAACAAAGAAAAAATGTTTGTTAGGAATTTACTCGACGAGAATTCTCCTAAATGATTAACCTTTAGAAGGCCATTGACTGCCGAAAAAGCAGTTGCAATTATTTGTCTTGTGTGCTCACTAATAGATCGCTTAAAGTATTGAAGCATTATTATGTGTGTGTCTAAATATACTCTGCTTATTTTCATCCAAGATTTATAACACTGCCAGCAATTTCATTTACGAAACAAAAAACCATTTGTATTTGATTATGAGATACAAATGAACACATGTTCTGAACGAGTGAAATCTTTTTTCTATCATGAAATTAGATTCAACAAATTGGTTTATTGGCGAAATATCGTAGAAGGGGAGACGCACCGCCCGCGCTTATTTGAAAGGTTAAAAACATCGTGACCCAACATACCGCAGGATAAATACCCGTATCGACTCATCATCATTAACATCATCATCATCAGCCCATATCACTGCTTAGACAGGGTCTCTTCTACAATTGAGAATATTTACGTTTTAATCGACCGCGAACGGTGCGGGTTATATTATTTCCTTTACTGTTAAAGTACGTAATAATATATTTTAATACACACGGAACTGGGAAAAGTCAGAGGTGTGTATCTGTAGTTTGAGCTCGCGACCGCTGAGATTCTCAACCGCGCGCCTAAACCTCGAGGCAATCGCTACTATACTCGTGATAAATATTTTTACAATCCAAAAATCTTTATTTCGCGTAGCCAGAAAATCTTTCGTATTTGTAATACATACGATAGAAGCCTCGTGTCTCAGTGTGAAGTTAGAATTATAACTGACTTCGTCCGCATAGACTACAGGGTTGAGTTCAGATAGAAAATAAGTTATAGTCTATTTTACTTCTCAGAGTCCTATTTATGCACGTACAAAAATCATTCAAATCGGTTTGGTAGATCCAGAAATACCCATTCCCACGGGAATACTACATTTTCTGGGATAGATAGAAAGTATCCTATATTACTTCCTTAGTACCTATTAATCTCCATACTAAAAATAATTTTAATTGTTTTATCCTGATGTATAAGCTATATTATTGTAAAGTTTCCTTCAAATCCATTTAGTAGTTTTTACGTGAAAGCGTAACAGACAGAGTTACTTTCGCATTTAAAATATTAGTATGGATTTAACTATCTGTAACACACATTTGAACGGCACTCAAAGAGTTGAATCTTTTTTTCCTGCATCCATACCACACTACCAAAGGAAAAGCATGTTTCGTAATAAAACCTTACGATTTTGCAAAATGAAAAATTTTCGCAATAAGATTTTGCGCAGTTAATATTTCCAAGAGCTAAAAATATAGACCAAATATTGTTAATATTTTATTTGAAAATATTTAACCAATACGCGGCTAGTCCCACGCAATGTTTGTTCATAAACTTGATATAATGAAAGAAACTCGTGTAAAATTTTGGAGCTTCTTCCTTCCTCTACCTCAGACAAATGAGAAGTAACTGTTTTGAGTTTAAGTACGAGACTATAGTAGTTATGGTTTGAAGGTTGAAACACTTGGTCGAGAATTTCGGCGGGCGCGTGTTCTAATAATCCCAGGCACACAACTCTGACTTTTCAGTTATAATGTGTGTATTCAAAATGAATTATCGCGAACTTTTACGGTGAAGGAAAAAGACGCGATGAAACTTGGACACCTAAAGTATTTAGAAATTTCTTAGGTGTGTAATGCGCCGAGACTCACCAGGCTAGAACGGTGAACTAAGGCGTAAACCCTCACAATGGCAAAGGAGACCCGGGCCCAGCAGTGATACCTATGTATAATGAATTTATATGAGTTGATAATGATGATAAGGTAAGAAACTCCTGCTATTAGGCATGACTAAAATACAATAGGTCGCCCCCTTACGTGGGACTTTAAATATTAGGCTAAATTTTGGTGCGGAAATGTACCTACTTTTTCGGGGAATAATAATTGTGATGTGTAAACTAGGAGAGTTGCGAGTATATCATCATAGCAATAAGCAGAGCAAACAGTAATTAAGCAATATTTGATTCCTGGGACTATGCCGTGTTCCAGGAATTGCTTCTAATCATTCGGATCTGAGAGAGCTATGGTAGTTTAATCACTACCAACAGGCACCAGTGTACCAGGTTATCGCTTAGTACACAATAATTTAACGACGCTGTGACAGCCTTGAAGCGCAGTTGGCTAGACACCAGCTTGCGAAACGAGAGGCTGCGGGTTCGAACCCCGAAAAAATAAATGTTTTTTTGTGATTTATTAATATTTGTTTTGGGTCCGGGTGTTTGTGAAACAGCAAAGTCTCTCGTAATTAACCGCGACGCAAGACTTGTATCTTACTGTGCGGTCAGAACCATGTATATGACTGTATATTTATTTATCCTAACCAACCACTGGAGAAGTAAGATGTAAACAAAAATCAAGATATTACCATCATCATCAGCCACTATGCGTCCACTTCTAGATTTAGGCACCCACGTAAACATCTAGCGACTTAATGTCTAGTATAGTCCAGAGCCTACATTAAGTCCGCCTAGCTCCAGCGGTTAGCCAATTACACTTTGTTTGATCGGGGAATTAAATACTAAAAGTATCATCATGTGTCAGTATAAAATAATACTCCGTGAAATCGTTTAAATAATTAAAATTATAAATTCTAACTTGAAAGGAATATCTTCGTATATTCTGATGAGCGCAATGTCGTTAGCCAGGGAGTAAGGGTCGAAGCCTTGGTGAATGATCACCAAGATGACTGTGTGCAAGAGGCTGCCCCGGTCTGCGTAGTTCTCTCCCACTACCACGCCCAGTTCGGTCACTGGAACCCTGCAATATGGAGTTACAAGGCATAAAACGTCATCTTAGCGCAGGGGGATAGAAACAGCAGGTTTCTTTTCTGGAACAGAAAGCGATTACTGTACTAGGACAAATATTAGGTAAGCCAATTATGTTTCTTTGGAATTTTAATATTTGTGAATTTGTTTGATTTATTGCAGTTATGGATGCTGAGTTAAAAAAATAAAACATTTGTAGGATCAACAACGGCATGCACGGAAATGAATTGCTCAGGATCTATTGGTTATGCTGGTCTTAGTTTTGACTATTTTACTCGAACTTATATTGATTTCTTTAAATTAACGTACATTTATGTTTAGTAGAAAAAGCGTACCAATTTTTTTATGGCCGCATAGCTATGGTATACTTTATGTCAAAACAAAAATAAAGTAAGCTCAACGTTTGTGGCTGTTCGGTAAATCTAAATATTTTAAATCAGTACTGTACTATCAATTAATAATATAATGTATACGAGGCGAAAGCCAAAGTTAAAAGGGCAATCATTGTAATGTAGCGGGAAGCCATCGAGTAACCCAGACCGCGACATCACTACGGCAATTTAAACCTTCACGAGCGACGAAATTACAGCGCAACTTTTAAATGCATTGAAATCTCAAACGAAAACTTCAACTGTAATCCTAATGGGCTTCAAGTACACTTAAAAACCTATTTGTTTAACAAACAGCAGTTACGACGGTAACAAGAAAACAAGCCGCCGCTCGCATACTAAAAGCTTGCTGAAACTACATCTTCGTAAAAGCAGTTAATTCGATTGTCATACAATTTTAGAGGCACTCAACAATCAATTTGGCGGCATACGGCGAAACGCCATTACATCCATGGGCACACTATTAATTTTTTTCCCAGTGCCACGCGCTCAACAGCGCGACATAATTTAATCATAGCAACGGTTTCCATGTAGGCGCCCCCCTACCTAACCGAATTAATTACTCACTGGACCAAAGGGTGGGCGACGGTTATGATGAGGTTCTTTGTGAGTATGGAGCCGGTGCAGTAGTGAGCATACATCCTGCGAATGCTCGCGATGTAAGGATGCTCCCGTATAGACACGCGGGAGCCTTTGAATACCTAGAACGAATACATTTAAATTGAAATATTTGTCAAACAAACTAGTGCAAGCTTAAGGGTATATAATTAAATGCACATATAGGTGCGTGAAGTTGTTGCTTTCTTTGCATATTTTGTAAAAAGTACTGGCAAAAACGTAGTAGAAAATATGTTATATAAATAGAGTAGAAACTAGAAAGGAGTAGAACAAATTGCGAAACCATAAGTTTATTTTCGACAATTTTTTACCGGCTTAGCTGGTAAAGTTTAATTTTATCATGGATGGTTCCTAACTGAGTTTTCGTTCATAATTAACGACCACGTAAATATTTCTAATGCACTCATACTTTTGAATTCTGTATACAACATGATGTGCATGATCAAAACGATCATCATCAGCCAAAGGATGATTAAATATATAAAGAGTTAAAGCTAAAAAAATATTATTATTTAGAACTTTGTAAGGCAATCTGGGCTATCGGGCTAGGTAGGTAGGTCACTTAACCTGACCTTGAATGTACTTTAGCCAAGCATAACAGAGCTGTTATTATCAATCCCTACATGAAATAATTATGTGTGACTATGTAGCCAATAAATTCATTTCAATAGAACATGATATGAAATTCCACGTATTAATGCGACCCACATACTTGAAGGGGACACACTGTCAAATATGCATAACGCAAACATCACTGTGTTTAGTGGTTGTGTATAGTACCTAAAACACGCTCGCAAGTGGATAGTTCTGGGTTCAATATGACTTTCTGGATTAATTACAAAAAACTGCTAAAGTAATAACTTATATTTTCTCTCACATAGCATCTCGTTAATCACATGTGTCTCAATCCAATAAAAGTCTCGTAAATAGATCTAAACCCAGTCTTTAATAATAAGCCTTTTACAAATACCTTCAAATAGCGACTTTTTGAAATTACTGATTGATGGTACTGAATATATAAGTCCACACATAACAGAAAGTCTTGATAGAACTAGCACACATCAGAGTTCTCAACAGAGGTATTGTAAGCGTTGTCCGCTATCCACATCAGGCCATAATGGTGGACTGAGGCCAAATAACTTCTCAGTAGCGCAGGAAGCCCGCAACAGACATGTATTTCTCAAACAGTCTAAAGATCTAATTTCACAATCGTATTGGGTTGGCAACTAAGTAATTGCGGATTTCAGTCATAGATGGCTTCAGCTGAATTTTTAGGTTTGTTGGCATAGTCCAAGTGTTAAACACATTTTGTTATTTGATTGTTGGCAATTCAGCTATCAATCAGTAAAAAAAGGTTTTTGATCGGTTGCGTAGTTTTCGTTTGGTGTTCGTTGAAAAATGGAAGATCAAAAGGAACTTTATCGTCATATTTTACTTTAAATTAAACTTTATTAAAGGCATCGCAAACTCGCAAAAAGTTATGCGTTATATAATAAATTACTTATAAACAAAACTTACCCTTCTGTTAAGAATCGGAATATCATCAGACTTCGGGTATACAATATCTAATAGCACGTTATCGTAGAGCACATCTCTAGTGACATTGCCTATTGGCGTCACAACAGCTGCACAAACTTGCACCGCCCAAACTAACACAGCAATGGTACGTAAATTATTAAACTTATACATATTCACGAAACTTACACAAAAAAATATTTGTTATAACGAGCATGTCGTGCTATGACGGAAAAATTTAATATCTATAGAGCCACGTCGCGTGTTCCGTCCTCATTGTTTTAGTACAAAATAAAACTAAATTATGAGAACGATTCATTTATTGCCAATTACTACATTATTAATGGCTACAAATTTAAAACAAACATTTTAAAAATTCTACAGTTATAATATTATGAATACAACTTAACATGTTTTATATTAAAAAGCGATTAAATAATAAAACGCACAATTATAGATAATACTAAAAAATAAAATAACAAACATGACCACAGTTTACGCAGTTTGCGTTTAAAAAAGTATTGCCTTAACTTTGACCCATATGAAAATAGGCAAATTATTTTTAAAAATTGTTTAAGAATCTAAACATTCATAAGATCAAACTTTATTTAGAATTTAGCATACCTTACCTATTTGTTCGGACTTTCGCCCACATAATAATAATTCTTAGGTCTCTAATCAAGTACGGATCTTTCTTCCAGTAGTGATACTTTCATAGAAGCCCTACAGCTTAATTGTGTTGTGTCCAGTTTATAATTGTTTATCATGAAGTTAGGATATTCTCATTAATATGTAAAATTGCTTTTGTTAAAAAGCTAAAAAGTTATTATTCGGAATTTTGTAAGACTATCTGGACTTCTAGGAAGAAATTCTGCCACTGCTACCTAGGTATAGCTACTTACCTACAACGTACAATTCACTATGTAATGATTATTTTTATTTGACAACACTTTCGTTAATTTACTAGTAAAAACGTAACACAAATATTCAAACATAGTATTTTCGTATGCAAACGAAGCTCTTTCACATGACACGAAAAACTGCTACGTTGATTCCGTTCAACAATTTCAGTCGCATTTTAAGTTTATTTTAAATAAAAATGCTGCAAAATACACTACTGGGAAAACATGAGGAACATAGCTCTTCCTAGAGTAAATATAAAACGTATCGGAAAGGAATAGGTGGGTTACAATCATCAACGTCAGCCTTTATTTCTCCCAGTGCTGGGCCGGTACTTCCTCTAAAATTGAGATGGTTTAGGCCTTAGTCCATCACACTGGCTTAGTGAGGATTACACACCTAAGAAATTGCTAATAACTTTTAGAAGTGCAGATTTCCTCACGGTGGTTTCCTTCACTGCTAAAATAAGTGATTGGTTTATTCAATTTCGAAAAGTCAGAGGTAGGTGCCTGGGGTTTGAACCCGAGACTGTTGAGATTCTCGACCACAGCCATCACTGTGGTTAACCATAATACAGATTAATTATAACAAAATATTGTCACTATGTTGTACTAATCTTGATTGCAATTTTAATATGATTTATTTTATTATCTCTACGATTTTAGAACTAAGTCAATTGCAATTTAATTTTATAATTATGGGGCGTGTAGAGAATTTACTGAAAGAAGGAAGCATTCAATAAAGTATTTTTATTACTTTCTGGAAAGTTCTAATCGCTTCTAGAACTGGACGAACGGAATCGAAGACTAAATTGTCATGCTCTGAAATATTCTTTACAGATACTTGGTTTGTCGAATTAACACTTTATTTAAGAATTGAATTGGGTCATGTTATAGTAATTAGGAAATTAAAAGATATGAGAGCTCAGTTTTTGTGTTTTAATTGTATTGAGACTGCTCGGGGTGTACTGATTTAAGGTATTAAATAAATTACTCCAGTTTTATCTGAAATTAAAACTTATTCAACGTAAATAAAATTGCCTTTATAAGAATATGCAGACATATTTTCGTTGACGAAATCATCCCGTTTTTAGAGATGTACCCAAACCCCATGCTGCTTAAACTATTCAAATAGAAACTTGTAAAACTGAAAATACAATCTAGAAAATTAAGCATTTCGCATACCTAAGCTATAATTGCAATTAACCAGTGTAGTACGCGCATTTTCACAGATTGCATGAACCAGACGAGACACTCAATGAAGAGAGTTCAAACACACGATACAAAAGCTATCCGATATGTTTAAAAACCGGCTGCACTATATGGAGTTCGAAACGAAATTCAAATTTTGTTTTACAATTCCGTTCATACAAAAAGAACACGTGAAATGTTGAGTTCTGCTCTGTAAACAGAAGTTTAGCTGCTCCGTTTAATATCGTTTCGTTCACATCACGTTCCAAGCCAGGATTCGTGAATTTCGACTTGAAGGTAAAGATTGGCCCTGGACCGAGAAAAATGGCGAGCATTGGAGAGGCCTACGCCCAGCAGTATTGTGGACTGAGAATTAATGAAATGTATATAATATATTATTATACTGATTACAAATTATGGCACAAAAATTATTATAATTTCAAATAATTGTTTATCGTAAAACCTTTACGAGTAGGTCCCTGTTCGTTTTCAATATCGATTTCATTTGAGCTGATTGCTTTAACAGTGTTGATGTTTTAACGTTGGAGGGAAACATCGTGATGAAACCTGCTCATCTAAAAGTACTAAGTAATTCCTTCTAACTTCTAATTCTTCCTGCCAACCCGCAATAAGCCAGCGTAGTGGACTAAGGCCTTAACCCTCTCAATAATGGAGAAGGCCCTTCGTAGTTCGTTCATGGGCTGCTGATGTTTAGTCCTTGGCAAGCGTAGTGGGTGTGGGGTCTCCCGAACGGCCCGTGCTTGGGGTCGCCACTCGCACGGCAGCTCGAACCGGCCACGACCCCCTGGAGCGACCACGGGTTGATCTTCCAGTTCTGGGTGGCCGTTCGTCGCGGCTGAGGCAGGACGCGGAGAGGGAACCGTCGCTGCCGGCACAGCTGAACGCTCGAGTGCTGGTCGTCGACAGCGAATGCACGGATATCACCTGCAAAATTTGGTTCGTGGATATTGTAGTAGGTATTGCTTCTATAGAAAGTGGTTGCACGGATATCACCTGCATTACATATTCGCATACATATTCACGCTATTAATACTCGTAAATATAGAACTGGCTATACGAAGTGGAGACAATGGTTGAAAACCCTAATTCGGTATTTAGAACAATATTTGGAAATCATTGATTAAAAATTTTATCGATCTTATTATGTGATTTTTTTTAATTGCATGACACAGAATTATGAATGCTAACCCTAGACCGGTGACGTAAGAGAGGCCGGCTCTCGGAGGAAGAGCCGTCTCCCTCCAGGGTCCTGGACTGGTAGCCCTGCGCCATCCGCAAGAACAGCATCATGGCAGCCGCCAGCACCGCCGCGTACACGAAGAACTCTGTCGCCTGCAACACTAATGTATTTACACAACTGATCCACTGAAAGAGGGGGTAGTTAGAGATCTTTGGATCCACGTCTTGCCACATGTTTTGCGATCTAAAATAGAGCAAGCCTGTTGCATTTCCATCTCGTGAGTTGATTTAGAGAATTTAATGAAAATAAGACGCCAACATATGTTATCACCATGTCTATTTTCGTGAGAAAACCGCCTAAGATTATGTGGAATAAATTCTGAATGAATTGTTATTTTTAATTCCATGACAACGATATTGTTAAAGAGCATTCAAAAAAGAGCAACAGCTTTAATTTCAAATATGTAAAAACCATTTTGTATTTCATTGGCCAATTTTGTAAAGTATCCACAGGCTATATAGTATTCACTCGCGCTAAATTAATTGGTCTCGTATTTATATACGGCGAACAAAGTGGATAGTATATTTGATTTTATTAAACTAATTGATATATTACTATACTGTATCAAATAAAACCGCCACTAAATGATCAACGCACTGACCCAGCAACACATTTAATTTTATTTGACATTTCCAGATTTTGATACTGAAAAATTTCTATCGTAAAGATGATAAAGGATTTGTATTTGCCGCTGGATACAGGGCGCTACCAACAAACACTTTGAAAGTCTTTGGGGGAGGCCTATGTCCAGCAGTTGACGTCTTTTGACTAATGATGATGATGATAAAAGATGCCGTGCTGGAGATTGAAAGTCAGTTGTTAAAGAATTAAATGGCATAGAGAACATTAGTGGTGTGAAGGACGAGTGGGTAAATTGGAGCTTAAGTAGTACGGAAAGAATAAAATTGCACACCGAAAGGGTACCGACTAGGTCATTGAATAATGGGAAGCGTACTATCTCAAATTCCTTTATAGGCATTTCATGACAATGAACAAAACATGAAGAATGCCCTTTATAAAGCAACGCATTTTAATACGTTAAAAGCAAAACTAATGAAGTATTCTTTGTGCACTACAAGCCCACTTTTCATTGTGATTTTCTCAGATATAAATGCAAAGTGCTCTTTGTGAATAATTAAAAATGTTTTTCTACAGATGCAGCCTTTATACATTCGCAGAAAACTAATGACAAATGCGACACGATTCGAAGACTCGCCGTCGAATTGAAATCCAGTACTCTTTAAGCCTCAAAGCATAGCTACATTTTCAATATCGAATATGAAATAACTCTCAGATTTTGAATATTATCTATACTAATCATCCATTACTGCTGGGCACGTGCTTGCTTCATAACTGATAGGGTTTAGGGCTTAGTCCACAAAGCTTGCCTATTTAGAGTTGACGGACAGTTAATAGATTCCTAAGAACTTGAGCGTGCAGTTTTTTTTCGGCGTTAGTGTACCACGTGATATTTCATTGCGAATAAGAGTATGTCTGGAGTTTCAACTCGCGACCGCTGAGATCCTCAAACGCGTAGCTACACCCCGAGAGCGTCACGACTTTTTACAATATTTATATATCTTTACTACAAAGCTTGGCTGGTATAACGCGTTAGCCTCTAATCGGTTCAAACTGAAAAACTATTATTTAAGGAAGGAATACCATCCTGCTATGACCAATGCAGGCTGAACACCAATCAAAAATGTGCAAAAACTAGGAAAAACCATTTATATTTAAAAGTCTTCCTTTACACATAAGCAACTGAGAGCACGCAGATAGTTTAAATCATACAGCTATTGTTGTAGTCGTCGAGTCTACCTGTTTATAAGTACAATTTGGTTCCTACCAAATAAAAAGAGGCTAGCAAGGCTTCTATCACCCAATTCGTGGCACAACAAAGCACATCAAATAAACACAAGTTGATCCCTATGTCCGACACATTACCGAGCTCAGTATACGGATATTCTATCGTGATACATTTCGCCACACAAGCGGAATACAACGGGAACGCTTTACACCAGTTTATGGAAATAGCCCCTGTATTTATGTAAATACGACTAATTGCGATCGACGCTCTTCTGATCGCTATCGAATACCAACCCGATTGCTTTCAGTTGTCGATATTTTGAGAATAAACACAATACAACTATGTGCTCTGCGAACTAGAGGTCTCGAGTTCGGTTCGAGCAATGTGTTATTACCAAGTGAGCTAAGGCTTAAACTCAGTTGATGGGAAGGCCCGCGTCCAGTAGGACGTGAGAATAAAGACTGATAAATAAAGTGTTATTGGGTTTTGAAAAAACATTTGTCTCGGTGGGGAGATCGAACGACCTTTCATTTGGCAAGCTGATATCTAGCCAACTTAATTATTACTATTCTAGCGTAAGGCTAAGTGATAAAATCAAGCAGCGAACATAAATGTGTGTATCTATTAGACACTCAAGTAAATTACACCCATTTAAGATAGTTGATTAAAAATAGAAAATCTATTAAAAACAAAAATAAATTAAATAGTTTTTGAGCCACGCAACAGCTTCATTCTTTTAAGCACAAAAAGCTATTCCTATTTTTCATTATTCTTTAAAACAAAAGACAGATGACAAGTAGACATACTCGATCCGAGGGTTTACGTTACCCTCCCGCGCTGTTTACTATCCTCACTACATTCGAGCCTCACTGACTACGTCAAAAGCATTCCTATGAACTAATTAAAAGTAGGAAGTAGCCGTCCTAACCCTGAACACAAGTCCCGCGCAGCCATTATTGCCCGAGGATTATCAATTTCCTGGGTTTTTAATAACTTTCCAGACGTTCGGAAGGAATTACTGCACATTTCACATCGTATACCGCCAGGTTTATTCTTAGTTATTGTACGCTAAGGTGCTTGTTTATCACGCTTTCACGCCGAAATTATTTTAATTACGATATTTTTTGGTACCGATTGATTCACCATTGACTTCATTATTTGTAATCAGTCGTTACACGTCCCTCTGATCGGCACCGGTCTCCAACTGGTCGGGTTTAGATCTTACTCCTCCACCCTGACCTAGTGCGGGTTGGGTGACTTAGTTGGTTGGTGATTCTAAGCCGCTCGCGCCTCAACCCCAAGGCCGTCTCTCCTTATTTACTAACGATATCTACAAAGGTGTTTTTCTACACACAAGTATCACCAGGAATTTCGAGTTCCTCGTTACAAGATAAATAAATGAATACACCCAACAGTCACATACATAGTCCTGACCCCACACTAAGATACGAGTCTTGTGTCGTGGGTATCAGAAACTACGAGAGACTTTTCGGTCTCACAAACACCCAGACCCGAAACAAATATTTGTGGATCACACAAACATTTGTCTCGGTGCGGGGATCGAACCCGCGGCCGCTCGTTTCGCAAGGTGGTATCTAGCCAACTGCGCCACGGGGCTGTCAAATTTAGATTTCATTACATTTCATCACATTTCTGATCGGAAACGCCAACAGCCTAGAACTAGCCTCAGGAATTATACCTAAATTCTCTTGATCCCAAAGTATTACTCGTATGTGAGCACTAGCTGTATTTATTTGCAGCAAATTTTACTATACATACGTTAGTCTTCCAGTCTCCTGCGTACTCAGTAATATATGGGGGGAATCTGTAGGCCACAATACGCCATTGTAGTTGTCCAATCGCCTGTTAGAACTAATCTAGCTTCACCGCGCATTGTGTGAAGCGAGCCAATGAACACAGATTAACTGATAACACGCAAGCATGCATCAGAGTGCCATTTCATGGAGCCTTCAGTACCCCCCCCTATCGGATGGCTTTATCATCACATATTGTCTTGCAAAATTCTTTATAATATGGCCTTTTGTGGTAACAAAATTATTATTATTTTTTGGTTCCGTCCCTAAAGGGTAAATGGGGGCCCTATCACTAAGATTTCGCTGTCTGTCTGTCCGTAGGTTAATAGGCTGTATCTCGTGAAATTTCTGCTATACCAACAAATAAAAAAACAGAAGATATAAATATTTAAGTAGGCTTCTTAAAAGACGTATGTATGAATATTTCTATGCAATTTCTCTCTATAATTACCATTACTTTCCAAAATACATTAGAACCCAATTGTAGAATTTTTCCGGTGCAGAAACGTCTTCATTCCTACGGGAGCGACGTGTTAATTATGAAGTCATCCCACCGACGCCCGGCCGATTGCTATTGAATTTCCATTTGATTGTACATCAAGGGGATCCGTGCAAAGGAAACTTTCTCAAGCGCCTCGACCACTCATGCTGAAGAATTCCTCAAAGTGTTTGGAGTACACAGGTACAGTGCAGATGTATGTATGTATGTATATGTGTTCGGAATGCCACCGTGAGGAGCCCCCTCAATCGCTTTGTAGGTCACCGTTCAACGACTGGCAATAAAGGACTTTAATTAAAAACTTTTCTGTCGCTGTATAAACGTGGCCCTCGGTCTTGCATTGAACAACGCCGGTGGAAGCAAATTCTTCACTTTGAAATAAAATTCATATTATTTTAGCACTGCATTCGGGGTTAAAAAAGGACGTCATAAGACCGGTAAATTAATTTAGTTGTTGATCAAATTTTTGTTCAATAATAGTGTATTATGTAGGCCAGCAGCTTTTCATGGAGAAAATATTTCGTGCTTGACGTATAGAGCTTTTTGTTCAAAATCGGCAGACAATAAAGGAAGCAAACTTGACGGGAAACGCTGTTGCGAAAAATGCCCAAAATGAAACACTGGCACAAAGTGAGAACGTGGCGCACTCAGCTCGCGTCTGAATAATCATGAATCCATACACAATAAGGTATCAGTTTTGGAGGACGGTCCGAACGATTTTTTCACCCAATATGATTGAAAACAAAAGGTTGCAGGAGCGGCCGGCGACGGGATGATCGCTCAACACAAAGAGAGGGCTCCAATAAGCGGACGCCTCGGGCTCAAACAATGTTTCGGAAACAAAAGGGGCATGCATAATTAACTGTAGTTGCTTAGTGCACACTACTTTACATATTCCATTAACAAGACAAGCAAAGGTTTTTGAAAAACTCGCCGGATTAAATTCCGTCCAGCAAACAAATCAAACGCCGGAGCTGAATACAGCAAATTCATTTGAAACACAACGCCGGGAAAAAGAACCGGCAACTCGGTACAATTTCAAGAATGCAACGCTTTTGTATCGGCTGCATCAGTCGGCTAATTTCGTCTTCGCAGGGATCGGTTCGCGATCGTGTTTGTAACCCGAACTTAATTAAATAACTTAGGTATTGCAACACGATGCGCTGTCTACATTGTAACCAACATTAATGAACATTGTGTCTATTTTATTTGCTGTAACCAACTCATTACCTTCAATTATAATCTTATGTGTAAAAATCATTGAGGAAGACAACACACAATACAGTCCACCCAGTAAATATCAAGTGGGGAATCAATAAAAATTTAGTTGGTACTTGGCACTTGATCTCCTATTACTTACTCAATACACTCAATGACGTGGGCGCTGAAATGCACCTCTTCCCACCCGTTGTTATTATATGTTCTCTTAATTCGATATTGAATATCTCTAGGGGTAGAGAGTTATAATAGCTAAAATTAGTTACCCTGGATTCAAATATCTTGGTCTGCGCGACGAGTATGACGATCAGGTTTCCGAAGGCGACAGACACGTACCACGCGGCAATCGTTATAGTCTTCATGCTTTTCGGAGCCTGGAACAATCGTATCATCACACAAGGACCAACGTGAGTTAAAAGTGCTATGGAAATAAGAATTGAAAAATTATATAAATAGTATTAAGTCAGAAGTTATACGCAGTGATGGCCTTGAGGTTTGGGCGCGCGGTAGAGAATCTCGGCGGTCGCGGGTTCGAACCCCAGGCACACACCTCTGACTTTTCGAAGTTATGTGTGTATTCACATTGAATTATCACTTGCTTTAACGGTGAAGGAAAACATCGTGATGAAACCTGCACACCTAAAAGTTCTTAGGACTTTCTTAGGTGTGTAGTCCGCCAACCCGCAGTAGGCCAGCGTGGTGGACTATGGCCTAAACCCTCTCAATGGTAGAGGAGACCCGTGCTCAGCAGTGGGCGTATATGGGTTGATGCAGTATTAAGTCAGAATTGCTACATAAAGAATTCATGATTTTCTATTCCAATTTCTTCGAAAGACAATCATAATGATCAGAAATTATACAGATTATAACATTGCGGACATTTACGGGGATACATAAAAGAGTTTTCAACATATAGTTAAACAAATATAAATAGAAGCCCTTTTTTATTTACGTCTAAATCAAAACCTCATGTTGGCCGATACACGTAGTAAGGAATAAGTAAAAAAATGTTTTCCCTAAATAGTTTCGAACATTCTATACAATTAGTTCAAATTTACATACACTAATTTCAATGAAATTTGATTACTCTACAATCATGGAGGACATAATAATGTTTAGCAATACTTTACACAAGGACGACAAAATTCCTTTCCCATGCTTTTATCAACAAAGCATATTACAGTTTCAATTTTTTCGAGCTAATTGCCCTCGCGAATCGATTGATAGGGAATCTAAAAAGCCTGAAAGCACTGCCTTTGTCAGGAAATTTTCGCAGTAAAAGGTTGAGTGTTCCGTATTGAAGGTATCTTTAGGGGGCGTCGACAAATTGAACTGCATCGTACAAGGGGCTGGGTAAAGTGAGTGATGCCCCGTTTGTGAACTGAGAGACAAAAGTTTCAAACTCTATCGTAAAATGCATCTCTATGTAAAATTTTCCTATGCTTTTACAATGCCTTACATTGAGATTTACAGTAACTATAATGATTTGTCGATTTCTTTTTAACTCTTTTTCTGTTTTTTCTTGCTATAGCTTGAGGTTCGGTGTTATTAAAACGGATACCTATTTCTTAATTTAATTTATAATGTATGTACTATCGTAGTCTTTGTTGATGCGTATTTAGAAAAAAAAAACAGAATTTTATAAGCGTATTTACATAAATAAATTCTTCTGCATGAAGAGCACTCATTTTCACTTATACAAATTTATATTGAGGTTCAGTCTGCGTTAAAATATTGTAAACTAATCTAACTTTTGGGAAAATTACCACTCATTTTAATAACTATTGTAGCCTTATGTATGGAGTAGATCAAAACATTAACTTTATTACTGTAAGCCTATGCTAATGCTGAGTGCCCTGTAATAGAATGTTAAAATAGTATCGAATAGGTAAAGTTCGCAAACACGGATTATCAAAACCCTTTACTCCTGTGGCTGAATTATTGTGAATTAGAGCTGTCAGTAATCCATAATAATAATGCACCAAATCCTTTATTACCATCGGCGGTACTTCCATAGTAACCCAAAAGCGGTTCACATTAATTGAGCAATGTATATTTTTAACCGACTTCAAAAAAGGAGGAGGTTATCAATTCGTCTTTATTTTTTTTATAATTATTTTTAGCGGTCAAGATATTTTCATTTATATGTCAAATTACTTTACGATTTAAATTTTAAAGATTATTAAAATTTTGTAAGGCAAGGTGAGATTTTAAGCTTCTATGGAATAACGCCACTGGGTAATCAATTCGAAAATTTGCCAGGTCACTTCCAATTTAAAAGCATATACATCATACAGTGTATTAAGACCATGATCAGAAATTAAGGCAGGTAGTAGCTATGGTAATTATACACCCGCTGGCGATAAAGAAAATCCCGGCCAAAAAATTTTGACGTTTTTAAGGACTATGACAAAATTGATTTAGTTGTTAGAAAAAAGTTTTTTTAATGCCAATGGGTTTGTACTACCCTTAGCTATCACCTGCCTTAATTTCCAATCCCGGTCTGAATACACCGTGTATAACACACAATTTTTTTACACCGCAAACGCAAATCACGTATGTACTCTGTCAATTCGACAACATTTGCCACCAATAATGATAGTCATCCACTTTAATAATTAACTAACGCGGTATAATTATACACGTCTAGTTGCTAAATTTCGTGCAATCAATGTTGGTCAATAGTTTCCAATCTATTTTGTTGTTTGCATTAATTTTAATTAGCGACTCGTCAAAGCTCCCTTTGATAGGGTAGTCCGAGTGTATTTATGCATCTACATTTCGCCACATATATCATCATCACCATTATCATCATCATCATCAGCAGCAGTAGCAGCAGCTCTTCTTACGTCCATTGCTAAATATAGGCTTCTCCAATGGCACCCCACTAGGCTCGAAATAATAACAGTCCCGCGTAATAGAAGGCGAGCCAATTGCCTTTTTTTATTATCTCATTTATACAAAGATTTAGAGCTGCACAGTCTCATTCATGGAGATATAAAGGATATGACACAAATCACACTTCTTTAACTAAGTCCTGAAAATGCCATGAAACTATCGGAACCTTATTGCAACTCTGAATAATACTGATTACTGATCTATATAGGCCCCATTTACGAGTCTTACTGAAAAAAAAAACAATTCCTTAGAAATAAACAAAATTACTTATTACATACAGGGTGTATTTAGACCGTGATCTAAAACTGAGGCAGGTAATAGCGAGGGTGATCACAAACCCAGTGGCGATATTAAAAATCCCGACAAAAAATATAAATTTTGACGATTTCCATACAACCAAAGGTGTTAAAAGTATGTGATTTGTATGGAAAACTTAAAAATTTTTATTTTTTGTCGGGATTTTCTTAAATGCCAGGGGGTTTGTAATTACTTACGCTATTACTTGCCTCAGTTTTCGATCACGGTCTAAATACACTCTGTATGTCGAGAGTCCAACGAGTAAATAAAAAATATGCTTTGTTTGATTTCTTAGCCATAATCCTACACTAGACTAAATACAGTACTTACTTTAAACCCATCAAAGAGGTCGTTAAAACATCACCGTGCCGGTATTATGAACTAAAATATAAATTAATAATATTTTTCCAAGTAAATGTTTAGTCTGGTATTATCCAACTTGTGGCGGTCATTGAACTGAGCCAGTCAAAACGTCACACACAGGTCATCGCAAGTCGTACACAAGTCTGATATCTATACAAAGAACCTTTATTAAGTTCAAATTGTTAATATTTATACTAAACAAAATAGTATTTTACTATAGATGTTATAAGGAATGGTCGTATGCAAAATTCATTGTAAGTTCGTTTAGATATATGTATTTTTACCATAATCATAATAGGCCTACTGAGAGGGTTTACCTCAGCCCGCCACGCTGGCCTAGTGCAGGAGGCGGACGAGACACTTACGAAATTCCTAAAACCTTTTTAGGTGTGTAGCTTTCCTCACGATGTTTTCTGTTATAGTTAAAGTACGTGACAATATATTAGGATTATACACATTTTGTATATTTAACAAGAAAGACAAAGGATTATATCTTAAAAGTCCCAGTAGCGTCACCTGTGACATTATATCCCCGATAGGGTAAGTAGAGATGCATTTTTATATCCACATTTCGCCGTATATGTTCTGTTTTATGTTGGTTAAATAAATTCGGGGGTCATAAAGTCAGGCTCTTCTTCTAATATAAAATTCATGAAAAACACACATACAACACTTTTCTCCAACCAGCAAAAGGAATTCAGAACATTGACCGCACGGAAAAAACAAAAACCTCTGACCCAATAGGACGATATAGATAAAATATCATACTCTTCATCTCATCAGCAAAAAGACGTCCACTGCTAGACATAGGCCTCCCCCATGAGACTTCCAAAGTGTTCTATTAGAACCGGCTTGCATCCAACATCCAGATACAATAAATTAACTTATTATTTAAATTTCAATCAACATGATTGAAACACCTGAATTGCAACCTGCTTTCAGATAAACATTGGATGTGAAACTCGCGTGGCTTTGTGGATCGCGACGGCGGCCACTGGCGTCACCCTTCACTTTAGTTCCAACCGCGACTACATTATGCAGAAGCTAGTTTGTAACGCTTTGACGCCCAAACCTCCGGACCAATTTAGATGAATTTCGTACCGGACGTATCTCACCTATCTACGCTCTCTAAAGCCCTCGCTTTATGCGATTAGTTGACTGAATCTAGACTTCCGAAAATGTCGAAGGTTTAAGAAAGAGATTTTGCTAATATGTCTTCCGCTCAGTCAAACATGCAAACACTTTTCGTCTAAAATCTGTTGATGATTTTTTTTTCATCAACCTCAAATCTGTATCCAAATTGGAACTTCCATCGGTTAACATTCTTGTTTTTACTTACTTGTCAAAAACTGTTAATTTTGCCAGTAATTTCTCATTTATAAACCGAGTGGAGGTCACTCTCAATCATCAACCTCACCTCTTATATGTACGTCCCACTGCTGGGCACTGGGACCTGGGTTTAGGCCAAGGTCCACTACGATAGCCTAGTGCGGGTTGACGGACTACACACCTAAGAAATTCCTAAGAGCTCTTAGGTGTGCAGGTTTCATCACTGAGATCCTCGACCACGTGTCTAAACCTTGAAACCATCCGTAAACCTCTATAAATACACGTCAAAAAAATACAGCAAATTTACCTGAGTGAAAGAGAACTCAAGTCCAGATACAGCGAACATTATCTCGGCAACGGAGACGAGTAAATACTGCGGCACTATCCACGCTAGATGGAGCTCGTTGGGTGGGTTGGGCGCGTGCAGAATGGCAGCGTCCAGTCGACCCAGTCTCTCCCGCAGACAGAGAACGTACACGCCTCCAGCTCGAAGGAAACCCTCGCCCGAGCCAGACATCTCGCCTTTAGCATCCTCAGCATGCCATTTGAACCTGCAAAAGGTTTTGTGCTGAACAACCGTATTTACAAAAATAACAGACTGCAAATTGATGAGATATCAATGCAAATTGTTAGATATTAATTATAGTGAAACACAGGAAACCTGTGCATCTAAAAGTTCTTAAGATTTTTTTAGGTGAGTAGTCCGCCAAACCGCACTAGGCCAGCGTGGTACACTAAGGCCTTACCCTCTCAATGGTAGAGGAAGCCCGTGCCCAGCAGCGGGACGTATATAGGCTGATGATGATGATAATGATCTACAGTAATCAGAGCGAAATTAATCGCAGTACTTCACCTCGTAATAGCTAGGAATAACTGAATTACATTTAATTTTTTTTTTACTTACAGCGATTTTTACCAGACGGAGGTAAGGAGAAGTGTAAATCTGATTGTAGAGACGATTATTATGCATTGCCGTTGATAAAAGTTTGGAATAAAGAAAAGGTCAATGCCCGCGTATGCATTTTAAATGTTCTCATTTTAATGAAAATCTCTTGTTAGAATCATGATGATCATTAATTTATCAATGGGAATTAAGAAAATTTAATTCAGCCATACTAAAATTAACCGTTATACTCATAATGGCTCCATATGAAATGAATAAATTATTAGTTGCCAATATAATGATTCATTAATCGTGTACACACGTTTGTAATCATCACTTTCATTAAATTAATATTTTAATGACACAAACGTATATAACCACATACATATATTCCTCGAAGGGATAGGCAGAGGTGCATTTCAGCGCCAAAATTTCGCTAATTATTATTTCTCTGTTACAGAAGGCGAGCCTACTGCCGTTTTGCGGGTACTATTTCAAACTCTGTGATGCTACTAAGAACTTACCTTTGGAAAAACTCAATAACATTTTGCCCGACCAGGGAATCGAGCCCGCGACTGTGCCGCGCCGAGCTATAAAGCCAGAGAACCCGACGTACCCTTTTCGGCCTTAAGTATTTTCGGTTCAATAAAAAACACAGCTGTTTTGCCCCACAAAGGATATATCTCGGCAAAAGATTCACCCCTATCTCGTAGGACCTAAAACAATTAGCAAAACGCGGATGCAGAATTGCGCCCTCGCCTATTCCTACGGAAAAACTTAATTCATCTAAATTAAGTCAACCGTCCTTACTCATATACATATGCCCTAGTACCTACCTCTTAGTCGGACATCTTCAACTTTACTTTACAGTTCACTCGACAAAGCGAAATAAAAGAAGCTGTAGAAAAGGTTCTCAATAGTCTTGAAGCTCAGTGCATGTCGGAAAGGAGGACATAATCAAAGATAGTTTCATGTACGTGGTACGACGTCCTGTAATTCCATTTGGGGTGCACCTGTGAGCTCGCGGTAGAGGATTTTATTTACGACGATCGAGTTACACAGCCGGCATTCGCGCTGAGCTTGAAATCACAACCGAAAATGTAGAACAATGTGCTAAAATATCCGAAAACAAAGACGCAGAAGTTCTTTAAAAATAAATTCTTTTAAAAAAGCAATCGACTCGTTTTGTTTAGCTAAGAGAATAGTGATAATATGCTAGTTTTCAATTATTTTGATTGTGAACCTCAAAAAATATGGAATCGAATCTTTTCTCTGCGTTTTACGAATGCACGATTGGTAAACCAAAAATTCAAAACGGCCAATTTTCAAATTGCTTAAAGCTTTTTTCTGGCAGGACGACGAATGCCAGGACATCTAGTTTCTAATTAAAGCACCAAACAACACATTACTCGCAACACAAATTGAACCCGATATGTAGACCGCACGGCACAAACTAAAAGGCTCTGTATCTAAGTTTATAAAAATCGGGTCAGTAGTTTACAAACGTAAACAAGAAGACTCACTTTCGCGTCCCCAACAAACCGCCATGCGTTGAATAACACGAGTCGCTCCAGAAACGTTGTATAAACAGATCTACATTTCTTTGAAAAATTCATTGTACATTGTAAAGCAAAGAGTTAAACGCAAACCGCAGCACCAAACAAACACAACTTATTCTTAGCTCCTTGTTCTAGTGGAAAACGGTAAATAATCGCACGGACAGAGTGCGCGACATTGCAAATGTTTTTCAAACAGGCGCCGCTCTGAAAACTTCTCTACGAAGAATAAATTTAATCAGTGCACGTATTTTATTCTGGGATTCTGACTTTTATTATAACCATAACAAGACTTAGTTATAATAATCATTAGATTGAAGAGGATTTGTATGGTATTTTAAATACATAATCTCACGCATAAGGCAGCGAGTCAGCCAAGTTGTGGTTTTGGTACTGTAAAATTCCACATCCACTTTTTCCGACCCAGGAATCAAACCCAAGAGCTCTAGATTGCCAGGTCCATACTTGTGCACGCAAGACCACGATACAATTAAGTACATATACATTAAATTTGAACCTCTTCAACAGCCCACATATGTCCCTATATTAATAACACAGAAGTCTACAAATGTGTCCCAGAAACGGAAATTATAGGTATATGTAAAATGCAAAAGACGTCGTTATCAATTTACTGAAGGCGTTTATTTCGCCGCTTATCGTAACGTTAATATTTTATCATTGACCATTGAAAATTGCGAATGTTTGTGAACCATTCCTTTGGTTTTGACTGACTAGAAGAGCCTTTGTGGTCAGCGACGTCCATAAACAAACGAAACCGCCCGAGGCTTGGTATTTCCGAGAGTGTGTCAATCGCACTAATACGAGCTATACAGAAGCAAACTTGTTACTTAACTCTAGATGGCTATTATACCATCGGACGCTGGCGTTGGAAGTACGAACCGACCAGTACTGCAGTCTCGCACAAAGGATCGCTTTTACATCGCTTCTGAAGTATCAAGTTGGTGCACTGACGTTCAAACGTTATATATGTCTACACGAGTCCAGAGATTGTAAGATCTACAATCAACTTTGAGATATACAGGGTTATCTTGATATCACAGTTCAACACAGTAGCGCAGTGGACTATTTTGGGCGCTATTCATGTTTGTCCGTCGTATTTAAAAGCCCATATACATAATAATTATCTATGGGGGCAAGTGGTGGCCTCGAGATTTGGGTAGACGATGGGAATTCTCGGTGGTCGTGAACTTTTCGAGTTATGTGTAAATTTGGAATGCATTAGTACCTATGTATGCAAAATTTATCGTTCATTTTTAATTGGCGCCGCAACAAATTTAGCGGGCATTAAAAAAAATATTATTAATCTTCCCTTTAAAACCAATCTTTCTTATGAAGACCTAATAAATTAACACCCAGCGCCGATGGTGTTCAAGAAACTATTAAACTTGGAGCAGGCTGGGACAAAACTCTGAGATCAAACGTGAAGTTTAATTATAGCAATACTCTTAGAAGTACGAGACGACGAAAGTTCTCATCCCCCGTGCAATATTACATTTTCGGTCGCGTGAGGTGGCTCTTTGCAAACGAGATGGAATTCTAAGGAGTTAACGCGCAACACTCATATGCTAATAGCTTCCACTGGAATGCCCATCATCCATAAATACACTTACATGGTTGGTAATGTTCTGGATGTTCAGAAACTATAGGCAATCGTGTATTTTGTTTCTGAGTAGCATTGTTGTTTCATAAATAATCAGTTGCCATCATGATAAATTGAAAAATAATTTTATTCAACTTCTCGTCGTTAGCAAATTAGATGATTATGTTGAATGAACCGTCTCAGACATTAAGCAAATATTTCTGAAATACACAAAAAATTGCATTGGTACAGGGGTCGAAGTTCTGCGCCACAAATCAGTGTCGAAGGTCGAGACAGTGGCGTGCCATAAAAGAGGCTTAGTCCAGCAGTAGACGTAAGAAAGGTTGATAATGATGAATGAACCCATAAAGTAATTTTTTTTAAATACTTTTTATCATCCATCATCCATCTAATTAAGGTCCACTGCTGGACATAAGCCTACCCCAATGACCTCCACCGGGGTCGGTCGAAAACCGCCAACAGCCAACGACGTCCTACGACCCTCACAAGGTCGTCCGATTATCTTGCCGGAGGACGTCACGCGCTGCGCATTCCGGTACGTGGCTTCCACTTAAGAATTTTGTAGCTCCATTGGCCTTCAGTTCAATAATTTTAATATTCTGTTTAAACTGCCAAAGCCTAGCCTAGCTTAGAGGAGGAAAATCTCCCGTATGCTGTTGCGTCTAAAACCGTGGCGCCACTGACAGCTCAAAGGTGAAAGCGAAGGCCAATAGAAAGGTTGAAAAGTAATTTGAAATAGTATAAAATATGCACTTACTTGCCGGGCTGCAGGCACATGTAGGCCGACTCGCCGATGTGATCGATGGGCGCATCAGATACATAATATATGTCACTCAGCCGCTTGTCAGTCTCCACCACGATAGACACGTTTTTATTGGGCCCCGTGTCACCCACATACACGACCCTGCGACATAGAATGGACTACTGGAAAATAGTTACTTTGAGATATTTTAATGTGTTTAATACTTGTGCTATGACATATTACGTTTGTGTTAAAAAAAATAATTCGTTAACCTGTAACAACAATAAGCAATATTTTCACAATTTAACAATCCACACAGTTGTTATGTAACTATAAAAAGCTCAAAGAAAGTATAAATAAGTACAGCAAAAAACTATGTTTAACGATTCAGTTTTTTTGTTTGTTGATAATAGCTACTTAACTCGACTCTGGACCTTTAGATCGCACTGCGCCTACCTTGGACGCTAGCCCACGAGGCAGTCTAAAGACATAAATCGTGATGTATCTGGAAGTACAATATATGCCAAACTAATCAGGCAGGCTTGTGCAAACAAATGCATAATAAAGGCATATTTTTGTTTTTCTGACAACCCTTGCATATTTACGACTGAAAACGTACGTACTTACACGCGTGGTAGAGTCTTTTGATGTCAAAGACGTTTACCAACTATGTGGATTACTAAACTGTGATATAAGTTACATCGTACATAAAGAATTTGATGACTGTGCATTTGTGCAGCTATCAAGAGCCATTTCCTTATTTTAGTTATAGAAGGGCGCGGAGAGAATGATAGTGTATGCATATAGGGGAAATGAGTCCGTATGTTTGACCGTGAGTACAAATAAAATTGACAATTTCCAGATTCCGAGCTAGTTGAGAAGTAGTAATCTCGAGGTTTGGGCGCACGGTCGAGAATCTCTTCGTTGGCCGATACTAGCCTAACCTTGGGTACTCTGATTATTACTTTTCAAAGTTATTTGTGTATTTATAATGAATTATCACTTGCTTTAACGGTGAAGAAATGCATGGTGAGGTATCTTGCACACCTAAAAGTACTTAAGAAATTGTGTGTAGTCTGCCAACCCGCACAAGGCCAGTGTGGTGAACTGAGGCCTAAACCCTTTCGGTTTAAAGGAGGTCTGTGCAGAGTTCACAAAAATAAAAAATCCTAA
Organism: Cephonodes hylas; assembly: GCA_030295005.1. Taxonomy (NCBI): domain Eukaryota; kingdom Metazoa; phylum Arthropoda; class Insecta; order Lepidoptera; family Sphingidae; genus Cephonodes; species Cephonodes hylas. Next base: position 17,846,010 of record AP025360.1, read on the forward strand.
GAAAAGAATCTATGTTCTAACAAAACATAAGTGCAGAAACACACTACAAACGCCCAAGTCTAAGATGTACAGCTCGATATAAACTTGGGAATGTTCCCAAAGTTTATGAATAAGAAAAAAAGTTCCATACAAACTACGATACTAACTTCAGCTTCGGTTTTCCAGTGAGCGACTTGCCGAACTGGTTGGGATCCATGAAATAGAAGGATATCTGGTCGTCGGAGTTCTGGCCAATAACGACCGGCATGAACTAGAACGTAAATAATTGGACGGTCACCTCGCCATTGACCACAGTTCGATTAATTAAAATTATTGGTTTCGCTCGGGTCTTGAAGTCGTTTCAGCGCGGCTTGCATTTAATGTTATTGCATTTCGCAGTGTCATTTTAACGCAGTCGGTTTCATTGTACCTTGAGGATAGTTGTATTATTAGTTATATTAATTTTAACGTGTAATTGGATGAAATTTTAGTATAATTTCCACCACTGCATTATTCACGATGAAATTTCACTCGTTTTAACAGTGAACGTAAACATCGTTATGAAACCTGCGCACCTAATTTTCTTAGAAATTCCTTAGGTGTGTAGTCCACTTATCCACACTAGGTCAGCGTGGTGGACTAGGGCTTAAACCCTGTCAATGTAAGCAAAATACCGAACCCAGCAGTGGGGCGTATGCTGATGACAGCAATGATTTATGATAGTTGCATTATTGAGTCAAAATAAGTGTGACAGCAAACGTCAAGACAACTTAATAGTAATACTCTCATCATTTCCATAGTGCATTCTCTTAACACAATATGCTCAAAGAACCTAAACCCTTGCTAAACCCTCAAAGAACATCACACTAACCATTCTAGAAACCGTCTTCAAGTTCTCCCTAACAATGTGTCTCTTCATCACCCTGCCTGCGCAGTTGACAGGGCAGCTGACAGTAAGTATGAGGGTCCGATGTGGCAGTGGAGTCATCAGGGCTGTCCCGTGCTGTTCCACCGGGGCTACACCCTCGCCCCGCACAGCCACGTCCACTGGACAGCCCAGGGTGTTCAGCAGCACCAGGCCGGTCTGATCGTGGCCAGGAATTTGAAGAGTTGAGCGCTGAGATACAGAGTGTTGAGATGGTTATTGGTTGTGGATGGTTTTGTGGTTCTGAGTTGACGGGAATTATATGGAAAGGAATTAATATGAAAAATGTATCTATATAAACCTTACCAGTTTAAAAATATAAGTATGGTTAAAATCCCCCATCACAACATTCTAAACAATGAAAAGCGTTTTTAAGCCCAACTCCGCCCCACCGTCATTGTATAAGAAAATATTTGGCTGTGAAAATGATACTTTTGAATTTACAACATTAGTATAGATAATAATTTTATCTCTTCCGCGCGAAAATCTATCCCTACACTGCTACAACCCCAAAAGCAAATCTTTTAACTTACAATACGGTATCCAAATGTTTGAAAAAAAAAATATTTATTTACGTCGATTTAAACAGTTAAAGTAAAACAACCGACCTCGATCCCAATCTGCAGTATTCCAGCCGACATAAAAGCCAGTGCTGCCAACATTCCGCCAAGGAACATTTTCTGTAAAGGTGGCAGGTCCGGAAACACAGGCCACACTCCTCCAGGACACACGGGGATCATCAGCAGCACCATAGCAGGGTTCATCACTTGGAGCTGATCGGGCATCAACGTCACGCCGAATATCTCACTGCGGAGCCGCGACGCTTGGAAAGTCCATCGGGAACCCTTTAAAAATTATCGTCATTTCAGTATATACGTCCTACTGGGTACAGTCCTCCCGTACAAATGAGAGGCTTCAGGCTTTAGTCCACCAAGCTGGCCTACCACGGTTTGGTGAGCTACACACACACCTCAACAATGATAGTAAACTACGAATACACATATGACTTCGAAAAGGCAGAGGTGAGTACTAGGGGTTCGAACCCGTGCCGCCGTAGTTCTCGACCGTGCAAAGACTCGAGTCCTTTGACTACTTCGCGCTCATGCACTTTGCCTTCTCTAAATTCATACATTCAAAAATCATTAAAAATAAAAAGATTTACGATGAGAAAGGAAATTTAGTTACGGAAAGAAAGGAAATGGATTTATAAATAGGAAAGTGAATGGGTGCTGTAAAATAGGACAAGTTTGTCGAAACCAGAAATGAATTTGTTGTAATGGAAATTACAATCACACCCCGTGAAAGCTCGACTGCCCGCATACGTTATTTCAATACAGCAGTGATATGCAGGGAAATGAATAGGAAATTAAATAGTTCACAAAGTATAGAAACCAAATTGAAATACAAAATGTCATTAAAGCTAACAATATCCAATGCTCGCCCAATACTACTAATAAACTTGAAAACGCCCTCCCGATATCGGCAGGCTTTACGCAAACTATTGCCAGAGCAAAAACGCCAATTGGCCGGAGCGCAGTTGCAAAACTCCGGGTGGCTTAATCAGCCGACTATCACTTGAAAAATGCTTATTTAGAATCACCGGGAGAAATTGCTGTGTCCGACAGATTTCTATGGCACGGTGATGGGTTTTACAACCGATGGTTCGCGAAATGCTGTCAATTTAGCTAACTAAATTCTTATTGATGAAAATTACTTGATCACAAAACCAGAAACACAAAAAACGTGTTTCTTATCCAGTAATTTAAATTAGATTATTATATATTCCTACCTACCAGTCAAATCGTCCCGGTTCCGTTTGCAGGGACAGGAAATAGTTTAATGGACGAAATATTATAGGGCGGCATTTTATGACAGATGTGTTATAAAATATGAAAGTATCCAATACCTAAAACCAAAATAAAATCATATAAGATAATCTTTACTAAGGCCTTAAATAGGAGCAAATGATATGAAAAGCATACACTAGTAGCAGCCGATACAAAAGTTATCAACATCGTACGTATCTGTTACAGCGGCTTGAAGCCTGAAACGCGAACGGCGAGCGGAACGTATGAAATTTAAAATCGCTGAAGAGGCTCTCCAACATCGGCGTAAAACTTGATGAGTGTAAAAAATCACTTCACTGCATTCCGAATGGGGGAACAAATTTATTCCTCCAACATTTAGTCTTTCCAGACTTTGTTGTAATAGACTGCACATTAAGTTGATGTTGCGTAATGTCATCATATTGATTCCTTTTGTATATAATAAACACGAGATAATGTAACCTCTAGGAAATCTAACTAAGCTTCTCATTTAATGTTGAAATGTATAAGTTGTGTTGAATGCTTTTGTATAAACTCCTTTTGTAAGTTACTGATAAGATTTTTGTAATCTCTTCCTGCATATAATCAGGTATACTACCTACTGGATGTCACACCTTCGCGTGGTTTTTATCTCTTATTGAGTGATTATTGATATTTTTTACTCATCGACAATTGTATGTTGCAACAAGTAAAGTTTGATCATTCTACGTATTTTATATAGCCGAATATAACTGTCAACAATACACTGAGCAAAAAATAGAATAGTTTATACATAAACGAATAGTCTCTGAAAAAAGAACCTCAACATTGTTTATAATTATAATTTAATTTAATTATGATCGAATTACGACCAGGTGGTACCATCTTCTTCCATCCATCCATCAGGGAATTGTAGTCCACTGCTGGATAATCTAATAATTGTAACTTATTAAAAAAAATGACATTCCGTGTTGCTGAGGAAGTTTTTTGCCGTTTCTTCTCCACAGCAATAACACGTTTCGAAGCGGCACTAGTTTTAAAAAATAATGTAAAAAAAGTGTTAAAAAATGACGCTTCAAAAGAACTTGTAAAAGTCTATTTGAATAAAGAAGATTTGACTTTGACTTTGACTTTGCTGGACATACCTAGACCTCCGCCAATGACCTCCACTGGGATCGGTGGGAAGCCGCCGGCAGCCAGCGACTAATAGTACTTAAGTACTAGCAATAATTCCAATCCGAAATGTTAATGTTGTGGAAGTTACATTTTCACGCTTTACGCCTAAACCTCTGGACCGATTTGGATGATTTTTGATATAGACTTAGGTGGTACCTTAGGAAAGGACATAAGGTAATGCAGTTTTCGCTTGGGATGAGGACATATTAAAAAAGACCGGGCAGAGCAGGAGCTCACATCTCGTATCTCGTACATAAGGAGATTATTCCAGAAATATTGTTCGTTTGAAAGAACTACAATATCATTCTTTTCAAAGAACTGTTGCATTATGATATATCGATGTTCACAGACATTTATTGTAATTTGTAACATAATAGCAGTCAGTAATTCTAAGAAGCTTTTCGTGACGACAATTTATATTGTATATAAGACAATTTTGAAGACAATGGAATAACCTGAAACCTGGTTAATACACGAAACATTATTAGGATTTTCATTATGAATGTGCACAACGTAGTTTTAAAAAAAAAATGTTTAAGAGTGAAGACTCAAAAGAACTTGTAAAAGTCTATTTGAATAACAATGATTTTGACTTTGACTTGGACGAACGACAATAAGATTATTATATTAAAACACATTGCGAAAAATTTTATCAACTCCGCCTACAACTGCAGGAATGTAGGCGTGAAAGTAAATGTAGCATTAGATAAACTTTCAACATACCCACGACTTTGTAGAATGCTTAAAAAAATAAACTGTTTATTCCCGGGTCGGACACATGTAGTACTTAATAGTTCTTAAGTATTTTCTTTTTGATAACCCTACCTACACTAAGCCAGCGTGGTGTACAAAAACATAGCCCTGGTGCCTAATCTAGGATCTGAACACAAAACCTTACCTGCTGATCGAACAGCGACCAAAATATCGGTACTGGCAGGTACAAATACAGTATAGAGAACACGATCTTCATGTCGTTGACGAGTTTCTCGCCGTACTTGTCTATGGAGTAGTTGAGCCAATGTTCGCACGGCGGGCCGTCCACATTCGGGTCGTGTTTGATGCGCTTCACTGCTGCGTACTGAAATATATCGCCTTGCTTCAATTTGGTGATGATTAAGGAAGGAAAATGATAGATTTTTAGGATGACAATGTAGTACATATTGAGGGCAAATAAGGAAGAAAATAAAATATAAAAACTTGATAATTGTACGCAGGGATTGTAATAAATAAGTGATCAAATCAGTGTTCAAAACTGCGACATGACGTGAACGATGCACAGCGCCGGTTTTCAGTAACTATCTTGTTCTAAGTCATCTTACAGCCGTCAAAAATACCGTTATTGGCGCCTTTCGCGCACATTTTCGGTCTTCCTCATTGAGGACTGGATTACATGGTACATATTTGAGCTTTAAGATCATGATGCAGTCGAAACACATTTTAGCTTTATGAAATTCGAATAGATATATACAGGATGTATTCAGACCGTGATCGGAAACTAAGGCAGTTGATGCCTAAGGTGATTACGAACCTATTGGTGTAAAAAAAATACAAATCACGTACATTTAACACCGATGGTTCTACGGAGAACGTCAAAAAAAAAATTTGTCGGCATTTTATTTATTTATAAAGCTTCATATACAAAACAGTATATAGGCGGACTTAATGCCATGCGGCATTTCTTTAACGCCAGGAGGTTTGTAATTACCATAGCTATTACTGGCGATAGTTTCCGATCACGGTCTGAATACAGCCTGTATATTATACCCTATATTACATTATGATTACATCCCTTTCCTATAGCGTGAACTCAGTCTGTTCTCATCCTGAAGTCGTCATTGTGACGCGTTGAAAGAGTGCGCGGGAGGCACATCATAAATCATAACAGATACTATCTTTTCCTCCATTAGTTTGGCAAAAAAACCCGTGGGAAGGACGTGCACCGCGAAACGATGATTGATACATGTCCCCCGGCAGGTTATCGAGGGCTGATGAATGGCCGAATGTAGCCAGTCTCTGAGGCTCTAACTCGTCCTTATAGGAAACACGATTCTTACACGACTATTGAGTAAGACTATTGACTATCACAACGTATTTTATTCGTACGCAATTATTATACAATTAATTTTAATAAAAACACATTTTGAAAACATTGGTAATGGGTACTTATCTGTCAATAAAATACTTTTTTATAAACTTTGTTATCAAAAATCTATAGACGGAATGCGCCCCACTTTTGTATTTATATTGTCAATTCTATTTTTTTAATTAATTTTCAACTTTTGAGTTGGATTTCTTATGGAAAGCCTATTTCTGTTTTTTTTTAATATTAATCTTTTTAAATTTATTGGTTAGATTTTTTATAATAGCGTATTTTTTATAACTAATGTATCATATTTTCAAAATTTCCGTTACGTTCCGTTACATACTATACATGAGCGTAATAAAAATCGTGTAAAAAATATTCAAGTATGGATTCTTTTTTTGTTGCAATCTCAGCTATAGACACAAGCTGTATATTTTCCATTTAAATTTGAAAGCATTTGTAACCAAAGCGCTAGCAAATTCTCGTCATTTACTTTCAGCACAAACATGTTATTTATAAATTTGTGCACAGAACAGCTTTAATAGATGTTCTTGTTAAGTTCTGTGTTGTTAATAACATTTTCTAAATATGTAATTCCAAATGTGTAATTCCATTTAAATGTAGTTGCTACACCTCAATAAATATGAGGCAAGCTCTACAAAGTAATTATGTCAGTTCTATTCACTTCTGATGTAATACATCCCATCACTTCAAATTGCAATTCAAAATACGCATTCTCCTCTACAAGCTCCCTCTGAAATTTGTATACATCACCAGTATAACAACCTCCGTACACCTGCTTACTAAATGCATTAGGTTTCACAAATAAGCAGAAATTGCAATATTCTGGTCTGCGTTTGTTGTGGGTAGGTTTCAAAATTACGCGCGAGACTTGTCCATCCGAAAACATAAGCCGTTGTTGACGCGAGCGCGCAGTACGACTGATAACATATTCTGTGTTGCTGAAATTGTGATTTTATGGAATGGTATACAGGCTTTGTCTTGAAAGGCCGGAGTGGAGAAACCGATACATAATGGTCTTCTACGAGTATGATCGCTTTACTAGTTGATATTATATTATCAATGAAAGACGAGGGTACAGAGGGATTACAGAAGTGTTGAGACTATCGAAATTACCATCGATATGGAAAAATAAACGTCTATCTATGAATAAGATTGAAAAGTATTTTGATTAAACAAGTCGGAAAAGTTTTTGTAAGCGAATTTTGAAGTAGAATATATTATCAACTTCAATCACCCAGGGTCTTCTGGTACAAGTATGCAAATACTTAAAAGAAGGCCCTAACACTGTATCATTTGTATTCTTTTGTATTTTAGTAATGAATGAATGAATAAAGATTATTATTATTATTAATCAAATATAAGCATTTTGATTCTCCTTAATAATTTCCTTCATAAAATTGCATAGCCGATCCACGCAAGCGGCTTACTACCCTAAGCCGTTATGGATATAACTACACCCGTAAATAGCAAAAATGCAGTTTGCATTTACAGAATTGAATAATGGCACAAATTCTCCACAGTTCAAGAAAATATAAAATACTCTAATTGTGTCGAGAAACTATTCGAGCTGAGCCAGCGCTTGAGCTAAGCGAGCACAATAGATACGCGCAATCTAATTTTATGTTAAATTCACGGAATATAATCGGAATAGGAACGGAACGGAATGGTACTCATAAAGGCAATCAACCATGAGTCGCAGCCAATTATCCGTACTAATGTTATAAATCGTCCCTTAGCTAACATCGCTCAAGTCGAAAATTGGTAGTTTTTACATTTTAATCTCATTGGATTGAGCTTCTCATTGCGCGTCGAACCATAGATCATAAGATATAGGTTTCAGTCTAGAAGAAACCTTAATTCGAAAAGCAGTGGCAGCGGTCGGTTGGTATCTCAACACCGCAAAGTTTTTTTCGTCTCCTGTGAAGTTGGCAAAATTGTCTTACGCAATGTTGTTAGCTAAGGGACGAAATGCGAAATCGTCTTCTTCATTCTATTACGGTTAGATAAACAACTAGATTTGAATGATTTTACAGAGATAGATAGCCCCTTTGCAAACGATGTAGGGTACCTAAATAAAGACAATGCTCGGACGAAGGTGTATCGACTGAAGCAGAGGGTCTAAAAAAAGTAAGAGTGTTCTTCGAATAATGGTGGAAATATTTATTCATGTTAATCTTTAGAATGTTGAATGTTTTGTGTTTTGAAGTTGCGTATGCGTGTGAAGAAAAATGTAAAGGTAACAACAAAGTGTCATTAGTATTAATTATCGAGTCTGGAATTTTGACCTAAAAGCGACTATTGATGGTATGCGAGAGAAGAAAAATACCTCTGTCTACCCCTTAGATAGTTCAAACGTGATGTTATGTCATGTTATGCGTTAATTTATATTTGCATACTAACTATTGTTTGACAATTGCACCTTCTCGGTAATGTCTACGTTTCTAATTGGTTTGTGTAATCTATTTACAATCTCCGGTTATATGTTGTACTGTTTCTGGACAACTATGACAATGGCCGCATTAATTTTTCACTTTTTAGAGTTTTGAGAGTTTAATAAGTTCTTTTCGGTATGCTTTTTCATATTCTTTATTAACTTATTTAAGCGAACAGTGAATGAACTTGTTTCAGCCGAACTAACAAGCGTTGACAATGAATAATTACTTAGTTATGCAAACCCATTACATTTTTTTTTTTACGAGAGGAAAGCACCTTAAGCTCCCCTGTTCGGTATCTCGGGGGAGGCCCTGAGGGGTATGTCGGGGTCTCTGGCCTACGCCAGCATACCGACTAAAACCTCTCGGTGACCATCACGCGCATTTAGGGCGGTTTTACGGCATCTCAGGGCAGAAGTACCCTAAATGATCCGCTGCCGCCCAGCGCACCGTCCAGTTATGGACCCCTCCAAATTGGGAGGGCTTGGTATGCCCTCCACTTCTCTATTTGGACGTTCACCTTTCGTGAACGTCCGCGACAGTTAAGAGGCCACTCCCTCTGCCACCAATCTCGGGGTTGCTATCATAGGGTACCGCCCCCGCAGTACGCCCAGCCACTCCAGTTTCCCCTGTTAGTCGCCTCTTACAACAGGTAGGGGATACCGTGGTGGAATTCTTACACCCCCAATCCACAGGGCGGAAACCCATTACATGATTTACGACGACAAAAATTTAAAGTATAATTGTTCTCAACTTAATTATTGAAAGAAAAATATATATTTTAATCCATTGCAGGATGGCAGATATTTAAAGCAAATAACATTTAAGTTTACCTTGTACGATAAGTTTCAACTTAGAGTAGGAAGTGATTGAAGCACTTTACCTTAAAAATTCCAATAAGAATTTTTTGTATGAGTTTTAGAAAAGCAATGATTAATGAGTTATCTATAAATACATAAATAAAATCAATGTACCTATAGGTAAGCCGTACAATAATTGAAAATATAAAATAAAAAACTCACAATACATAAAGTGGTTTACACACTCACCCACGCGCACGACACAAATTTTAACGTGATATTGTCTCGGGGCTGCTTGATCCGGTACCAAGGTTTGCCGGCGACAAATATAACTGGAATTGAACGAATTCATTTCTACATCCTTCCTTAATATCGCGTAAAAGAATAAAACGGGGCCGTGTGTGCCATAATGAAATGTGTTAGACTGAGCTGATAAATCAAAAAACAGAAAAATAAAGAAGATGAAAATTTGTGTTAATTCTTGCGTTGTTGGTGTTATTTGCCCATCTTATACACTGGAGTTACCACAAATGCATAGCCCTAAATAAAGTGTGGAATCGCAGAATACAATTTCTCTGACCAGTCGAGACATCACCTCGCCTTTTCTTTAAGAAAATCAGTGCGATCGCAAAACCCTAATTCTAGGCATCTGTGGCGAGGTTATAGTTAAGGGCGATTATGCGTTAGTCCACCAAGCTGGCCTAGCGCGGCAATCAACACTCCCCGTTTCTAAAAGACTGATCAACATAAAAATCACCTCATAAACAATTTTCTTGAGTAACATATCACTTCCTCACAAAACCTCCCATTTCTCCCCTGAAGATTTATCATTACACTAAAAAAGAAAAATAATTCCAATAATATCAAACTTACTTATAGAAATGAGGACCAATAATGCCGGGAAACCGAAGCCAAGGGCGTAACAAGTATCATCTCCGAAGCACATGACGCTCCTCCGAAGAGCTGGAGTCACCACCATGCCCATGAAGCCGCCCAGGTTCACGGTGCAGTAGAACGTGGAGAAGAACCGCTGGAGCCGCTGATTCTCTCCAGGCAGGCGAAACTGGCAAGGATTTGTTCGACTGGTATATTGACGATTTGAAGCAAAGATGGCCCCGAGGTGTAGGCGCGCGGTTGGGAATCTCGGCGGTCGCGGGTCAAACCCCAGACGCACACCTCTAACTTTTGGAAGTTATGAGTGTTTCAAAGTGAATTATCACTTGCTTTAACGATGAAGGAAGACATCGTGATGAACCCTGGACAACTAAAACTCTTAGGAATTTCTTAGGTGTGTAGTCCGCTAACCCACACTAGGCCAGCGGAATAGACCTCAAGGTCCAAAGCCTAACCCCTCTCAATGATAGAGGAGGCCCGTGCTGAGTCAGTAATGATGAATGAAGATCTAATATATTTTTCTTAAACTTCATTTAATTTTATTTTATGATATATTTGGCTTTTAGTTTTGCGGTCGACTGCGTCAACGATTCCGATGAAAATTTCATCCCATGACAAATCAAACTTTGGCAATCAAAAACTCATAAAAATTGGTTTTAGATAGGTTTGATAAAAATATTTGTGTTTTATACAAAGTTAAGGAATTTTAATAGTAGGTAATATTATCAAAACCAGGCCAAGTAGGCACAGGTATCAATTTCTAAACCCGATTATTACCAACTGTGTCCCACGTAACAGAAAGCAAATCTAGAGTCATTTCGCAATGAAGTACCTGATCACCGCCGAAAGCAGCGACACATGGCTTTATACCACCGGTGCCCGTCGCAATAAGACCCAGACCAATCATAGACGTAGCTCTGCAATAAACAATATTACTATTTTATCGGTGAAAGAAAACATCGTGAGAAAATCTCGGCACCTAAATGTTCTTAGAAATTTCTATCCTGAAGTAGGGCCGTGATCGGATATTCTTAAGAACCCAAGTAGCAACCTTACCAAGAAACATAGCTGATATCTAAGCTGAGTTTTGTCGATCGAAAGATTTTAGAACATACAGTGCTTGCCTGTACAAGTCGGTCACATTCCCGTGTCGATAAAAAATAAAATCATTAAGGAACTTAACCATTGTGAGTGTATTTACTCTTTGCATACGGCGGTCTAAATCTAGACAAAAGCATTGTACTTCTGAAAAGCATTGTACCACTGTAATACTAGTCTTTTATCTACGTGTATAGTAACAATAATTGGATTTTCAAGTAGTCTCCAACTCAATATACGAAGCTATTGGAAACAGGAAAAATGAGCAGCAAAATTATAATAATGTACCTGCTGCTTGTACTGAAAATAGAAGTCCAAAAACGTCACACTTATTACCTAACGTCTACAATTGCTTATTGTGGTATCTTCATATTCTCCTTAATATAAATTGCCTTTATTTAATAGCGATTTCAAGCTCAAAGATTAAGGAGTTTGAAAGGCAAACTGGGCTTTTATGAAAGTGCCATTACTGCCTATATTGCAAAAAGATTAGACGTGCAATTTTGTACACCCGAGGCGATGAGAGGTCGTCAACGGCTGTTACTAGTACAAACATACAGCACTTAATTTTAAAACTTAGAGTACAGTTGCTGCGAGAGTTAATCCGCCTCACAATTCATTTCGTGCAGGTCAGAAAGGCGCGGGGATTACTCGTTGAACACGTCAATTTTTACACTGAACTAGCTGTGGGGCCTGACTCCGCTTGGCCGCAATTTTAAATTCACTCCTCGTTCTCGAGATATAAACAACCTACCCTAGTCCTTCCACAAGATCTAGTGTCCCTATAGAGGTATGATTACACCTTTAGTGTTTATATAATTCTTGGTCTATACAATGATTTAAGCGTAAAAGACAGGCATCATTATTTTCGCATTTATAATGTAAGTGATTATGGATAAGGATTAGTATGGATATTTGTCCCGATTATTGCATATATTGTATTTTGTTGCATCAACTGTCCTAACCAACCGATCGACGTTCATTAAACAATTGGTGTAAGGAGTACTTACGTTGGCGGCAACATGAGCGGAGGAATGGCAGAACAGCAAGTCAGCAGCGTCCCGAACAAGTATATTATTGAGAAATATAATATCACCCTGAAAGAAAAGGATTAACTACTTCATCGTATTTTATGCATGAGGATTTGTTCGTAATTAATTTATCACAGATTTTTATTTTGGCCTAGAAACAATTTCCTACTTGTTACGTCATAAATTATAAGCATTAATCGAGAAATTTAATAGTAGTTAGGCATTTCTTAGGTGTGTAGTTCGCAAACCCGCACTAGACCAGCTTGTTAGATTAAAGCCAAAACCCTCTCAGTTGTAGACGAAGCCTGTGCTCAGCAGTGACACAAACATATAGGAACTAATACATGCATGCACACATAAAACACATTTTTACCCGATAATAAACAATGCCAGCCACATCTGCTACCACATTTCCATCTCCATTTCGAATTGCATAGATAATTTGCAAAAAATGAAAAATCACGAATGTTCGCAGACTAGTTTGCTTCCAACTCAACCAATTTAAGTCCGCAAAAGCTCAATTGAAATAGCTCGTTGCATCGAGTCTCCTTAGGCGGAAACAAACTGGGCACTTCAATAAGAACCGGAGATATGGAAAAAGGAAGGTATGAAAGATATAAAATGTGGGGAGGAAATCGCGTCTGAACAAACCCCGAGAATGTTATTTCCAATGCTTCATTACGAATTTATTTTAAAAAAGGAAGCAAACGTCTTGCGTGGAACGTATAGTATAGCATAGGAACGTACTTGTCATGGAATTCATACATTTTAATACGTTGATTTTTTGTACGTACTTTTAAATTGGTATTGGTTCTTTATTACACAATAAGTTTTAAGCTATATAGATATCATAATTCATTGAATGAAATAAGACGAATTCAGAAATATATTGTAGATTCTTTTTAATAATAAAGAACCCTGAAAACAATAATTTTTGTTTAGTCCTTTAAGTATTTTCCTTATTCTATCATGGTATACTTCAGTAGGTAACTAGTTATTACTTTAATATATTATTTATGTTGTATCAATCACTGTCGTACAGCTTCATTAGAAATACAACAACAGAGTTTCACATAAACTGTCTGATCTAATCTTGCGAGAATGCTTTTTGGAGCTGCTACGGACCTTGCGAATAAACGACGCATTATTGCATGAAAAAAATGTAAATTCTGCCAACATCTCCGAATCGCTATAGAAAAGCGGTAGCCCCATCAACGCATGAAAAGTATTCTTATATTGTAGGCGAAATGCGTTCAGTGACTTTCGAGTACATTCAGCCCAAACAAATATAAATGACTTGCAAAATAAGTTAAAGTAGTGAACTGTAGCTGATTCTTAAAATCGATTTAGTACTATTTGGCTTTATACGTTGCAAAAATACATTTTTTGTCTTTTTAACATAGACTTAGATGACCCACGTGAAGCTGAGAAATATATAAATTACCGAAAATGGTAAATAACTACTAGGTGATTATATAATTTAATTCATTGTTCTCATTACAAAAATCCTGTTTCTTTCTACTCCACCGCTGAATAATGTAGAGCGATAAAGCTAAAAAGTTATTACTACTTGGGGCTCTTACACTTTTATTTTCATTTACGGCAAACACCTCCATTGCGGGCCTTTTAATTTAGGATTTCTTCAAGATTTTCTCCGAGATCCGGCTTAAAACTCAAGTCAACAACCGCTCTAGTTTCGGATATGCCGTATACCGCATACTAATGATTTTACATTAAAGTTATATATTTTTTTCTTTGTGTCCTCAAATGTATGAGCTTTTACAGTATGCTAAGATCCTACTACTGGGCACGGGGGTAAAAAGCCCGAGAATAAATTTCAAATGAACATTTACAAATCCCAACTTTTATTATTGAAAAGAAACCTTTGTATTTTTGGCACAAACCTAATCGATCGAATCAAATGTTATATTTAAGACCCCTGGGACAAAAAATACTACTAGGCTACTTTTTATCCCACGAATAAAGACGGACTTAAAATTTGCAACCCTAATTAGTATAACTACTACAAAGATCTCGATACATTTGTAGCTGTTCAGTACTGACCTGTACCGTCCAATGAAATTATCAGCGAGTATAGCGCCGATGAGCGGCATCGCGTAGCACGTCATGATGAATATGTGGTAGACGACAGTCGCAGCGTTCTCGTGGAGGCACAGCACATTCCTCAAGTACAGTGACAGTATCGCTGGACAGAAGCAGAACATGGCAATCTTTCTACTGGTTTTGAGATGGACGAATATCAAACCAGACACGCAACTGCTAGGATAACGAAGTTCTGAACTTACACTAAGATAGAAGCCAGTGGTGTGAGACTTTTCGGTCTCAAAATCACCCCGACCCGAAATAAATATTTGTGGATCACACAAACATTTGTGTTGATGCGGGGATCGAAATACCCAACTGCCCCACGGGGCTGTCAAAAAAAGCATCAGGCAAACTTTCTAGAGACAATAGAACAGAATTCTGAAACTAGATTATTTATAATCAAAATATAAGTCTGTAAATAAAACCAAATGGCCTTATGTTACAACTTTAAAGGCAATTACTATCAATCTACGGCTGAACAGTCTGGATTCATTAAAATATCTACGTAGGTGCGAGTATATATCATTTAAATAACAAAGGCAATAAGTGAGTTATTTACTATAATAAGGATTAATAAAACGGCATCGATCTAGAAGTTCTGGTTTGGATTCATTGGTCGGAAAAAATGCTGCTAGGTTTTGCTATCAGAAATTTGTTAGTAGCACTAAGTTTACAATTACTTATATAAAACAGCGTTGGTATCGCGTTTCTTATTGAAATGTATATTTTCCTAGCCTGACATTATAGAGAGACTCTATTACTATAACACATGCACATTTACACACTTTTCTATTACTGAGTAATTACTTAGGGAAATATAAACTAAACCAAAGGCTACTAACTTGCGATGCACGGCCAACGAGGCCCTAAGTGTTTAAGGCCTCGTTGTTGTGATATTGTATAATATAAAACAAAATCTCTTTATTCGTGGTGACTTCAAATATTTGAAGCCTGGTTTCATACTGGGACACAACTTTGTAACTCGAGGGTCACTCCAGACTAACGCATGGCAGCATATCAACTGCAAATTGGCGCTGAGACAATGTATTTCAACTTTCAAGCGAACTCAATTTCTAATATCACAAACGCTTTAAGAATGCCAACTTCGGAATTTTTTGCATAGCTCAACTAAAATGAATTTTCCAAATGTTTGTAAATTGACGAATAATTAGCATCTATCCTATAGTTACCCTTTTAATGATAGATAACAATAAAATCCCACCGCTAACACTCAGAGTAATGTTTGGATTTAGCAAATTCTATTTTTTCATTTAGAAAACTCCCAAAGATCTGCATAAGATCCCAACATCATACCATCATATACAAAGGTTGTGGTTAAAAGTTATGTCCTGGCCTTTCAACTATGACAATATTTTTATGTTGCACAGACCTAATCCTCAAGGTTACAACGTAAATTTGACACAAGTGTACGGTGAACAACTCCTAAATAAATCAATACAAATGCCATTACATACTTCTCAAGCCGCAGAAGGAGAATCTCTCGCAAAATTCGGTTGCTATAATACAAAATATCGACGTCGGATGACTGTGTATCATTGTAAATACGAGGGCGTTCTATCTATATGGAAATTGGATGCTTCATGGAAATTTTCGCAGTCACTTTGGCAGCTAGACATAGAGAATAGAACACTTGTTGCAGATTGTAGGTTCTATCACAAAGTTAATACAAGTATTTAGTAGAGATATTTTAGAAAGAAGAAATATGGCCCTGTTTCATACCATATTATATTGATATTGGTCTCATAGATAATATCATTCAGGATCAGCAGATATTTTAAAATTAGAATTTATCAAAATTTTCTTTATTTATACAATATCCTGAAATTATATTAAGTCGTCAAAAAATTATCACTTCTAATTCTGATGTTGCTAGCACAAAGAAAGAAGCACCACACGCCCAGGTATTATTATGAAAAGTTCATTTTAGATACCCCAACCTAATAATGTCAATATTCTTTTGAGCATATGTCTTGGTTACGACCAGAGATATAAATCAATTTCATAAATGTCTCAAAATAATTTCGGCCGGCCATGTTTCAATTTGTAGGGGTAATAACACAAAACTTGTCACAGGAACCGTTATTAAACTAAGGGAGGTCAAAATGAGGCTACCTAAATCTCCGCGCAAACATAGACGAGCAAATCTTTCGGACCTTCAGACTTAATCGTGGCAAATGTGGCTTGAAATGAAATTGAAATTTTCACACGGAAGCTAATGCTCACGTCTTATGACCAGTTTAAATTTTTATATAGCAATGGATTACACGTCTGATTTTTCCGGATCGGTAAATTAAGCGTTTTGATAATGTTTTTTTTTATAATTTCGCCAAGTCTTCGATTAACTTAATCTTTACTTATTTTATACTCCAATCCAGTTCGGTGATTTGAAGGCGTAAGAATTTGATCAAAAATGGCAAATTAAATAAACGAAATAGTAGGCGACTGCTTCGTCGTATGAACTTAAATCCCACCAAGGACGTGTCCGAACAAGGTGTGACACATTTCCGAGCCCAACTTCAAAATGCCACGAAATTCATCACGTCATATAACTTGCTTTAACGTGTTGACTATAAAAGATTTTAGCAAAATTCAACTCGACAGCGTAATTAAGTTTTCACAGGAAAGAATTTAAAATTAAATTTCCTATAAAACAATTTGCTCCTGCCGTGGCCGATTCGAATTATTTTAATAAATTCACTGGCAAAATTAATGATCGTTAGTAATATTGGCTTTTCTGAGAAGAGTTCGATTGAACAGGGTAGGGTATTTTCGGAATATTGTATTGAACAGCAAATACATGCGCTCGGTAAAGGGGTAGATTTTACGTACAATTTTCAGCATTGATGATCCATGTAATGAAGAATGAGGCTATTGCCGGTATTCGAATACATTTCATGCTGCTACTAAGAATTGTTCACATGACATAAAGTGGACTGCAACCAGCTTTCTTCCGACAGTCTCAATCATTGTCCAGTACCTTATTGTACCTTATACAATCTGGATGTACAATGATTTATCCCGGAACAAGTAACTCCATACACGGTTACAGTTGTGATTGTTGAAATGATCAAGTTTCCTTAATAAAGTGGGGCTGTATAGATATGATAGTGACGAAGCCGTTTTTGAGGTCTTAGTAAAAAGCTAAACATTTCGTGTTACAATCAACTTCATTCACGATTATCATTATTAAACTTCCCACTACTGATCACGGGCCTCCTCTACAATTGAGAGTGTTTAGGCCTTAGTCCACCACGCTGGCCTAGTGAGGGTTAGCGGGCAATGACACGAGCTCAATTCATTAACAGTATTTTCAGCAGATAACCTCAGTAACAAAATAATGACCAACTTAACTCATTCATGTTAGTTAAATATCACAACTGTATGTGCGGTTCTACGGTCACTCAAGCGTCATTATCAACAAAATTTCCGATGTATTTCATTGACCTTTACACATCGAGTGACCTATCATTTGACAATCAGCGGACATCTGTAGGACACCGCACTTTACCGAGTACGTCAGTTTTAACAGCAATTTAATATAATTATAGTTCTCTTTAATAAGAAATAATATTATAAGCTTCAGCGGATTGAATTCACAATACACCTGAAACAATGTTATTACTTCGTACCACCGTAGAAATTATCATAGACTCATAATTGTTGCAGCTGCGAGCAGGCAATAAACAACAAAATTAATAATTTTGTTCTCGTTAATATTAATTCGTTCTCATTAATATTAATAGTGCATATATCACATAGGTAAATGAAAAATAACCCAATAATCATTATATAGATACTATTATTAAATAATATATATTATCATGTATGTAGCCATTTTCCAGTCTTCACTGAAGTACAAAGAGTGTATCAATGTTTTATAAATAATGCTTAGAATCGCCTCTCGGACCTATGTGTCGAGTACAAAAATCCTCAGAACATGTTAACCGTGTAACACTAAAACAACTTGGGTTAACTTCACACATAACAGAGTCCCAGGCAAATATTAAGAATTTAATTATAGTAAAATCCAAAAAGTTCCCGATTTGGGAATGCATCCCGAGATCACGGGCTCTGCTACTGCCAATAGCATAAAATATCTTGGCGTATATTTAAATCAGACTTGTCATAAGCACATTTAATCAATTTATACCCAACTTAAAAAAATATGCATGTATTTAGCAGACTGGCCATCCGTCACGCTGGGCTAGTGCGGGTTGGGGGGGGGAGGGGGAAAGTACCTACTATATCCTATGATACGTAATACCAAGACTCTGGTGTTCTAACCGTAGGTAAGCTGTACATCAATGCAAACGTATTCAAATCCATCAATCTCCCAAATCAATCCATGTCTAGATAGTAGAATAGAAACTAGCACACCGAGCCGCCAAATTGAATAAACCAAAACGCAACCTGAGTTTGGACATAAAGATATCTCCTTTTTAGATCATCACATAATCTATTCATACTTGTATGAATAAAAATAATTATACAGTACCTATGAATGTATAAATAATAAAGTCCTTGTACACTGGAATTTTTAGTATACTGAGATTGAAAGGTCTTTGGAGAACTATTCTTGAATAAAGTCGGGGTCCCTTCGTAGGTTGCGAAATTTTCTCCCGATTCCCACAAAGATTGCGCTGGTTCAGTCCCTTCTCTTTCCCATCCTTGATTATAGTGATGCTAGCTATCTTGATCTCGGCGAAGACCAATCTGAAAAACTTGAGCGACTCCAGAACTTTTGCATACGGTTCATATTTGGTCTTCGCAAATATGATCACGTCTCCCAATTTCGTGTTAAACTCAAGTGGGTATCTATAAGCCTTCGCCGAAATACTCGCATACTTTTGCTTCTTTTCCAAATCTTGTTTAATCCCTCAACACCACGATATCTAAAATATAGGTTGTGTTTTCTTGACGCAACACATGCACGACACCTTACATTGAAATATCTAAGCATAGCACCACGTTCCTAAGCAATTCGTTTACAGTCCATGATGCAAAGCTAAATCTATTTCCATTTTTAAAAGGCTTCTCAGAGCTCACTACTCTCAATTTTAAATTTCCTATTTTAAATTATTATATGTATGTATGTGTATGTATGTATATATTATATTTGTATATAGTATGTAATATTTATGTATGTGTAAGTATATGCAATTTTTAGCTTATTTATACGTATTTTTCAAGACAACTGCCACAACTACAACTTTTCATTTCGGTACTGTGGGTTGTCTGGAAGAAAGCGCAGCTAGCGATAAGACCGCCTGTTGTAGCTATATATTTTGTAAGTCTCTTAAAAGTTGCTAGTTATTTTAAGTTAAGAATACAATAGTCATAAATTAAGTCATACATGTATATATTATAGTTTACAAAAAAGTATATTAAATAAATAAATAAAGTGATCAGTCTTCGGTACACGAAATTAAAATATTGTACCGTACCATTTTTTATTGCGTATAAAGTAAAAGTTCATACTTATTTGCTAATTAATTTAGATTGAGGGTAGATCGATCATTATATATCATTAATCATAGTGTTAACAACTGCCTCAGGAATCCGAGTCCACCACTCATTAAACGAATGTGACCAATCTTTACGAGTATCTCAGGAACTTACCTAATCTATGATGATAAGAAAAAGTAAGTCCAGACTGTTTGGACTGTCGCAGAATAAGTCCTTAATATGATAAACTATAAAGGCAAATAAATAATGCTGCCTCGTATCTAACGGCACACGTATGCCGTGCGATCTAAAAGGGCATGTTAAGTCTTAATAGGTTTTCTATTAAAAATCTCTCAATAGCAGCTCAGAGTCCGAAAAAGCAATGCTAATGAATCATTTACAATAACTTATTTCTCATCTCTGACTCGTTGTAAAATAGTAAAGAGCCTCCATCTATGATTTACTTTATAAAACTCTGATAAACGTAAGCTGGACCACAACGTAATTGCACAAACTCTCGTAAGGTGGAGTTTGACATGCATGGAAATATATGTATTATTAATGCTCGAATATCAATTATAATTCCACAGGTCAAATAGTGCACAGCGAAAGCAAAATGCACGCCCTCATGATAGGAATGTGAAAAGAATTTAATGAACTTGAATCACTTGAAAGCGCCATCTCTGTGACAGGTGTAACACTAATTAAAATTGTGACTGTTTTCGATTTTTTTTTCACTTCTTTATAATATTTAAAGTTCTTATAGAATTACTTTGGTAAAACCTGGTAAGCTTTTGTAACTCTCATTAATATATTAATATCACAACATCAACTTTAAACACAGCATTTTTTTTGTCTTTGAACACAGCATCTTTAGCATCGGGAAGAGGCCACGTTAATCCTTCTTACAAACGGTATATTTTCTCATTCACAAAATTCACCTTTAAATGACATCAGGGTACAATTACTTTTTATTTATCTGTTTTTGTTGCATGTCAATCGTTAGCCACCAAGTAACTGGGTAGCGTCTGCAACTTAATGATTTTTGCGTAGGCACTGGATATAGAGGAAGCCCGGGCAAAGCGGATATGTTTAGGGGAACTGTAAAAAAAACATACTACTAGGAACATGCTACTTAGGAACTTTTGTCTTGTTATCTTAAATAGCACATTTAATTAGCTTTGGTTGCATATAATTACAATATCTTAACTCTTAATTTTTATATCAATAATAAACTAAAAACAAAGTCCTGTCGATTTTGTTGCTACCAAAACTACCCGTGCAAAGCGGATAGATTTTTTAATCGTCACATTTATCACAGGAGTAACTTCCTCGTCCTCCATACGACGTACAGGATTCGTGGGCTATTAACATTAAGAACATTGGATACAATCTTCTACAGGTACCTGTACCCACGCGGGTTTATGTTTTTCTCAATGCATACCTAAAAAGTATGAATAATATGTCATTCTTTTTTCTTTTCCTTTTAGTGTCTGGAATACCTTCCCCTTTACTTTTCCTTTAGTTGATTTTGATTGAATATTAATTTGATTTGAAGTTTATTTGATAGTTGATAACCTATCTCCTTTCCCCAAAGAACCCCTTTGACATAAATCGAAGCACAAAATTTTATAATGCTGGTCCCGTGTAAGAATAAAAACTCAATTAATACAACTAAACATAATTACCCCGTTAATCAAATACTTTTTCCCAAAAGTTTATAGTAAAATCGAAAGAATGCAAAACAAACCTAGTCGAAAATCGAAAGAAAAACACCCAAATTCTTTTATTTTGTACTAAAAAAATCGAACGCGTTATTCAGCTCTGTTTGAACTGCCACAGCGCCGGAAGAAAGTTCACGCAGTGACTCGAACGCGACTTGTACTAGTATCTGTTGTAGAATCTCAGAAAATGAGCCTATCCGCTTTACCCAGGGTATTCGCTTTGCCCGGGCTTCCCCTACTTTCTTTGTTTCCCATTGAATAACTACTATTAGCTCTTCTGTAGTAACCTCTCATCATTATATTCCGTGTTGCTGCTGAGAATTTCATAATGAGCTAAGCTAAGCTTTGAAAACAGAATAATTCCGCCCAACCCAGGAATCGAACCCGAGGCCTCAAAACCTTCACATATGTAGGCAGAGGCAGATTATCCTAAAAGCAAACTAGGCACATGCCTAGGGGCCCGAGAGTTCAAAGGGGGCGGAATTGTTAAAAAAAAAACAAGGATTAATAAATCTGTAGGGGCGGAAAATTTAGATTGCCTACTGGCGGCAAATGTGTTAATCAACCTCTGTATGTAGGTACTTGTTCCAAGAAACCACTTGGTAACATAATTCATATTTCCAGTTCCTTGCTTAAAATGACTATGAGCCACAAATATATCCGTATTTATTTTAGAGTTCTTAGTCGACTACAATATTCTACCATAAGGTAAACAGCTGGCTTGCTTAATATTACTGGTAAACACCTTGTTTGTTGAAGGAGACATTTAAACTTGTTTCAAGGAACAATGGTGAGGGAAATGAAAACAAAAAACGCATTACATCGAAGGACATTTATTTACGAAGACTGAATACAGGCCAATTTAAATTCGAAAACATTACATATTATAATAAGTTGCTTAAATACACTTGGAAGGGGTCAATTTTAGAGGCACATACTTAACATTTGACACCTTTAGATGTCCAACTCGAACTTTACCAAATACAATCACAACCTTCCAAATCATTTTCTTTCTAAACCGCAACGGTATCAAATCGTAAGTCCGTGACTTCAGAATTGTCTCCTTGGATAAATAGACACCATGTTACAACATCAAGAAGGGACACGTATAAATTCATTCTCCAAAACGCTACGACAGTACCAGCAAGAAACACTCTAAGTGAGATCAAAAATAATAAGGAATTTGGTCCTAATATCACAGAATAATAACAATTTAAGATTACATTTTATGTAAAATAAAAAATCACCTACTAGCGCTTTCGCAGTAAGTGATGTTAGTTATTTCTGGACTTTAAGTTATGTTACAAATAAATAAATAGACTTTCGGTATCAATTTTTTTTACATCAGGTTTCGACCCCTGTACCTCTTAGTCTCTGATTTCAACGACACAAGGTGGTGTAGGATCAGAAAAAGGCTTATACATAAGAGAGCACAGTGCGGGATCACGAATGGATTTACCCCGACCGCCAGAAACGTCAAAGCCTCCTTAAGCACTGGGTCAACAGAGACAATTGGACCCAGCACCTTTTATTTTTCTAGAGGGGAAAGCTGGTTGGCTCTACCTGCATCCTGTTTGAGCGGGCCCGAAAACGCATAGCGAGGTCACGTCCGCCTCGATGTAAACCCCCTGGGACCCTAACAATAATCCCTATACCGGCATGCCGACCAACACCATTTGGCCATTTTCGCGGCAAGTGGGGAGGCGCAGTTCGTGGGCAAGAAGCGCCCACCATTATTCCGCAGCCAATGCGCTTCCGAGGCGTAAAAGGCTCGGGGGCCCTGCCGTCGTAGAGTGTTCCACCATCATAGTTCAGGGCGCCCATGACGAACACCGGTATAGGGAATAGTGTTAGGGATACGGGGGTTAATATTAAGACGGACGTAACGTCGCCGCCCCCTTTCCCCCAGGGATAGCGGAAGTAAAGCTATAATCAGCTTCCCCTCGAGAATGAAAGGGGTAGAAACCTGATGTAAAAAGACTGATTCTAAAGCCGTCCACTTGCGTACGTCATGATGACTAGACCGGCAACCTGGCTAGCGTCACACGCTTCCAGTTATAGCAATTTTTTTGTTTGAAGCACCATTAAATGGTGGTAGTTATAAAATGTCACACTGTGACTTGATTTTTATTACAAAAACTATATTAAAAATACAAAATGATTCATTTGTGATTGAGCAAACGAAGTATGCAAATTAATCAATACGCCTAAGACGATAATGTAAGAGGATACAAGATTTCCGTTAACAAATTTTATTGCATGTTTAGTTATAAAGCTTAGTTCTGTCTATGTTTACAAAACTGGATAATCTGGCATTGGAAATTGTCATGTGAGAATAAAAAACAAATTTCATCATTTTAGGCGTCAGGCTGAGCTATAAGCAAATTACAAATATTCTTAAAAATGTTCTACTATTAAGATAAAATTAAAATAATTTTAAAATTCAAATTCTACTAAAATATCACTGGTAAAAGGAACGTATTTGTATAAGTTGTCACAGATTATAAATGGCAGCAAAACCATAATTTAGTGATTAGGAACCTCACTTCTGATCAATCTTTACATAATTTTCTTATTGAAGATGTGATAATAGACAACATAAATACACGACTGGTTTGGTTGCGAAAATTAGCTTGGTATTGGCACAGAACAGTTGAATTAGACTAGGAAGAAAATGTCACCATGCCAAGCGTGTGTCGAACCTACGATTACACCATCATAATATGTTTGACGCACACGCTTCTTAGCAATTTGTAGCTTATAGTATCCAGGCTTCAATTAATGTGTGACAACCAATAGCAGGCCTTCGTTTTTGTTTCAAATTTTTATCTTTGACGAGACAGAAGAAGCTGGTGGCCTATAAAAGGTAACAATCGGCCCCGTAACGAAAATACTGTCTATTTCCCTTCTAATCATATTCAGCTATGCTGTGGGTTTCGGAGATACATCTGTACTCAATAACTCCTTAAGGTAGGGCAGGGCTTAACATATATTGTATGTTAAGTCCCACGCTATAGAAGGCGAATCTATAGCTGTTGTTCCACTAGAAATTTAGTAATGAAAAAACCAGACTACTGCCGGACCTGATGTTAATCCTGGGAGCTGTTGATTTAACGCCGCTAACTTTGGCAACCTTTCCAATGACGCTTGAATTACAAGGAAGGTTTACAGTGAAGAAAATTAGCCCACTACGTCCACAATACAAAACAGGGTTGCACATACATGGGATACCAATAAATTATACATATTTACTCAACCTTTCACCAGTAACGGTACTTCCATAGAAGCTCAAAAACGTTACACTTTCTATGATTATATTCTGGTATCAGGACATTTATATTTAAACGTCAAATTGTTGCTTTTGTTTAATAAGGATTGTAAGATTATTATTTGAAATTTGCTAAGGCTGGGCTTTTGGGTTTCTATGCAAGTACCGCCACTGGCCTTCACCAATACATGAAATGCAAACCATATACAAAACGGTAAGACCTATTTTAAAGCAAAGGAATCCGATACAACATCGAGATGATATGAAACATTACACGATATTATTCTACATGACTACTTATACGCAACGCACCAAGAAATAAGTCTTTAGCTGGCCATTTTTAACATTTTCCCTATGGCAACATTTTTGATTTTATAATTGATGATGTCAACTTTAATTTGTTTTAGTCCATCGGGCCACATCGTATGCCTCAACTACGTTATTAATATTGTAAATTAGTGCTTTATATTCATTTTTGTATATGTCTAAATCATTTGCATCATAATGAGCATAATTTAGATGACCACAGTTGACACCACTCGCTCATACGATAATGTAAGTTTCAAATAGACTTATTTGGCGGTGCGTTGTACTCGAAACACATAAGTACGAATATTTCACCTTACATATCTTAATAAAATGGTAAAAATATCCTATAATCAATTTTTACGATGAAACGTATGTACCCATAATCAAAGAGAAATAGGTTAGGTAGAGTAGATAAATTAAGAAAAAAATATCAAAAAGCGTTTTTCCGAAACACACATGTTAAAATATAAAAATATATATATTAATTGTTAAGAGTAGGTACATACGTAACATAAACAATCTGACCAATTTTGTAAATAATTAAAAATTATAAAATGAGGAGAATAAATTGAAGACAATATAATTATTACTAGGATTAAATATGACTTACACTAAAAACTCACATCAGTTCAAAGTCACTGCCTTTGATGTTTAAGCAAATCTTAATACGTTTAAATAATACTACACTGCTAGTTTATAATTAAGATTATATTTTTTTTATTTGATTTTTTTATAATTTTATGTTTTTTTTTTCACATTGTGGTATATAAGTGTTTTTGTCATTTTTTTCTTTTTTTGGTTTATGTTCATTCGCACAGCTTCTTATCTTATCTTGATTTCTTAATTAACCTAAAGTCAATGTTGATATTAAATTATTTTTTGTTACTTAATTTCTGAGTAGGCTCAAATAACGCAAGAACTCAAAAAAAAAATACGCCCTTCAGTCACATACGTAGTTCTGACCCCATACTAGGTTACAAGTCCTGTGTCGAGGTTATCAAGGATTACGAGAGACTTTTTTGGTCTCACAAACATACAAACCAGAAACAAATATTTCTAGATCACACAAATATTTGTCTCGTTGCGGGGATCGAACTCGCGGCCTCTCGTCTCGCAAGCTGGTATCTATCCAGCCGCGCAACGGGGTTGTCATCCTAAAATCATTATGTCACAGCCTCGTGATCTTACTCAAGTATGTATTTATGTAAATAGTCATCTGCAGTGTCCTTCTAATGTTAATTATGACATCTATCACCTCAAAAAGAGTCCTAATGACTTATGTGAGGTAGTAGACATCATCAGCCCTTATAAGCCCCACTGCTGGGCACGGGCCTCCTCTTAAAAGGGGGTTTGGCTACCAGTCTTTCCTAGTGCGAGTTGGTAGACTATACTCCTCAAAAAACCTAAAAACTGGGCGTCCAGGTGTTCCCACGATGTTTTTCTTCACCGCTTAGTAAAGACGGAGGTGTATGCCTGGGGTTTTTCCCTGCTACCAGGTTTTCAAAATTGGTTCAGGGTTTTTAAAACATCTTTCTGTTCACCCAAAAAGTGGAACAAAAAATATAAAAATTTAACTCAAAGCGCTTGTCTCACAATTAAATCATTTTGGAGTTGTTACGTTACTTGAGCGCAAGTGCAATTTTATTTGGTTAATTTTTATGCTACGCTTTTTTTTGGTTTTTATATTTTATGTTTTTTTTTCACTTTACATAGCATGTAAAGCGTTTTTTTTTTTTTACTTACACTAATAATTATTTGAGTAATTCAGTCACTGAATAAGTCCTTTTCGTATACTTAACGCAATTTTAAATTATTTAACACTACATTATATGAATATTAAATAATTTAATTCGTTTAGTCATCGCGTTGGATTCGCCACATAACAAAACTCATTCATTACTTAAGATTACTATTTTTGTTTTTTTTTTTTGTTTTTGTTGTTTTTTTTTTTTCACTTCGTTACATATTTGTATTGAGTGATTTTTGTCCTTTTTTGTTTTTTTTTCGATTTATTAATTATAATGCTTCTAAATATTATTAAATAAATTCATAGTCACTGTCTTTGATTTCCGATTCCTTCACTTAACAAACACTTCAATAAATTTCAATAAATTCATAAAATAAGCTACTTTTTGTTTCTTTTGATGACACATCGTATTTTTTTGATTGTGCGTTTTTCCTATTTCTTGTTTAAATTCCTTATGATTTATTTTTTAATTCGCTTAGAGCAATATTTATTTTGATGACAGTTAGATTTCGAGCAATTTTTTTACTGATTACATGCTAAAATCATTATATTAATTTAATACTGTTTTTGTAGTCTTATTTTTAAAAGTTGTTTTTTTTTATGCCGTTTTGTTGATTTTTTTACATAGGTTTTTATATTTTAAGATTTTTTTTTAATTTTATATTTTTTGTTTTTTTTTGGTGCTAAGTTTTATTTTAACCTATTTTCACTTATTATTCTAATCGCACATGATGTAAATCTTGCAATTTTTGGCCTGTATCAGTCTTTCCCTGCATCAACGGGCTGTAGCGCGTCGTTTTTTCTGAAATGCAGACATAGGAAAGTTTTATTAATGTTAACCAACATTAAATTATACACAAAATAAAATTTTCTGGAGGGCAAGTCGGAATGAAAAGTTTTACTTCGTGTGTTTTTTAGTAGTAGTATGATATAAAGTAGTGAGTGGTTTGCTTACGCTTAATGGCGGTGGTGGAGGTTGCTGTAGCGTCCCCACATGAAGGGGAACTTGCTGGCGAGGACCCGCGGGCCGCGGTTCCTGCGGTCGTCGCCGCCGCTCGCGCCAGACTTGTGGATGCGCCGCGCGCTCCAGCGCGTGCCGGCCCGGGGGCGCGGCGGGGAGCGGTGCGAGTGAATGTAATCGTATCCTTGCGCGAATATTGGCATATTCTCAAAATCGATGAACAGAACTTCATCCTCTTTAAGCCAATCACACCTGAAAACAAACTTTATTGGAGACCTCCTGCACAAAGCTGATTGACAAGATCCCCTAAGGTTATATATTTGTGAACTAATCACTACTTACTTTGACCACTTTTGCAACAGGTTAAAGAGCAAAATAGAAGATTTTTACCTCGCAGAATTCATTGGCAATGGTGTTTCAATTTTAAAATATTTGAATTTTCACTAATACCAATAAATATGGGCTGAATGGCAGCGCAGGCAGAGCGAACTACCGCAACGCATAAATATCGTCACGAACAAATCGTTTAAATAGCACAAACGACTTTTCCAGCGGCAAGAGCAAGATCTCAGCAAATAAAAGCTTACTCACATAAATTATACTATCAACCCGGCATGTGGTTTAATATAAACAATTTTATACAATGTCTAAGGCTAAGCCGTAGCAATATTAAATATGAGTGCACCATTCAATATATCAAGAGAATGTACATGTCTTTGGCTGAAAGCTGTATATTATTTCTAGAATGAATCTTTGCAATTATACATATGTCTATTTACCCAACATTCCTGCCCAGCAGTGAACGGGTGACAAAATAAGCGTTGCGGCTAGTCAGATCTGCCTACTCTATCCCCACTACAAAATGATTCAAAAAACTGGTAAATACCATGACCAACCAGGTGCACCACGATCAAACAAATTTCATAATGTAACCTACTTACTTTTGCTATATTATTCATAAGTCCTTCATTACATTCATTCAAAGCGCTAGGATACTTACTCTTGGAATATTATATCTTCCCAGGATCTTTGTATAAGTTTGTAACACGAAAACATCATCAATCTTTGATGAAGAATTGCCAATTTCTCATAATTCTTAATCACTTAAAGGTTGCATCTCTAGCATCACACGAGCTTTAAGATAAAACGTCGGTATTTTCATACTAAATAATTTGTAACAAATTTATAATATGTTTCATGTTACAAACGTTAGTTAAGGATTATAATAACTGTTAATGGTTTTAGTCAGTCATCTTAAGATTAATTAATATAAAGGATATTAGAGTATAAATGTCAATGTATGGATACGGGTGTCTCACTATCGTGGTAAATTAAATATCGCCGCAGAAATATTTTCAAAACGTGTCACATGCGATAAAGCATTCAGAATATACGAAATCATGGGCTGTTATTCACAAACATTTAATGTGTGGTTAATGCTCTTAAAATCAGTGACGGACATTAGAAAAATTAGGGGAACCAGACGTGTGTGATGTTAAAAAACGAAATTTATTATTGCTATTAAAAAGAACTGTTATTTAAATTACCTGAGGCTACTCTGAATACTTACTTCTGATAATACATATTTATCAGAGGAGTTTTCACGTAAGTTCTGTCGACATAAAATTTGTATGTGATTATTGTGTTATTTCAATCTTAATTTACAAATGATTGAGCCAACTTACCGCGACTGAGTCACTCCTTTCTTTCTGTTTATTTTGATAAACAATTTAGTAATTACGGCGTAGATGACTAACTTGTGTTGGATAAGTTTGTGAATTTTTGACAAACTAAAGTCTTCGCCTACATTTTTTTATAGGGAAGACCGATTGTCAATGCGATCGTGTAAAACAAACATAACTAGCTGTGCGTATTCCAGTTTTTTTTAAATAAATGAAAATTAAATTTTGTTCTTAACAAGTGGGATGTACTTTCTACTTACTTTAGATATACATCCCATCCTATACATATATACGTTAATCTATATTATTTCTGTTGGCTTTTGACACATCGTGTTAACGATTTTAATATAGAAACAGTAATATTTTGTTCTATTTGGACCTATTTTGTCTAAAAAAGAATAAAGAAACATAAGACCTTATGTTGCTGAGAAAAAATTCTGTCCGACCCGAAGCGTTAACAGTTTAAAATTAACGATTCAAAATAGTATTTTGGCTTGGAATTGGACTAACATGAAGAGGTGATGTATGACATCTGAACGCCTTAAGTTCCTCACATTCAATTTGCCGTTTTACCATTACCGGCTAATGGCCTGATGCAATAACGTCTGTTCGCTTTACATTGCGGATTTCCTATAATACTTATCAATGCAAATATGGGGAATACAATAAGTGTATGAATAATAACTTCTTTCGTCGATTCAAGTGATGAGGTTTTAACAAATAATTGTTTAGAAGAAGTAGAACATATATACGTAAGATTGTTATGCAAATCTTAAAAACGGCAGTCTCACTTGGAGGAACTGAGTCTACGTATAGTTCTTAATTTTTTATGGTCTCTCGCATATTCAACAAATCCAGGCCTTTTAACGTTTTATCCTAAAAGATTTCAACATTTTATTTTCATCTATAACAACGTAATATTTGGCTAAAGAATTATAAAAGTACTTAGTTTTACATAGGTTATTCCGCCACGACGTTATAGTAAAAATTGATCACGATAACATTGGGCAAAATATAAAAATGTATATTTCTCGACTCAAGGTCAAATGATAAGTGTCTGTAAAAAAAGAAAATACACACAGCATGCATTAAAACTTTGGCGACAGGGTTGAACAAAAATATAGATCGAGCCTCACGAGACTCGGAAATATATAAAGAGAAAATAAAAACAAAACATAAACATGCATCAAATATTTATTTAAAATACATAATATATTAAAAATAACACACTTATAGAAAACATCTTATTTTGTTAATAATTTACGTCTAAATAACATGATATTGTCTTCATAATAAAATTTCGTATTCAAAGTGTACACGCCGAAAACATGAGGTGTACGATTGAGTAGAACCAATGAGAATTTATACCCAATTTGCCCATAGACAAATGAAAACTTGAACGCAGATTACTCCATCTTTAAACATGCTGGGCCGAGCCACGACACAATAGTTTAACTATCGTCACAGTAATTATACCAGCAGTTTAAATCGATTGCAAATCATGCCTCTCAGTTGATATTGACAACACTGAATAGTCACGATCTTTATTATTGTATAAAAGCTAACGAGTTAGTATTTTATACCTTTCGTTAAAAAAGTTTTTATCTATTTTTATAAACCCGAGCAACAAATCGGTGTTGCAATTTGTTAAAAAATCGTTATTTTCTAAGACGTATTAGAAATATCAATTTAATATGGCGTCGAGTTTACTATTTACAATTATCATAATATTTTAATAAATAAAAATATTTCTCTAAAGGTAAACTGTGGCTTACGAAGCCACTTTTAATGTACGTAC
This sequence comes from Cephonodes hylas, assembly GCA_030295005.1. Classification (NCBI taxonomy): domain Eukaryota; kingdom Metazoa; phylum Arthropoda; class Insecta; order Lepidoptera; family Sphingidae; genus Cephonodes; species Cephonodes hylas. Next base: position 17,877,318 of record AP025360.1, read on the forward strand.
AATAAATTAAGAGTTACATTGAGATCATTAGGTTACTCACGAATAATCTCCAAAACCTTAAAACTTATCGATATAATGCTATATAAAGTATGGAGTGCAGCCCTAGAAAAGGAAAAGGACAGAGAATATGATAGGTGTAGAAGGTTACAAAAAATGCCAAAGTAAAAACAAACAAAATACTCGAAAATAACTACGATACTAATTACGCTTATTGGCGTTTTGTTAGAAGCTACATCGATTGTATGTTTTGAAAATATCGAATTTATTCCAGTAGTCATTTTAATAGGTTGATATGTATGAAATTAATTATTATTAAATAGCTTTATTTTAGCCTTTACTGTTTATGAATTTCTGATAAGTCTTTCAGATCCTCATTGTAATAGAATCTATGACAGCATTTAATGCGATTTTAAAACCTATTGTGGAATCACTCTATACTTTATATACATTGAAGACAGACGGGCCTATAAAAATTTACTTGTCTATAACATTTTTTGTAATCGATTTTAACTGCATATCTTATTAAGCGTGGGGAGGTACGAAACACATACTTGATCCAATAGCCTAAGGCCACACTGTGCTGTCTTTCACGAATATCTAGAATTAACTCTAAGTACAGCCATCGTTGTTTTTAAGTAATACATTTTTAAAACATTTTCTATAATTACTTAACCAATTTTGAGAAATATTCACAAAAGACAGTGTCGTCTACGCAACCTACGTTACACGAGTGCCATGGCTTGACTATTAACTACACATTAAAATTAAAAATAAAGACATTAAATATCATATATAACTAGAACGAAAAAGTAACAGAACTAAATAGTTTAAGCTGTCGACATTTGGCTAAAGGATAAAAGTGTTAAGTCAGAAGGTAAGTTTAGTCGATATTGTATAAGTTGTAGAAAATCGTCACTTCGTAGTTCGTACACACCGTTTGAGTTTTGAATCAAGTGGTATCTTTGTGATTTTTATATCCCTGTCATTTTTAATACAAATGGTTATAAAAATGTTTTTTTCTGTAGGGGATGCTATACTGTGGGGTTGTAAGAAGGCAGCATGGAGGTAAAGAATGACGTGAATGCGTACCAGTTGTTTCCGTCGGTATTGTCGGTGGCGGCGCGCAGCGTGTACCCGTAGCGGTCCACCTCGTCCTGCGGGGGGAGCGGGTCGAACGCCGCGTACCCACTCACGTGCGGCACGTCCAACTGACGACATATATATATATACTATATGATATAGCCTTCCTCGATAAATGTGCTGTCTAACACTGAAAGAATTGTTCAAATCGGACCAGTAGTTCCTGAGATCATCGCGTTCAAACAAAGTACAGCTTTATAACATTAGTATAGACTTATAGTAAATTTTAATGTTAATATGCAGTATGTATAAACTTGTCTTTTTATTCTATCAATAACAAGCTAGACAACTTTTATGGATTTTTTTTAAACTAAACATTTTCATCGAACTTTATAAAACTACGCAATGTAAATCAAATAAGGCTTAAGTCTCGCTATTAGGAAAAAATATACGAATTTCCTTGATGATAGTATACTTCTAAAATGCTGTGGATGTATAAGTTAAAAATAAATAGTATAATTACCCCGTCAAGAATGAGATGTCTCATGGGCCTCAATACGCACATGTGACGAATAACTGGGTCGGGCAGCCTGCGGTACATTCTCATCCTCTTTTTACCCATGCTTCTGGACACCTCCTGTATAATATATATCTCACAGTACAATAAAGTATGTTAAAGCGATGAATTAATCAACCAAATTTAATAAATATTATTAAAGAGGTAACGAACGAATCAAATATTTTGATACTTTTATATCTCAGATGCTTTATCATCAACATCATCATACGTCCCATTGCTGAGCAATAGGGCCTCTTAAACAACTGAGAGGGTTAAGGCCTTAGTCCACTCCTCTGCCCTAGTGTGATAAGAGATAAGATACTCAAAGAGACATATCCTAAAAAAAACAGATGAAAAAGTGTACTAAAAGTAACATTTGACCCCACCTCGACGACGATATCGTTTTCAAACCGCTGCGCCATATGCTCGGCGTTCTTCAGTAACCAGGACAGTACGTGGGTCTCCTGCCATCTCGACCAGGTCATCCTGGCGTACACGTCGATCAGCTGCGTGAGACCAGGTCCCGATCTATCAGACAGGAATTATGATATCAGCATTTTGAGACTCCCATGTTTTTTTTTATCTCTATTCCACCACACTCTACGTAGACCTAAATTGTCATAATCCCGCAACGTAATAAATCAGAAAAACTCAGAATCTTCCATGCTTCGTCACGCCAAGGACTGTTGCCATAAAAATTTCAAAAACACAGGAATGTCAGACCTTCTGTAAAGAAATAGCACAAACAAAATCGTAGTTCAACGCCATATAGGAAGCGTATAAAAGTATTAAAACTACGCGGGTATCAAATTGCCATCACAGCTGTTCGTCTTCTCTCAGTAGGTCTGACAATGTTGATGCTATAAAACGAACAAAATCAGTTTAATTTGGTATTAATTTTGAAGTGCTATGTGTCCTTTGACCTTCCAGTTTTATACTCACGTGTCCAAAGCGAATCGCGAGTAGTATGGATGCTTGATGAGCTCTCGTCCCGCAGCGCAGTCCATGTTGCGGAAAAGCGCTGTCACTACCGACGGGAAACGCAAGATGGCCGACCTCAGCATAGAGTCAGCCTGCCCGGGTAGGTCTGAAAAGAGTATCTATTGGAATTTCTTGATCCTTTGTGGATCCTTGAATAAATGTATACGATATTAAATTTAAAAAAAAAAATTGAAAATGATCATCCAAAAATTCAACTTCCTTTATTCTCGTAGTATTGAAGTATCAAGTAGCATGTACGCTTAGTCAAACAATAGCCTATGAAAAGCATCAGTATTTTTTTCCTCCACCAAACAGTTCGTAAGATCATGGCTAGAAATAAAACCATTAAAAAAATGCACTAACCAGGGTCCCGTCGATGCTGGACGACGTGGAAGTAGGCCAAGGAGCTGGAGTACAGCCAGTTGAAATACAGGCTGGTTCGCCTCTGGTCCGCCCAGAATTCCATCACGCTGAGCAGCCATTCGTATTGGCGCGCCTTTATCGCCAATGTATCTATGAGGATGACCATTCCCAGGGGGTCTGTGGGGTCCAAGTTGTAGAGAACCTTGGCCAGTTCGAGGGCAGTGCGGTGACAAGCCTTGTTCGTCAACAAGTAGATGTATTTCAACATGCAGATGTGGTAGGGGCGGTTCTCCACGTATCTGTACGGGAGGCGGTGGCGGCGCTAAAAGAAATAATAAGGGTCATTTCCGCACGAACTTTGGCGGTTAGGCTGTTGTAAATAGTAACTGTGTATGATAAAATTTAATAAGAGATCGTTCTTTTTGAGAGATGTCCCTATTATATGCTAATAATTCAAACCTTTGTTGTGCTGACCTAAGTATTTTGGGGAGGAAAAAGACTCGTTGCTTACATTGCACAGATGGAATCCTGGATGCGATGAATACTGCAAGATTGCCATTATGTGTTCAATCAGTTTGTTGGCGCTGGACGTTTCCTCACGACGGCACATCGTGTCGAATATCTAAAATAAAACCTTTGATTACATCTTACATAGCATACCAATTTTGGTAGCAAATGAAAGAAAAGCTTATGGTGCATTTAGTATTAAAACCGCCGGCCTGTTAGAGGATGAAATAAAATTATACAAATAATCTTTTTATACCGAAAATTTTATAAAAATATATTTTTCTTTAAAACACTCAATTCAACTTTATATAATTTCTGAATAATCTTATTCAGAATTTTTAACAACCAACCATTATATCAATTTGTTTGACGCCTAGTAGCGCGCTTTATATGCTATTGTCTATAAGTCATAAGGTGGCTGGCAGCGGTTGGATGAGGAGAGCCGAAGATCGAACCCAGTGGCTTGCCATAGGAAAGGCCTATGTCCAACAGTGGACGAAAGGCTGTTGATGATGATATGGTACTATGTCATGAAAATATTGTCCGCATTAGAGGTCATACCTCAAGCAGTGATTCCACATGGGTGTTGATCTTGGCGCTCTCCAGGTTGAGGACGACCCTGGTGCCGCCAGTAGCCAGGTTCTCCAGAAACTCCCGGTGCAACTCCTGATGTTCCACCGTGTGTTCGTACGCGAAGTATTTGAAGCCGTTCTTAGTAAACTGAACTGACATCGACAATCCTAAAAGTATAACTGTATTTAGGTTACAACGTAATTCTTGTTGGCAACAATAAAGGCATCGCTAAAACTACTGTGGAGGGAATGATGTTAAATATCGCCGTTTCGATTAGAAATGTTATTCGTCAGTCAGTCAAGTCAGTATATTATTCAAGTAGAGTTTTACAAGTATACAATATCGTCGATTTTAAGACATCGCTGCTTCGAAACGTGTTTTCGCTGTAGAGATAAAACGGCGAGAAACTCCCTCAGCAACACTAAATGTCGTTTTTTTTTCTTTTTGACATTTGTGCATCAAATTTTCGATTATTTCATATTAATAGTCCAAATATAATAACAATGTAATCTGTAGCAACAAAATAAGCAATGCATTACTTACATCTTATTTTAAAACTATTTATATAATAAAACAAAGTCGTGTTAGTAACACCACTTACAACTCAAGAACGGCTGAACCGATTTTCATGTTATTTTCGGGTATTAATATTGATGTTAATTAATAAAAAAATAGTCAAAACTTCAGTTTAGCAGTTCTTTCGTTAAAAATGGTAACATAAAACACGACTGACCGCCACGTAACGTTGTCTATGGTTTGTTAATTGCACTTAAAAAAATACCGCACATATTTGAAATTGGAATAGACCTATAATTGTTATTATTTTGCACGAATTTCCACGAGTATTGAACCGATATTGTTATAAATAATCCCGCTACTAATAATAACTTTTTGTTTCCGACGACGCCGTAACGGAATCAAACTTCGACACATCGCGAATTAAACCACTGAAGAACAACACAAGCACTACTTTTTCTAGCTTCTCAATCACAAGAGTAAACTAAAATAGCTCGAGAATCGGTTCAGTTTCATGAATGAAATTAATGTTTTCGTCATAAAGCTGGAAACCGTCTTTTTTCACGTAAATTTTCAATGGTAGGAAAACCATCTGCTAGCAAAACAAAAAGTGTGCTGTCACAAGGTTCTTCATTAAAAAGCGCAAACAATCAACAATAAGGCAATTATTATTTTAATAAAAAAATTTAGTTACTAATTTTGTATATATTTTAAAATCCTTAAGAAATACTCCTTAGGCGAAATTAAGTTTTCGGAAAATGTTTTTATGTATCGTTTATTATTAATTGTTTTTTTTTTTTTATTTAGAAGACATTTTATTAACATTGCCCCTTGAAAATTCTTTTTTTCCGGAATCATGTTACGCGTTGAACGAGATTGCATTTATTAATAGTATTTTTTTGTGTAAATTGCAATTTTTTTAAGTGTATATTTTTTACCATTATTAGGATTTCGTTTATATGCTGTATTTATAATAATTTCTTTATTTTTAACGCAGTCCTAGAATTTTGATTATAAACAGCCACGATGGCTCTTCTTTGTAAAATAATAATAATTTTAATGCCCGCAGCAGTTTCCAACAAAAGAGTACTATAGCCGTTTCTTCGTCAGTCAGACGTCTGGTCTTTTTCACTGCATAAGCCGCTAAACTCGATTTCCTTGTCAATTCTGGAATGTGCGGTGCTCACTGGAGTTTTACGTCTATCGTAATGCCCAGAAATTTGGCTGACGCAACAGGATCTTCACTGACAATTTGTCCAAGGGTTTCCAATTGCTTATCATTTGGCATCGGGATTTTTAAACACTGGTATTTTATTGTAAACCGTTGTCAGAAAGAGTAGCTGCATGATTCAGGCTCTCGTCTGTTACTTTTACACTGCTCCGCAGTACATGTTTATGCCATACTATCCAGAGGCTCTTAGTTAATTTCCCAGCTCGGGCAATGTTTTTTCCTTCTTCCATATATTTAATAGAAGCTCAGAGTATGGTAACGTGTCCAAAAAACGGCAATAGACTCGCCCCTTGGTACGTCGAACAAAAACACAATTGTCGAAAATGTGTGAGAAGAAATACACTTCCTCCTACCCCTTCGCGAAATACAGGCGTGGAATTATGTATATACCAGGTCCGGTACTTCCATAAAAGCTCAAAAGCCCTTCTTGCCTTACAAAAATACCGCATAATAACCTTTTAACTTAGAATCTCCTTAAAGAAAATCAATTTGACATATGAATGAGAGTATCCTGAGCCCACAATGCACAATTATAAACAAGACATTACACAACGTGTAACGCCTGGGCTTCTATGGAAGTATCGCCATTTATCTATATATTGCTAATTACGTTCTCTAAACACCAATCATTAAGTCACAGTCAAATGTCAGTTCGTCCACCTACATTTTAAGCAATTACACACAACATCCATTAATATGTGCTGTTTTGTATAAACACTTACCTTTGTAGTTGGGACCCACCAATTCGTGGGGAATGTCGACTAACAGCGCGCGGCGGCGGACGCGTTCGCGCCCAGTCCACTTGCGACTATCGAACAAGTAATATTAGTATCTGTTGTGTTTTGTTAAAATTTAAAATCTTACTAATGCCTATGACTTTTTCAAACTCTTCATTAAAGAAAGATTATTAAAGGAAGGCAATATTATTTTTATTAAATTCTGTGTAACCATTAAACTAAACTAATACATATGACTACAATCAAGTTTTTTTAAAACTCTTCATTAAGGAAAGATGAAAAGAAGGCCTATGTAATTCATTAAGTTTCCTTCTTTGTGTGGTCCAAATATTGTTATTTTAAATTATTACATACATAAATATATTCAACAGTCTCAAATATAGTTCTGATCCTACATTACTTGAGACTTTTCAGTCTCACAAACATACAGCATAGACGACACAAACATTTGCCTCGCTGCAGGGATCAAACACACGACCTCTCGTTTCGCAAGGTAGTATCTAACTAACTGCACCATGGGGCTGTCGAATATGTATTCTTTTGTCAATTTAACTCAAAGCAGATAAAGTCATATCGGAAAAATTGCTAATGATTCCAGCCTTGCTGAGGCAGACATTGATATGTCCTAGCAAGGAATATTTTGGTACATAAACAATGTGATATTTTTTTATAGAGAACGTTTAAAAATCTTATAACCTTTAAAGACGTGAGAAAGACAAGGTCGCTTCACCTTGAGATATGATAAATTATTGTGTTAATCTTGTTTAAAATAAAGACTCATAACACGTAGTTTTTATCATTATAACATAAATTCTTTCATAGGTGGACTACAATTACGTAGGCCAGTTATAAAAATTATTTGCCTCATTGAAGAATAGTAAGCTCTATATGAATCTGGTAAAAAATGCGTAAGAAGACCACAAATTAATTTGAACTCCAGAGCCACAGTGATAAATTATTTGAACCGCCTGCCATGTTTTACTTTGACCCTTAAAATAAGTACAAACTACCGATTATAATCAAGAATGTCATGTTAGAAACAGAAAGAACTAACTAGATAATAGAAGTAACCTACCTTAGCAAAACGACATAGGGCCTTTTTACAATATTTCTTAAAAATAATTGAATCACTAGGTGCCTATTCTATTCTATTAAAATACAAAGTAATACAACCGTGGTGGAGCCTCGACTTCTTCTGGGCCGAAGAACCTTCTTATCTCCTGTGTGACGCGCATCAGGCGCATGGACACGTCGAAGAGTTCATCTGCCGTGCTCTCCTCGACGGCATCATAGTCAACGCTGTGAGACAACGACGTCACGCTTCGGAAATACGTCGTGTCGAGTGTCAGAGAGTCAGACACCAGCTCGGACTCAGACGCTGAGTTGGAGCTCGTTGGCTCAGTCAAAGACTCAGTGGGTGTGAGTATTTCCTCCCGAGGTATCATGAACTCTTGCGCGTGTGGCATGTTCGCGCTCTGAGAGGGCAGTTCCGCCTCCGTGAACCTGTTGGGCAATTCGGGCGAGAGGAGCCCGCCGCTCGTGTCCATGAATACCACCTCTGCCTCCTCTGGGATTTCGTCCACCTATAGAAAAATTGTAGTCACAACAGTGGAGTAAAAGGTCGTAACGCTGCTTCCATAATCGTGAAACGTGTGTCATACGATCTGAATGTCGCGAGTTATAAGTGTGTTGGCGTGATTTGTATTACAAGTTGTTTGTGTTCCGATCGATCCAAGTATAAACGTTTGGGATGAAAACAAAAAAAAATAGACTCCAATAAAATGAAATGAAAATTTACTGAATTGACTGTCACTCCGCCCGTGTTTTAATACTAAGAAGAAGTTGCCGTCGCTAGTTCCATATTGATGTGGCCAGGACGAGGCCTCTCATTATGAGCCTCATTAGACGGCTCAGAGCTATGGAGAGAGGCTATGCTCGGGGTTTCCGTACGAGATCGATTCAGAAATGAAGTGATCCGCAATAAGCCGGGTACATAGCGCGTAGAACTGATGGCTGATGGGACTAAAAAGTTCTCAAATACAGATCACACAAAACATCTGAAAACATATCAAAGGTACACAAATTTTCAACCTGCTTGCCTTTTTCGTTCTGGATCGGATTTCTCGACCAACTTTAACGCGAAGCCGTATGCTCTTGATGAGAAAGATAAGTGTCTTCACTAACCTCATCAGAAGTCAAGGGGTACGCCGCGGCCTCGTCCTGAAGGACCACTGGCTTTCGGTTTCGCTTCTTGTTGCGGTTCCGTCTGCGCGGGCGGCTGGTGCGCGGCGGCTGCTTCAGGGACTCCGACGAAGAGTTCCCCTGGTCTTCCTCATCGTCCGTAGTCACGAGCAGCTACAAACAATATTGGGCTTTAGAGACGCTGTATTCTTGGTAAGTTTGATTGGTTTTGCAATGAATTGGTAAATTGGTGACAATTTCAAGCTACTGTCAATTAATTCCAGCGAAGCTAGCAGAGTCAACGAATTTTCGTTGGGTTGGGTGGAAGGTATGAATTGTGCTTTGTGATATTTCGCACAGCAACGAATGGGCGTGATGATCGTCGAGAGATTTTAGAGGATATGCTGATGTACAAATTTTGTTAATGGTTCTCTAACCATCGATCAGCGATCAGCCTGGGACTCTTCCCAGGCTGATCGCAACACTGCTGAGCGCACGACATTTGTTTTAAATATAATGTAATTTTAAGAACTTGGAAATAACTTCTTTTGTCTTACTTTTCAAAAAATTGGACTGCAAATTTTACCATTTTCGCTTTTTAATTCTAAACAAGTCGAGCTCTTTTTGTACTATAGTTTCATTTAAACAAGATATTTTTTTTATCTACACCTTACATATCCATGTTAACTAATATTCGAGTTGAAATATCTTTTCACACTCAGTATATTAAAATCACATCCCATTCCATCCCAAAATCATTTATTATACTGTTGTATAAAAAAGCGCAGAGCCGCGAGCAAGTAATTTCTTGCATTAGCATTTGGCATTGTCATTTGGCATTGCTATGAAAATCAATCGGCACTGAGCACAAAAAATTAAAAAATGTTAAAAAAAAGATTCACAGCACAGCCTAGTACAACAGATTGGTATACTGTTAAAACACAGCCCAGCAATAAGTAGTACCCCTATAACAAAGCCTGGTAGTAGGTTAATAATTATTATTTCATACGCGAAGAAAATCTTTTTACTCATATGACCAATATTGTACATGACGAAGTAACATCTTCCATCTTCTTGATTGTACTATTCTAGCTGCAAATGAAAGTTAATACCATCAGGAGTAATGTAGAGACACATTTATCGTATAAATATTTGGTACATATATTTTGTATTAACTACAAAGTTAATATATACTTAAAATATATAACGCACAGCTGAGAATCTATTGATTCCATTTTGATACTTTTTTTTTGTAAACCATAATTTACGCAAAACAAAAGACCCACAAAAAGGAGAGGAACATAAAAAATGATTGAATTGAAATTAAATTGAAACAAAACTTCGAAATAAACACACAAAATAAAAACAAAGCAAAGGAGCGCATGCACGTGAAAAAAAGGTACATTCGGAATAGCAAAATAATAAAATAAAATCGCAATGTATTGATAACATAGCCAGCAACGATAATTTTGAGAAATTGCCGAATTAGGGGCATTAGTTCCAAACCAACATTGCAGAAAAACAAAAATAGAAAAACAATTAATCATAAAAACAATACTATGTTAAACTAGGAAAGAGAAAACATAAATTAATTTAACTTTTTTATCCAATTATTTTAAAAAATCTTCGTCGTTTATGGGTCACAAGTAATTGCTAAAATAAATAAACCAATACATAACTGCTGAATCAAAGATGAAACAAAAGAAAACCGCGCATTCTTTCTTGGGTGATGATCGAAGAAGGTTACTATTGCGGGATTTCTAACAGACGGGCTACTAACAATATTTTGCATCTGGCATTTTTCATGTTTTTTATGGTACAAGGAGGCAAACGAGCTAGTGAGCCACTTGTGGCCAGTACCGCCCATAAACACCCACATACTAAAAATGATTGTAATAAAAGATACGCACCTCCTGGAAAGCCGCTTTGACGGTGGACACGGCGCTGCCATCGAACTCCTCTTCCGACTCCTTAGGACTCGGCTCGGATTCGGGCATTATACGGCGCATCTGACGGTTAGACATCCTGCGAAACAAATAAAACTTTAGTACTCATTGAACTTACAGAGCTGTGTATAAAAAAATATGCCCCGTTTCGATTTAAAAAAATAAATGGTCAGTTTAGGAAGTATGCATTTATCTGCTTACTTATATAGTTCATAGATTTGAGAAGACCTTAATACTTTTAGTATTTGTTAAAATGTAACTTTAATTGAATCTCAGTGTCCGGTTGAAGCTCTTTGTTGAAGAGCGTCGGACATGCGTGCTGAATGCACCGATAAAATCAATACCGGAACATATCAAGATGGCGCCACCGGAGTTTGCGCGCTTCATTTAAGTTAAAACGCTGAAAATAAACTAGACTTCTGATTTCCTAAACAAGTCAATATTTCTATTTACGTAGAAGTCAAACCGCCAACCCGCACTAGGCCAACGTGGTGGACTAAGGCCTTAAACCCACTCGATGGTAGAGGAGGCTCGTGCCCAGCAGTGGGACGTATATGGGCTGACAACTGACTGACTGACAGAAGTCAAAACCAAATATAAAGATATCGGTTATAACAACCGAATGGCAAAATCTCTACGCAAACTAATAACTACTTCCGAATATTGCTTATAATAACTAGCTATCGAAAGTAAGGTCCAAAATAAACCGTCCCTTCTATATTGCTATATGCGGTTTCGACGGTATTTAAAAATCACTACATAGTATAAAACAAAGTCGCTTTCTCTGTCCCTATGTCCTTTTGTATGCTTAAATTTTTGAAACTACGCAACGGATTTTGATCCGTTTTTTTTAATAGATAGAGTGATTGAAGAGGAAGGTTTATATGTATGATAACATCCATTAAATATCAGCATTGCACCCGTGCGAAGCCGGGGCGGGTCGCTAGTAAGTAATAAATAAATCTTAAAAGGCTCTTCAGGTAACCACGGCCGCTGTCAAATTCTATTTAGATAAAAATAAAGATGTTTATTAGTAATTTATTCATAATTAAATGACAATCAACGTACCAAATAAAACAACATAGTAACTTTTCAGATAGTAATAAAATAAAATAACTTTCACAACTTGAAACGCACGATACCTCAGTACGAAACCGAACTAACAAAGGGTTTGAGTGCGCCGGTTCAAATCCAAGGCACCAGTCACTGATTTTTCAGCGCCATGTAAGTATCCGAATTACGCGTCCACTTAAAACATTATTTGATTTAATAAAACCGAATATTTTTATTTTATTTATTGATTTAAACCGAATCCCTCTCAACCTTGACCGAAAACCAAAATCGCATATCCCGGACAGAAGTATCTGTAGTCGAGCTTCCTATCCATATTTCAAAAGTAACAGGCTATTGTACTTACTTAGCCGACGTCATCAATCGCAGGTGATTAGGGCAACTAAAATCGAATTAACTTTTAAAACTGCACTGTTGCACCTCCGCCTCTGAGGGCAGTGACTGATTACCTATCTAGTATAGGATGCATGGTGCATTGAGCGCATGCGTGCATCCCGGGCGAACTAGCTGTATCGATTCACACACAGGTAGACTCAACAATTACAGAATTTCCTAGAATTATGGACGTGGCAATTCGAGAACAGACATGTATGAACATTTGAATTTTATCTTGAACTTCATACCGCGGGTAAGATGGATCTACGTCAGTTGGAGAATGCAACTGTTGTCGGGGAATAGATAAATTATATAACGCCTATATTCACCAAAGGGGTAGGCACCCACATTTCGCCAAGGACTGAACCCACATATCAAACCCACGTAATAGGGGGCAAGCTTATTGCCGTTTTCCAGGCACATTACCAGACTCCGTGCTGCTACTGAGAATTTTCGAATGGAAATACCCAGTAACACTTTGCCCGACCCGGGAACCGAACCCAGGACATCTAGATCGTACGGCACATACTTGTACCGCGAGACCACGAGGCAGTCAATGTAATCTAATAATCTATAAAACCTGACCATCACTGCAATCCTATACTTAATAATCTATTTAAAAATATTCGACTCCCTAATCAGTCAAGTTTCATTAAAATTGAAGATTGTTCATTAATGATAATATTTAATATCAATCATAAGGTTTTGTTGAATAATAAACTTTCTTTACAACTGTATAGACCAAACGTATATAAGAAAAACAGTACAGCGATCGGAAATTGTATCTTTTCAAATTTCTCTTAATATCATATACCACGACGTTTTTTACGAGTATGACATAAATTATAAAAACAATTATTAAGTTTTTTCAATTACAAGCTCCATGAAACACCTCGAAGAAACTGAAATTAACTCATATATTATGAACAGCTTGTATGCAGGTCATCGGGCCGCCGCCTCACGAGGTCGCCGCTAGGAATTAAAATATCCGGGTGCATTACCCCCCTCACGATTTACAGTCAAAACCGGATACAACGACGCTGAAACGACCGTATATTTCGGACGTTATATCAATAGTTTTATTCATTAGTTTATATAGACCTCGCCGGTATCTCTTGGTTGTTATAACCGATAAGTCGTTATAACCGGATTTCACTGAAATTGTTCGTTCAATTGTCTACTAACCTGGTAGACTAGGAGTCCGCCGAAGGTAGAATAATGCTCTTCAATGCAGCAGCAATGGGCTCAGAGGGCGCTCGACGAAGTTCAACGTGCACTCCCTGCTGAAGCAATAAGGTACTGTGATTAACTCTATAATATGCAAGGTGCATAAGCGCATGCGTCGGTGCCGCCCTCCGGTCTAGCTTCCGCGCTTTATTGATTTTATAGGTGCAAATATTTACTACGATTTTTACCGGTTAGAACGACCGAATTTTTATCGCTTACAACGACCGATTTATATTTTTTACAACATTTTCTACGCGATGTCCTGCCGCATATGTATCATTGGCAAATGCAGGAAGTCGGATATTATGATCTTGAAATATTAAACAAAAAAATAATTTAAATCTAGCCAAAAGTGGTGCAAATCTTGTCTTCTAACTGAGAAAAGTTTCGACTCATAATCGTAAGAAAGTGGCTATTTTATTTCAGGTCACAGACTTAAGTTAAGGTCAGACACTTAATATGGATCAAATAATAACTAATATAAATATGGAAATAGAAATAATTTTGCACACACAGACGAAGGAGTAGACATTGATGCATCGCTGGACCCACAGTTGACAGCTTATTTGCCAAATCCCACATGATTGGAAAGCCATATAAATAGCACCTAGTATCATATTCTTTCTAAATATTACTTGGATTTCTAAGTTTCTCAAGAAAAACACAGCATTATTTGTAATAACTAAAAGGTTTGACAGTAAACAAAACACTTTTATATTTTATCCTCTTGTACATGGACAATCGAAAGCTTGAACAATGGAATTCCAATGAAACCTCTTATTACCCAAAAAACATTCGTAAAAATGAAGATGGCAGACTATGGCTCTCAATGGTATAGGAGACCTGTGCTCAGCAGTGGGCGTATATGGGTTGATGAAGAAGAAGAAGAATCTTTCTTGAATCTATAAGATATTGAATACATTACTAAGATTCAGTTATTTCAATATTAACACATTAAAGGCAGGCATCATAGTACTATAATTTATCTTGACTGGAGCCTAAAGTTTTAAGAGTTTCAGTAAACTTTGTCTATTTTTTTTATGATTACACAAACATCGACCCCTGTAGGCCCCCCACCTTTAATGTGTTAAGTTTACCACCCTGTTCGGAAGACAGTCATCACTAGAGAAGAACAGGCAAGAAACTCTAATATTGCTCTTTTCCAATCAAGAGATAGTCTACAATATTGATACAATGTCTAAATTTCCTGAATAGGAGAAGCTCACTAATGCAATCAAAGACTTGTATTGATTATGAGAATAACAACATAGTTATCTAGGATGGTAAAACTGACATTTAACCAGATTAAAATTCATAGATAAAGCAAATCAGCCAGACCATTCCACACAAACTGAACCCTTTCATGATAATGATGCATGTGCCCTCCATTGGTGTCAAGGGACCAACCCAGCACATGATGCTTAGATATTTCAGCGAATGGGACATACCTAATTGCAAACAAAGTAATAAAATAATAGGTAAATATAACATAAAAACAGCTATGACTGTAGAAATACATCTAATCAGACTTGGGATTACAATAATTAGTTCGGTTTTGTTTTTCTAGTTCAAATCTGAGGATTTCCAACCTGAATCCAAGGTGTCTTTAGTACTTCCAATAGCTTATTTCCTGCAAAATAAAACCATACTCATCAATAAATCCAAATGTTTCCAGGTGCCAAAAGCATATGCTTCATCATGAATGAAATGAGTTCCCTCTATTTTTGGCTCCAAGTGTATTAAACCAATTTTCTGAGATTTCAGGACAATTTTGGTAGAATATGAGTATCACAAAGGCACATTAGAGGTGCTGTAAGCTTAGGAGCAAATTTCCCACAATTGAATAACTCAAGTATAGTTTTGCCCGTCATATTACTATTCAATTACAGTAAAGGCCCTAAGTAAAAAGTATAAGCCCTTTTCAATAAAAAGAAGGCGCCAATGACCATACTACGATTGCCTCAAAAAGAAATATCGTGATAAAGATTCGAGTAGGTGTGGAGACACTTAAATCATAGTCACATAATCATCTTACAAATGTATCTGTGTGGTGATATGTTTAGCGCTTGGCTAACTATTACTAATTGTTATAACAAATGTATATTAGCATAGAAAATGCACCATGTCGCGAACAATGACGTTGAGATTACAGCTGTGATTGTTTTGCTAACACATCATTTTTAAGAATTGTAAACTTATGAAAGGACATGAACACTTACCTTCAATACTTCACTTTCACCAAAGACTTTTGTTTTAAACGTATATTCACCCGAAACACATTAGAATTTAATGATTACAAACATGAATTCTAAAAGGGAATGTTTGACAAATAACTTACGCGCAACTTACCTTGGTTCCGTCGGCCATCAAACACTCGATTACCGATATTGTCAAATTGCTAAAGACTAAAGAGCAGATGACAGCAAGAGAACGCCTAGGGTTATTTAGTTCACTTTTCTGTAGTTTGGCGCTACGATCGCAATCGGTTAGTTATAAATTATTATAATCAACCAATCGTTATGTATTGTTATTGTAATGGAAATACTTAAAAGAAGGCCCTAACACTGTATTATTTGTATTATTTAGTAATGAATAAAGATAAAGATAAATTGTTTACTTTGAATATAACGATTTTCAGCGTAAATATAACATTACGGTTGAAAATATGAAAGAAAGAAGTCACGGTGCAATCTTAATAATTAAGATCCATGAGTTTGTGTGAAAAAACGAGTAGATATTGTAGCCCACGATACATCATGAGTGGACCGATTTTGATGATTCTTTTTTTATTTGGATGATGGTGCTTCTAAATTAGTCCCATTTTAATTTGGTCTAGTTGTAACCATGGCTTTCATGAGGAAATCATATTAAGTCTTAAATTTGTACAAGACTAGTGTGGATGACAAATCATCGAATAACTCGACCTAAAGCTAACCGATTTTGGTCATTCATTATTTTACTGATGTTTTATTAATGTTATTTATCGAAACTTTAAAATCGTTACTTCTATTCTTATACAGACACAAAGTAAAGGTCACATTTCTATTTCTATGTTTTATAAATATTACTCTTGTTCTTTTTTCCGAAGAGTAAAAAGAAAAATATATAAATAAAAGATATTTTATTTCGAGTCCCATGCTGGAAGACAATTTTCATAAATAGGAATTTAGGGACAGTGTAAATTATTACAAAATTGTGCTGCTGTGTCTCACTAGTCACTGGTAATAAGTATCTAAAGGTAAGAATTTTAGAGAAACAATTTAGAGGACAGGTAAATAGCTCAGAAAAAAGCCCGTTATTTGAATGCATCACTTTGATAATCTGTAGAGAAAATGTCACAGTGACGGAGTGACACCTTGTTGACAATTGACAAACGGCTGACCGCTGATCAGTGATGACGTACCCGCCGACCGCAACTTCAGTTTGGTTCATGAAGAGAATTACCCATTTCTTATCAATTGCATTAGTCCGGGCATAGGAGCTGCTGTGACTTGGGTGACTTTTTACGTGACACGCATATACATTTTTTAAACGAAGCTCCTCGTTGCCCATCGGGGTTAGAATCCGATTCAACATGAACTGGTTGTATATATTTATATTTTGTGAAATTGCCGTTTCTGTACCACTAGTGAAATGTGCCGTTTTGCCGGACGACGAAATAGAGGAACAAGGATTGTACAAAAGATCTGATCTCGTAGATATTCTCACAAATCGAAATTTTGACAGAAAACTTTACGGGCAAAATCATGTATGGCTAGTCCAATTTTACAACAGCTACTGCGGTCACTGTCGGTCTTTCATGCCTAAATTTAAAATCCTGGCCTCAGAAATGGTGCACTGGCGGAGCGTCATAAGACCGGCAGTGCTAGATTGTTCTGTGGAGGAGAATAGTGAGATTTGCCGGCAGTTCGAGATAATGGCGTACCCATCGCTTCGTTACATACATGAAAACTACGTAAAAGGTAACGCCAATGTCGGTGACAAAATTCAAATAGGAGACGGCCCAGAGAAGCTTAAAATGAATCTGATTCATAAAATGCAAAGTGAGCAATCAAAAGGACGATTACAATTTGCACCATCATTCAATATAGCCTCATACTCTAGCTACGCTCAAGCCCATAGTGATGTACCAAGAAATACTGAGTATGTTTTCTTGGTGTTTGAAAATGCCAATTCAACAATAGGCTCAGAATTGGCTTTAGATTTAAGTGACTATGCACATGTAAAAGTGAAAAGAGTATTTGATACAAGTGAGCTGGCTAATGTTGCAGGAGTTCATCAATTCCCAGGCCTTGTAGTTGTTGAAAATGATTTACAAGCTACACAACTAACACCAAAAGGATCTACTAAAGAAAATTTGCTACAAGCCATCAAAAATTACCTAAAATCTGAAAATTATGTATTCCCAGTTGTGTATGCACCCAGCCAAGATGGTCATAAAAATGACCATGATAATGACAATCATTTAACCAATTCTGATGTTGTGTACTATAGTGACCTGGAGAAAACTTTGAAAAATAGTTTACACACTGAGATTACTAGATATAAAACTCTAACAGGTGAACCACTGCAAGCCTTGTTGGATTATTTAGATGTCCTTATATCTTCATTCCCATTCAGAGGCAACCTTAAAGAATTTATTGTGGACTTGCGCACAACTCTTGGAACCAAGAGTAGTTGGAGCGGTGGAGAAGTTTATGAAATCGTTAAAAATCTGGAAAATGTTCATTCGCCAGTATACACCACAAATATGGAGTATGTCAGTTGCAAAGGAAGTCAGCCTAAGTACCGTGGTTATACTTGTGGCTTGTGGACTTTATTCCACACTTTAACTGTTAATGCTGCTCAAAAGCCTGGACTGGAAGGCCCGAAAGTTTTAAAGGCTATGCATGGATATGTAAAACACTTCTTTGGATGCACAGAATGCTCAGAACATTTCCAAGCTATGGCAGCAAGGAACAGGATATTTGATGTGAAAGAGAATGATAAAGCTGTGCTCTGGCTATGGATTTCACACAATGAAGTCAATCTAAGGCTTGCTGGTGATATCACTGAAGATCCTGAGCATCCCAAAATTCAATTCCCTAGTGCTGCAAGATGTCCCGAGTGTCGACAGGCGCGTGGTGCCTGGAACCTACCAGCCGTGTACCAGTACTTACAGACAGTGTACAGTTCCAACAGCATCCGCGACATGAGGTGGGCCCGCTCTGCTGCCGTATCACCCAGCCCCTTCTCCAATCTGGACATCGGAATGCTAAGTCTCCTGTACATATTTTCTTTTGTTAGCCTAATATTAGTTGTCAAATATTTTTACACTAAACGTTTTTACAGAAAAAGACATTACAAGCATGGAAGGGGTAAAGTATAGTATGTAGATGTAGAAGTAATAATACATCAGTTTATTACCTTGTTTTTCCCTCCCAGCTACACGTACATTATTTTGTGGGTACTCATATTTTCCCTTTTCATTTGTTTTACTTTGAAATTCTTTTTTCACCATTATTTTCAAGCTGCCCACATTTACATGAAGTTACATTGCATGCTATTTGAATGACTAATTACATTGTTTTATTTAACTTTATTGTAGTTTGTATTGTTAAATCATTGTTGTTACCATAGTAGTTAGATATTTTCATTGTTAATTTGTGTACATTCATTACCTATTAATGGCACCAGATTTAAATAGTAAGTCTCATTGGTGGGTAAGTTTGTATTTTGTTGATAAATTGTTGATGTTGCAATATGCACATAGTCCAGCTATAAATTCTGCCAATGTAATATTTGTGATTTATGAGGATATTGTGAATGAACATGGAACGTAAGACACTGTATATTTTTATCAACTTAAGTTAATTGTGTCTAAATGTATTACTTAAATATATGAAGCTCAACTCCAAAAAAATTTTAACACCTTGCAGTCGCATTTCGTATTAACAAAAAAATAAAAATACAATCTAAAACCTTTGAGAAAAAGAAAGATTTTTATAATTTTCTAGGCTTTTAAGAAAGTTAAAATTATTATTTTTTCAATTATTGTTTATGTTTATTTAGGATAAATTTGTTCTTTTACTTTTTTATTAGGGTTCTTCATTAAAAACTATGGTGCATGTGAACTAAAAATATCTTCTTGACCATTTTTAACAACTCATTCACTTCGATTTTAGCTTTTAAATTGTTACTAATAATTATATGGCACAGATGAAAGTTTGATGGACACTATGACCTTCTCTACAGACACAAGTAACATCATAGCATTCGAGACAAATTCGTCATCCTATGAGGTATAAACTTATTTTTTACTCAATGCGAGTTAAATAAATTCGTTAGTCAATTAATTTGATGTCCGTTGCTGTGCGTGGGGCACATCTATGGCATTCAATTAGTAATAATTGAGGAGCGGTTTTTCTGTTTTAGGTTTCCGAACGTACCGTCTTTAAAGAACGTATCCTCCAAATTATAGCTATAATCAAAAGTAAACGTTATTTTACTATTTGTGCCGAGAATTTGCAGCAGGACTGTGTGTATTCTATGCCTATGGAATCTCTGTTTCCCTTACTGTATTCTAACTAAGTAATTTAGTTGTGTATTTTATTGAATTCAAATTGTATGCAGTCACATATTTTTATATCGTTTATATATTTCTTTATGACAAGTAGTTCTCTACCCGACAGACAAGTATTTTGACGATTGTAATCAGGCTTATTGTGTTCACGCATGCTATATCAATTTTATCCCATTTATTTAAGATAACACGCCTCAATTACAACGACATTCGCACTATTCGTACCTCTTATGAAAAATTAG
The DNA here is from genome assembly GCA_030295005.1 of Cephonodes hylas. Taxonomy (NCBI): domain Eukaryota; kingdom Metazoa; phylum Arthropoda; class Insecta; order Lepidoptera; family Sphingidae; genus Cephonodes; species Cephonodes hylas. The sequence goes on from AP025360.1 coordinate 17,897,469, forward strand.
GAAATATAATTTTACGTGTTATACAAACCAATTGTCGACAATGAGAAAGAAATTGAAAATGGTCTTTGTTTATTATCGTAAAAAATATTATTCACACAAATTAACGTGTGGCAAAAATATTACCATAATTTATTTTTATCGGTTGAAGGTTTCATATTCTTCATACGCAAGCGACTTTCTTGTCTTAAACTAGTGGCAAAAGCGATTTCTTCGCCGTTTTTCCTGTATTTATGCATTCCACATGTTTAGTTATAATACTTGGCTTTTGTATATCTAGTTACATACTCTGACGCAAAACCGAGACGAGATAACGGCGTGGTTTATCTGTGGCATAATATTAATGCTCTAAATATTCATTTATGCGATATACTTCAATGATTTTAAATGAAAATAGTCTTCCTGCATTATGTAGGTATATGTTTTAAAAAAACGAATACTATGTCATTCAGAAGAATATCCGTAAGTCATTTAAAAGGACGTGTTTTGTTCTACAAAAAGTGAGTTAGCAAAATCATTATAAACATTTAGATTTACATCGCTTAGTTCCATTATGATGAGAGTCGAGAAGTTTGTATGATGATTTAATGCGGGAGATTCGGTTTTGTGTCTCGTTGAATTTTAAATGCAAGAGCGAAATTGTTAGTTTTCTTCCGATCATGACATATATTTTTATTAATATTAAATAACCGCATTCTATAAGATGATAGGAGTGTAGACGTTATATTTTTTACTTTCTAATTTGTCCCTATACGCATTTCGTAATTTATTCAAATGACAAAACTTGTTAACTTCATACGCCACTTTCACTTCAGTTTCGTAATGTATTCAAAAGTCACAGCTCACGAAATGAGTTCCTGGTATTTTTAAGGCTACATTTAAGTAAAAATCAGTATATATTTATTGTAATTTAGTATTCGCGTTAGTATTTTAAATTTACTATAAATTGTTGGTTGGGAACGAATCTGCAGATCAATCTTAATTGGTCTTTCAATCAATAAGAGTAGATGAACTTTAAGATGCCTTATCGATTTAACAAACATAAACAACGTTCCTTAGATCTAGGGCTGTTGCTAGATTGACCTTAATTTTCTACTTGCGATGCCCGCCTTCGGGTGTCTGCGGCGATTCATAATTTAATCTTATTTCACTTCCGGTTTGCATCTATTGAAGCTCCATCGACAGGAAATGACGTTTATTCAACAGAGTTACGTTGGCTACTCAAAGGGAACCTTTTAATCTATTTACTTTGATCATGGTTGTGTCTATTTTCAACATGATGCTGCAATTAACTGAAAATCGTCTTGTTTGGCTTAGCTGAATAAAATGAATACAGATGTTCCTTCAACGGGCATATTAGGCTGATATGCATGCATATTAGGCTAATGCAATAGACGATCAATAGGATAAGTTAGATAACAAATAGCGTTTGCTTTATTGAATAGTTTTCTACTCGACTCACATTAACAATAATAACATAATAATTGGGTTTAAATAGAGTAGATATCGACTGACGAGTGATTAGTGATGAAGAAACGATGTTTAAAGTGAATATACAATAAGTGTTACGTGATATATATAGTTAGTGATAGTTATATAACATACAACGAGGAATTAAAAATAATACAGGTCCGCATCAATATATCTTTGATTGGAAAAATTAATCTCACAGTATTAAACGATAGTGGTACGAAATTGGATAATGTGTAACCTCAATCTTTTCTATGATGGTGATTTTAATAATAAGCTTTTTTATTTTAATATAATTTCGTTTGCGTAGAGTTCCAATTAGGTTGTTTAAAGTATTAGATAATTCGTCAATTTTAAAGCTCTTGTTGATGCGGGAGTCTGTACTAAAAACTGAAGAAACCGGTTCATTATATTTTGATATATCTAGTATACAGGGGTAATTCGTATGCGGTTAATCCATCCGTATGTACCCAAAGTATTTTTGATCATATTCACACTGCCCCATACTATCCAGACAACTGCCAAGTTATGATGATTTATTCCGTTTGAAATGTTTTATTTCATAAATGGTTAAGCTAGTTTAAATATAAAAATTTCGAGTTGTTAGTAAATTTTAGAGAGTGAAACTCGATACCTTAAAGACGGTGGTAGGTGTAGATGTATAAGATATTTTATATGAGTCCATTTGTTTAATTCGATAAGTTGAAATAGATTGCTCCGTTGATGGAGGTTTTTGAGCACGTTTATTACATTGGATTTGATTGTAGTACATAGTTTAGCGAGAAGGTGAAGACTTATTGTGTGAAATAGTTCAAAATTATATAAAGTACTGATCTGTAAAAGACTAGCAGCAATTTAATTAGCTGACGATTGATAGATGTAACACGCTCATAACACATCACTGCTTCCGTTAGATAATAAGTACATAGCATTATCGTGTTTTGATGTTAACAACAGCCTGTTATATTTACAATAGAATTAATTATTTGTATACTGCCGATTTTGAAAATTTGTCGTAAATCGTATCTTCCATTATTAACGTACGCCAAATATTGTGGAAACATTAACATTACATAAGTGCCTGAAATATATATTTTAAGTATTAACTGCCACGTCAATGATTGAAACGCACATATCAAGTCGATTATAGACCCGCGTATGCCTTAAAACATACAAATGGTTATGTTGGGCCGCGTGTAACTTAGAATAAATGTATCGAAGTATGGTATAAATAATAGACATGTCGATTAAAAGACCGTGTTGTAAAGTTTTGCACCGACTTGCCACGATGTCTTACATTTCAACCAAACGCGGTGCAAAACTTTATCGAATAAGCACTGATGTTATTATCATTTGGGATATTCTATGAAATAGTGATTATTGATGAAAATTAATATTTATAAGCCCAGTGTGGATGAAATGAAATATATAGAAAGTATATAATATATAAAGCGATGTGTTTTAATTGATGTTGTAAATATGCCCTAGTAAATATTAGTAATATGTATGTTTATATTTGATACAGTGTATTTCACCGCATCTGGGTGGAAAGCGGACTGTAACTGGGCTAAGGTCAGTAGGTAATATTTTTTTGTGGTGTTTGGTGGTGGGTAGTATTGTTTAACTATATTGTTTACATGTGAAAGGATTAGTTGTATAATGAATATTCAAAAGTCAGTATGTTGGTGTTTTATCTGATCTGTGTCAATGTATGCTTAGTGCTTTGATGGTATCTCGACGGCAGCACTTTGTTATTTTATCTGCATTCTGATATTGCATTATTCCTGACGATTCGGTAACGTGTAACTGTCGGATTATTTTAATTGCGACATATTTTTCTTTGTAATGAAAATCAGTAGCGATCTAGTTTACATGCATGTTTTATTTATACTAACCGATAAGAGTAAAGGTTCGTCGAACAATAGTGGTAGTCGTGTGGCTAGGAACAACGCTTTAATTCGATTGCAAACGAGTACCTAATTTCTTCTATAAACTTTTTAAAGATCCTTCTATGTAGATTTAGTTGTGGCTACACTTTATAGTTTGACTTCTGAACGTATGGATAGAACGATAACACAATATTTAGTTCTAATTTTATGATCGAAAGTCGGTTGTGATAATAATAATTATCAATAAATTTGCCTATTTGGGTGTAGTTTTTACACTTAACAAGTATTTTTTCACAAGTAAATATAATTATGTTACTAAAATAAAAATATGTGAAACTTCAATGATTCTAAATATTTATTTAATCGGTATTTATTTATCGCTTTTTTGTGTATGCTAAAAAGCAATTTACGCTTACTTCGCATCACAGAATATTTAAATAACTATATGCAAGTACTATATTATCTGTATTAGTATTTACTATTTGTAATGTAAATAATCGTATAAGATTGAATACTATGCTGTATTGTGTCTGCAACATCTGCTTCAGCTTATTGCACGTACGTGTTACCCTTATCTAGGCAGTCCACATATCCTTAATAAATTCAACATGAATTTTAGTTTCATATGGTTTAATGAAAAAAACTAGTCTCAATTTCGCTTTAACGTCGGCTGAATGTTAATACAAGTTCATTATAAATTATTGTAAAAACTATGAGCTAATTCTTTTGGGAGCATAAATAATACGTAAACATAAAAAGTCCGTATAAAAATTCGGTGGTCAGTTTACACAAGTGTTTTTCATTTTTTTTTCTCACAACATAATCGTACTCAAACATAAAAATGGTATTTATGTTTTCATGATGCGCAAAAGTGTAGAATTCAGAGTTGTAAATGCATTTAACCCTTAGTCAAAGAAATACTGTGATGCAAAATGCACCTGATAGCAAATAGCACAAATTGCGCAAATATACCTAATGCTTATAGAATTATTAAATTCCAAGAGCCATGTAATTTTTATATGTTCCGGTAACTGCATTTCATAGCATTATAAGAAAATTTCCACAAAAATTCCACACATTCACATACTATAAAACACTAATGAATGTTTCTTATCGCGAATAATGCTTTTTATATAATTGTATAGAATAGTTTTTGAAACATCTGTGAAACTGGCAACAAAAATGTTGAGTTTGTCATTATGGTTTACTAACAAAAATCATACCACATGCACTGCATAAACTAACAGTAACAGGCTGCAGTTCTATTATTCCCCGTCGCCAGACCAGCTATTGTCGACAAATAACTGTATTGGAGCCATGTGAGATGTCCCTACGACTTCAGCTAGTGACACTAGATTGGTCGTTAGTCGCAGTCCATTATACCGAGCTCGGCTTCTCAATGACCTGCATGTATAGTAGCTGTATACCCGCGCATTAAGTACTACTCATTGCATTTTCAGGAAAATCACTGGTTTATGTTATTTCGCAACCATCTGTGCAACTGACCGCGTGGTCACGTCATCACCAAGCCAGCCAGCGATTTGTCTTACGTCATGTATATTGAATCGGATGTAATGAGTACAGCAATAGAATCAATATTATGAGCGCTTTTAATATCTTATTGTTTTGTAATATGGGTGTGAATTACGACGTAATATTAGCGATAACAGAACGACTAACATTCATACCTAATTTACGTTAAAGGTAACAATAGGCGGTAAATAAACAGAATGGAAAGAAAATACCGTCGCGCAGATAGCCTTGGGCAATTTATTAAAAGTTATGCAAATGGTAAATCCTATGCTGTCATTCACATAATCTTTGAGATGTCAGGTCAAACTGAATTATGACTCAAATTCTCGACCATACATTTTGCAGAGTTGGGAAATTTAGAACGAAAATGAATACTGTTTTTTTACATTCAAATGTACTAGAATATTCTGCTTATTATCGGGGCGTTATTTGCTCTCCGGCTATAAAATTTACCAATGCCCAGGCATTACAGGTATAATTGCTTGAAGTCTAATGATGTTTTTTATTTCAGGTACATGGCTTAAGTGGTTTCCAAGCGACCAAACGGGATGACAGAACAAGAATTCTCAAAAGCGAAGGTACAGAAATGGATGTGTAATACTGTCGAGTTCATATTTATTATCCGTGCATAATGCACACTACTTACGGCAAAATTACACGTCCATTTCTGTGTATGTACTAAGCTCTGTTTTATGCCATATATAATTTATAAGAAGATTTTTAATAACAGACTAATGTTACATCACTATCATTATTGTATTGTAATGTTTTTAAAATTCCCAAAAACTATTAATAAGTAGCTTTATTGTACTGCGGATCTCATTCTAATGCAAAATATGACGTCATAATATTGTGATGATTTCATACATTTTTATGTAAAACATTTCATTAGGTTACTGAATAAACATTACTCATATATTAATTTGCAGTTTTTTTCGTGAAAGTTATACCAAGCCGATGCAGGTGGTAAAGAAAACCGCAATAATTTGTTTGAAATTTTTAATGAATAATACAATAATAAAAATCACATCATACATATACATTGTTGAAAAAGTTGCGAGCCACACGAGAAAATTAATGATAAATAATTGTGCCACTCTCAATACAATACGAAATACTTAGAGAAAATGATTGCGCCACACATATCAAATTATAGAAATCCAACTGCGTTAGGTACATCTCCAAATACATCATTAGATTAAGCGATTGATAATGGCGAGATGTAACCTCGCTCCACGACAATCTGTTGCAGCAAACGTGAGTATCAGAACCGAACAAGGGTGGCTTACAAACGTAAACATGAATTAGAACACCGTGCGGACATTACTCTTAACGAGCCACTTAGAATTAATAAAGTAGATTCATTACAAAAATAATATTAAGCACTCTAGCTCTGTTAATTAGATCTACGTATCTACTGCAACTGAATTAATATCATACATGAAAAAAAAATCTAATGGCCTCGACAGCCGATTTACAGTAAGTGAGGTAAATACGGTGAATAATAAACAAAATAAAAACAAACTTTATCCGCAACAAGACACCATCAATCATCAATGGGAGATGAAGGTGTTTCTCTGTATATATGGCAGTTGTATTCGTTCACTATAAAGGCATTTAAAGGCGGTCGACGTCTGTCTTCAACCAGAGCTCTTACACAGCTCCTACAACGCTTTACAATAATATTGCCACAAACCTACCTATTTAAGAAATATATCAAACGACATAAGAGATTCACGTTACATAAAATTGCACACGAGGAAATACTTCAATACGTTCGAAACGGCAACACAAGTCGCAGTGAAGCGAATCAAATTGACTAAAATAGTTTCCATTGTAAAACAACAGGCAGATCTATAATAGTTTGACGACGCATGGAAGGCCAACACTAAAACTAAAACAGGTAACTGTGTTACATATTTACATAGTTGGTGATAGTTTCACACTGACTAGTTGGAACCCAAATGGCGAAAAAACAATCAAATCCATATATGTAAGTATGTACCTACAAGTAAAAAAATATCACTAAAATAGCACGTTAATAAAACTTTTTAGAAAAGTGCACCAATAACGTGTACCAATGCATTAATTTACAATTTACTTTTAGAATTTCTAAACTGCACTTTTTGAACACCAAATATTTTCATTTACCCTAACGACAGTTTAGCTAAATAAAAAAATATAGGTATATATTTTTTTTATTGTATAACAGTCATTTGTAATTTTTCTACCTTGGGATAAACTGTAGGCGATCGTTTGGTCATAAATTGTATTACATAGTTCATTTAAACGTATTCTAGACAACATTTATTATTTCATAGTTCGCAATTGCACTACACAAAGTACAGACAACAAAATCACCAGTCGCCCACATGCTAAACGTAGTTTATTGCTCGATATCAAAGGCTGCAAGCTCAAGTGAAATCACTCGGAGAGTTCGCTTCGTACACCAACTAGATAACAAATGGGATAGAATGTAGACATGCGGTGGCTGACACTACGACAAACAAGTAGTAAGGCCGGAGGATATTACCTATTGGACGAGAGGTCGTTGTAAATGACGAGCTTGCGAGAGGTACAGTTCCAATACAGCTTTTCGTCGCGAAAAGCAATTGAACACGATACACATCAACAATTACATAAATATAGTAATTTTTCTTTTAACACAGTTAACACGTACTAACCGTGATAAAATGCACTTTTAACAATTAATTACTTTCTACTAAACAGGTACACGTGTGTCGGGATCGAGTTCTACATCCAATTGTGACATTCCGGGCGAGCCCTCATACGATCTCGGTCGCTGTAGGCCAACGTCAATAACACAACAGCTATAACACATAGTTTGGTGTTTGTCGATATTCATCACAGTTCTTATTATTTGACTGAAAATATATTATTGTACATTTTGTTGCAGTGATCACTCATCGTTATTAAAATATACTCGCTTACCACTAATAAGGATTTTAAGTGAAGTTAGTACAACAGAAATGCAAATAACTACAAGTGATGAAAAATACATTATGCAATAATTGCTCAATGATAGTATACAGTTTGAAGAAGGAGTTAAATAATAGTGGCCAGATTATGTTCACGTGCGGTTGTACCCCACAGCGGAGAAGTTACAATGTTCCCCGGGCCTATAGGATAGATATCATGAGCCGGGATTGCGTTGCGTTCACTAAAACAACTGAAACTAGTCCGGTGCGCAAGCGACGTGACACAAATGAACCATAGAGTTAGATGCTACCGCATAAAAAACATGCAGGTAGGTAATTGACTTATTTCCTTATCTTATTAGTAACTAAAAGCGAATGTTAAGTGGGGTGTAATATTTAAGGAGCGGTTTATGGGACGAAAACCTTGGGGGGAACATTGTTAACCGATCTATTATGCTTAGGAAGGGATGAGATAATCGTGTCTGGTTTGTGTACTGATCGCAATGTAAGCAGCACGAATCCATTCGATACCGGAACGTAGTAACAAGGCAATATTGAAATGTTGATTCGTTCTGCCGAATATATTTACGTTATCGCTCTATATTTTATATACTCTAAGGTTTTAACATTCGTATATAAATTTTAAAATACACTATGACAAGCCATGGCGGTCGCTAAGGGTATGACTACCTAGAGTTGGCGCCGTGACTGCTAAATACAAACACACGACCAGAGCAAGCGACGCCGATTCCTGCGGCACATAGCATGTGAATATAATCCAAGCGCACGTAACAAATCCGCTAGAACATTCTAGAAGTGGCACTTGAACGAAATTACTCTAATGTAAGTATATCTTAAATATATCTCGTTACAAACGTTCAATAAAAATAAATGTACATAATATACTGTTACATGTTACGAAGAAACTTTAATATCCTGTTATTTATGCAGAGTTCAGCGTTCTATAGTGCGCGAACAGCCTGAAAAATACATTGAAATGTTGTAAAAAAACATATAAAAACAAACACAATCCAGCTAATATCATAAGTCTGTCTGCTTGTTTGAAAATCTTATCAAAATTTTTGTCGGATGAACCCTTTGGATAAAACTGAGATATTACGTCAGCAAGATTGTTATGACGCTCATATTTTGTAAATTTATTTCATTACTTAAATACCAAGTTTAATTTCTCATTTTCAATGCTTTTGAAAATTCAATCAACTGTGTTATCGAAACGATAACAAATCAACGACCCGGCCCGATTCTTCACCTAAACTCAATTGTTTCTGATCGTGAGAAATTGCCGTACGCTTCAGTAAGGTTTAATACAAGGTCCTATAGCTTAAACTAATTGTTTATGATTTGAAACCGGTAAAGCTTATTTGGGGCACATCAAATCCTTATTAGGTACCATAAATAATTATATATTCTGCCTAACGATTGCGTGAAAAATACATATTTATTTATTAAGTGAATTCAAGCATCGACAATTCTATCGGTATGTATCAGTCCCAAGTAATAGGCAAACCTATTCCCGTTTTTTCAGACACATTCCCATTCTTCACACTGCTACTGAGAATTTCCAGATAGCAAACCTAGTATGTAACACTGCTCGAGGCGGAATGTCTATCTCGCACTACACATACTAAAGCCGCGAGTCCACGAGATATTCAAAAGGCAACTAAATTAGTGTAAGACGTGCTATTGAGATATATTGAAAAGACTGTGATATCGAGTTTTGCTATATTGGAAAGTAGCAGCACGGAGTAAGGAACATAGGTCTGGTGAAACGATAGTAAACCAACGTAATAATGTAATTGTTGACATTATAAAGACTTGAGCATATTCATCATCATATTCAGCCCGCACGTACCCACTGCCGGGTATAGTCCTCCCCCAATGCTCGCCATTATTCTCGGTCTTGGGCTACCCGCATCCATAGCTTTCCAGCTCTACATATGAACATCTGGCCGGTATTGAGTATATTAATCATAAATAATTTAAGAAGGCATTTGGAAATAGTGATGGGTGATTATGGCCTTATCTCACCCTCAAAGTATAGGCCTTTTTAGGTCTCCATTAATGTTTTGACCGTTTATAGCTCTATAAAACAGCGGACGTGCCATTTTCCGAAAACACTTTTGTTGCATATAAAAATTCCCAAGGGAAAACCCGGGTTGTTTTGCCAAAAGTAGGCTAATTGGAGTAGTACCTATCTATTTAGGTTAGAGAAATTATCAATCAGATATAAATTTCTAAGCCTTCTGCATTACACAAAGTTCAACTTTTTAACACTCGTAGAGAATTGATTAGATCTGAATCACGTTATCAGCAACCTTAATTGATTTGCAAAGGCAGATTGCATCAAAATAAAATTACACTGTTAATACTAAATAATGTATGTTGTGCTGTGGTAAAGTTAGTAATATGCGGTTAAATGACACATTTAAATAACTATTTACACATGAAACTACGTGCCACACACCTCGTAGATGGATTAATGAACTTGAAACATTCACAGGGTTCGAAACAAACAACAAAAATAGCAGTTTTGCTGATTTAGATTTTTACAAAATAGGTTTTTCTGCATAATCATGATGGTAAGAGAGGGGGGGGGGGGAGTTAAATATGTCGGAAATATCACTGGGGATGGCAACCTAATTACTAAATATTCATGCAATTGTTCCTCCAAGTCGGAGGGATAGGCGTGATGACTTATCCAAGACTTATATTGAAGAAAAAACATTAGAATAAGAAGAAATAGGAAATAGTAGGAGGCTCGTGACCAGCACTGGGGAAATATGTAGATCTGTATTATATCACTGTTTCTTTCTTTTTCAATGAAAACGAAAATCTGAGAAACCTGAACATTTTCAAACTCACTTTATCGACCAATGTATAAGAATTCGACTTGGTATGACGACTTGTTTCGACCCCTGCATTTGTTAGTGAGAAATTATTTACCGCTAAAACAGCATCAGTGTGTGAAATCCATTATCGCGGTTAATTCGGAAACCTTTGTGATCTTACACGTTTTGCCATAAAATCTTACCATTAAATCCACTGCTTTAAAAGAAATACTGGGCTTTAAGAAAAAAAAAACAGTAAATTTACATTTGTGAATAATGAAGGGTAGGATTCAGGGATATGCACCAAATACATCGATTTTTTGATTCGATAAGTCTGATAACTAATCATTTTTTACGGAGCAACAAATATTTTATTTTTTGGCAGTATTGCTAACGTAAAATAAACAAGTAATTTTTCAAATAAAAATATACACGTTAATCCGATGCATCAAAACCGTATTTTAATCTTATCTTTGTCGACGAACTGAGCGTTGATTTTATCGATACTTTACCAAAGATGTTAGTGATACCTAAGCATAGATTTTATCGACGCCCAAGCACCGATTTTATCGATACATAAGTTTCGATGATATCGACGCTTGTGACGTCAATAATTCGATGTATATGGAGCATCCCTGAAATATACTACGTACACAGGGTGTATTCAGACCCTGGTCGATAACTAAAGCAGTTGATAGTAACGGCGATTACAAATCCATTGGCGTTGACAAAAATCGACAATAGGTCAACATTTTGACGATTTCCTATACAACACAATGGTTGCTAGCAAAACCTCCAAATTTTGTTTTTTTGTCGAGATTTTTTAACTCCATTGATTTCGCAATTAACCTACCTACCTGCCTTAGTTAGATCACGTTTTTCACACCCTGTATACCACTAATGAGTGCTACAATTACCTCGGCGAGCAGAAATGCGTTGTCTAGAAGATGTCGGCAGTTATCGCGGTCTCCTGGCGGAGTCTCCACGGGCGGTCGGCGTCGGCAATGTGGGGGGTTCGGTCACCGCCTGCCGTCGCCATGTTAGTCAAGCGATGGTTAATGGTAGCAGGGGTGCAAACTGATTTAGTCCTTATACCGATGGCTTTAGCTTCTATGTTGCTTGCACTTATTTAGTCATGAATAATTATATCGCTGCCTTTTTCGTTTATTTCTATTTGTTATAGTTTATTTTACACCATTATAAATACAATATTATTAGTAACAAACTCTATAACATAGTGTCACTGATGACGGTTCTATGTTGCACAGCACTTATTTAGTCATTCTAAGAGGTTCTGCACAGTGTATTCAGACCGTGATCGAAAACTTCGGTAATTCAAATATATTTTATTGTGGTAACATAGGTATATCATAGTGTTACAAAATTAGGTTTTTGTTTGAACAGCTATGACCCGTCTGTTGGCCTACAATAATTTGACTTAAATCTAATAAAAAATTACAAAAAAAAGCTACGGTGATTGCGAATCCATTGGCGTTAAAGGAAATCCCGACTAAAAATAAGAACTTTGACGTTCCCCATACAAACCGCATGCATTTACCGATGGTATGGTTGTATAGAAAACGTCACAATTTTATTTTGATGTCGGGATTTTCTTTAATGCCAGGGCGTTTGTAATAATCTTGGATATTACCTGCCTTAGCTTCCGAACACGGTCTGAATATACCCTGTATAGAACTTCGTAGTACTTATTCTAAACTAAATAAGTGCCAAATTGTAGCATATAACCTTGTAATAGTGAGCCAGCGATATGTAGCTCGTAATGCAATGCATAGCTAAAACTATTTTTCTATGAAAAGTCGTGTAGAAATTAGCAGGGCAAATGCACCAGGGAATTTGAGATCAAATTATTTTATGAGCTTGTGTAATTTATTTATGAAAACACTGTTTCTTGTGTTGACTTAGTAACAATATATTGAGAAATTTCCAGACGGATTTGGTATGATTTCTCTATTTTATTTACCTAAACTAATAAGATTCTATGATTTGTTTACCTAAAGATGGAAAGCGAATGAAAATTATCTATACACTAGTTTTAAAGTATAGATGAGGCATATAAATGGACTTATGGCTTTCATCTTCTGGTATGATAATATGAATAATATTTTCATACTTTCGATACTTACCAGTAAATTATATTTATTTAAAACAGAGTTTGTTAGCTAAATAGATAAGACTGTTTTTTTAAATCCAATAGCGAAGCCACGTTGGGCTTACGAGTAACAAAAAATAAATAAAACCATAGTGAAATTTAGAAAAACAATATATTTAAATAATAAATAAATAAATAAAGTTTTAAACAAAATAAAATTTTTAACAAAGAAACAAAAATTAACTCAAGCTTAACCAAACAGGCAATAGATAAATTTAGATTTCAATAAACAGCTTAGAAATTCAGTGATTACGTTTTTCCAATAAATCATATATGATATACATAAAAATGACTCAAAACTAATTTAAGTTTACCTATTACCTCTTTCAAAAAAAAATGTAGGAAAATGTTCGCTAAATACTTGTCTAACTATCAGATCTCCGATAGAAGCTAACAATACCTAGATAATATTGAAAAAGTCTTTTACTAGGGTTTTTTGCATTACACAATCTTTTTAAGTACCTTTTACTTATTTATAAGTACGAATTAATTGAATCACTTAGAAGTCTCTATATTTATTAGTTTACATACACGCTTGTATCTCGAAAGGTACAAGCAGACATACAAATTCGACCTCTTTGTTTCGAGTCATCTCTACTGCTCCTCAGAATTGCCCGACGAAAAAACCATTAACACCTTTTCCGCCCCGGGAATCGAACCCGTAACTTTTAAATCGTACTGCTAATACTTATACCGCGATGCTATAAGGCAGTAGTGCATAGTAATATAACCGTAGAAAATCGATCCATTACGATTGACTATTTTTTTTAATGACACGTTGGTTTTATTGTAGCTATGTAAGCATAAATTACTTGTATGTCGCGAATATTGCACGTGGAGACCAAATTCTTAACACAAATTCACGCATTCTTTCGATTATGGCACAAACGACTTTATAAGAAACACCCACTGTAAAGTAAATTGACCAATAAATCTTTTTGTGAGTCATAATTTTTTATTTATATTTTATACATCAATTCTGAGGGCAAAATCTTCTGACGTTATTAAAAGCTATTAACACCTCTTGGTTATCTCTAATAAAAATAAATTCATAACATATAAATCGGTGCGGGAATCGAACCCGCAATCTCTTTTTTACCGACAACTGTTTGGAAAAAGACCAGCGAACAGCAACTAGTTTTTGCTAGAGCAACTTCATTAGTCTGTGATCTTGAATTATTTTTGCTGAACATAATTATTTTTTAATTTTAAATAAACTACGCTAAGATACAAATAGGCTATTTTTAAAGCATTTTTAAAAAAATATATTCATTAAAAAATAAAGTAGGTACCAAGAAAAAAAAAACAAAAGTAAAAGATATAACTAGGCGCTATTTTTCAGCATTTTTTAATATGTTTTTCAAAAAAATATACTTAGCGTTTTTAAATGCCATCGATTAATATTAAAAAAAATGAAGTAACAATGTCGATCTACCCTACATACGGTGCATTCACCCCGATCGTGAAAAAAAATGGTCTAAATCAGTTTATACCTTTCCAACAGTAAGCCCATACATGAGTCGTGCTCGATGTGTGACGACATGTTGTGCTCAATAATTGTTTTCAAGTCATGCGTCACTTTAGCATTACGATTATTACCAATGCCCATTTATGTGCAAAAGTAATCGATCCTCCATGCATCCATGTGAAGTTATTAATAAACTTTATATATTATTCAAGGAAATTTACACGCTTTTTTGGGTGAAATGTAATCATGGTTAATACAACTACTATTAACTACATATTTTTTTGATGATCTTATGTTTCCTGGGTAGCAACGCCCACAAACACCCACATTTTTTCTTAACACCTTATTTTTCGAAATATGATTGCATTTCACCCAATTCTGGTTACGCGTGTACTCTACAGAGCATGCAAAAATGGCTTAACAATAAATAGTGCACACAAGCGTGTTTAATTAGTTCAAATTGACAATGTTGTATAACACTTGACCTTTGCGATAGCGAATTTCTTAGAATACATCATTGATATACTTAGTTTATCTACTTACTTACCGACACTACTGTATATATTTTTAAATGGAATAAGGGGGCAAACAAGTGCGCTACTTAAATTGTTAACACCACCCATAAACACCCACAATATTAGTGTTGAAATATGATTGAATGACCCAACTTGCCAACTTCACCCATAATCACCCACAATATTGGAGTGTTGGGGGGTGCAGTTTTTTTTTAGCGCATTTTGTCGTGTACCTTGGAAATGTCGACGCCAGTGACTCCCTTGACGAGTTCTGGGATGCATTGCACGATGTTCAGTACTTCGCCGGTGAGCTTGGCCGCGCCCACTTCGCCGCCGCCGCAGGACACCATAGTCACCTTGCGGGCCTGCGACAGTGGCGCCGCCACTTCCGCCGCCACCTGGAGGCAACCAACAAGTTATAGTCTGTTGCCATTGTAGAACATAATACGGGGAATTTGTATAGTAGCTCTTAGGTTTAGATTCACTAAGTTCTGCCGTTGACCATGAAGAGTTATTACTGTGGTTGTCCAGTGGTCGGCTCGGACCAAAAAACTAGTCGTAGGACTCCGCATCGAACAAGCATTTTCTTAAAGTAGCATATGGTCGTTCTCAAGTTCATTATATCAAAAAAGCATTAAAGCTTTATGCTTGGAAACGTAATAGAAAGTAACCGACATACATATGTATCTAATAAGAATAATGAGATTAAAAATATTTATTTCAAGCGAGTGCGACGATAAACCTAATCATGTGGAAAGCTATTAAAATGGCGCGAACTATAACAATAACATAATATTAACCCGTTATTTAATCAGCCTCACTAATCATGTACGAATTTACTTATAAACATTAGTTCATTAAACTACTCTAAAATGGTTTATCTCGCTTTTTTCTAACGTCACACATTACTTAATAAAGCGAGACAAAGTATGACGAATAGGTATAAATTAAATAACATTTATGAGTGAGGCCTTCAGTACATTACCACATTACAGAGATTACAAACAAAGCATAACGTTTATTATTAATACTGGCACGATAAAGTGGGTATTTTTTTGGATAGACAACGAGTCCGAAGCTAATAAACGTAAAATCTAATTTCATTGGAGAGTAAACAGTAATATTAAAAAATTAAAATGATCAAACCTCACGCCTATATTCCCCAAAGGGGTAGGCAGAGATGCATATCTGCACCCACATTTAGCCAGGTATGTATCAGTTCCACGTAATAGGGGGCGAACCTATTGCCTATAACTTAATTTTTTTTATAATTTAAAATGATATGCTTTGGTAACCTATTGCAGTTTCCAATAATACATCTTGCTTTGTAAGTATTTCGTAGAGGCCTATGTCCTTCAGCTGATGATGATATATATCTGTTAAAGATTATCTCAGTATATCCGAGGCAGGTACCTTGGGCAGAGTCTCCAGCATCATGTCGACCATGGCGGCGGATCCGTACTCCTTCCACGCTTCCGCCTTCTTCGCCATCTGTTCAGCGTCAGCGGCAGCCTTCGCCTTAATGGCGTATGCTTCAGCCTAGCAACATAGTATATATTATATGCATCACAAATTTCATACATACGTTCATAAAAACAATACAAATATAATTGGTTGAAGGGATATACAGGTGCAATTCTGATTCCAGGTTTTGCCAGGAAAATATCCATCCGAATAAAAAGCGAGCCTATTACTGTTACTATTAAAAGCAGTGATGGCCTCGAGGTTTAGGCGCGCGGTCGAGAATCTCGACGGTCGCGGGTTCGAACCCCAGGCACACACCTCTGACTTTTCGAAGTTATGTGTGTATTCACATTGAATTATCACTTGCTTTAAAGGTGAAGGAAAACATCGTGATGAAACCTGCACACCTAAAAGTTCTTAGGAATTTCTTAGGTGTGTAGTCCGCCAACCCGCACTAGGCCAGCGTGGTGGACTATGGCCTAAACCCTCTCAATGGTAGAGGAGACCCGTGCTCAGCAGTGGGCGTATATGGATTGATGAAGAGCTATTACTGTTTTTCGAAGGCATTTTCAGACATCAGGCTGTTATTGAGAATTTTCTAATAGCGAAACTCATACAACCTTCCTGGGTCCTTCTATGCATCACACGGCACATATTTGTGTTGCAAGAGGACGTTGCAGTCCATAAACGTACATAGAATATACATTAAGTGCATTAGACATATCTTAGCATTTATTCCAATTGCTAATAATAAATAATTGGTGCCTTCGATCATTATGTCTCGGGGTGCTATGCCTATCTAGATTTACTCTTATTATATTCTTGCTCATAAAAGCGCTGCGGAATATGTTCGATATTTTTCCACAAGCCGATATTTTCCCAAACGGCAGTTGCTTTGTTATCGTTATCACCAAAAATACCAAGCAATGAACTTGGCATTACATGTCAAGGTTTGCATAAAGACGCAACAACAGTCGCGATGCCAAAGGTTATCGCTTCGGAAATATTGCACGCTTTAAAACATAATCATAAGGAATCTTTCTCGTATATTTAGAAATGTCGACATGTCTAGTCACTTCAATGCAGTCATGAATATCTGAGATTGTCTATGGCTAGATTAGGCGTCATACTAGGGAACGGTTGTTGCTTTAATGTTATGGATAGCTTATTGTTTATTTAACCAATCTAGAAGACGATTTTCACAATTACTTTTAACAAAGCATCATAGAACGGGATCAAATGTTAATTTTTAAAAATAGTTTACATAAAGACAATGACGTTTACTTTGCCGTCCATTAAAACTATCATTCGAAGTGAATGATTAATTCAGTTAAAAAAATGACACTAAATGTATTTAATAAACAATTTCTCATAATGTAAATGCCCGGATTATTTGACATTTACATACAAAAATGACCTTTAAACAAGGGTAATAAGACTTACTTCTCCGCGCACTTTGACCGCCTCCGCCTCTGCCTCGGCCTCAAGCACCGTTTTTTGTCGCTGAGCTTCAGCCAATTTCTCCAACTTGAACTTCTCAGCTTCAGCAGGCCTTTAGAAACAAAAACAATATTATTATGTACAGAAAGTGTCAAAGAAAAAAATTATTGTGTTATTGTGTTTTTTCGGTATACACCTCTTCTAGGATACAGACGAAAGGGTATGTCTGCATGTGTATTGGTTTAATTAAGGAATTATTTCTTAGGACCCTAACATTCTTCATCTGCTAAACCATCAATCAGTGTTTTGTGAGAGGTTCTTTTGAAGAAGTCTATAAAACCCTATTTTTCTTGAGTCTGACTACCTTATCAACCGTATGGTTGATATAATTCATCATCAACATTCCATATACATCCCACTGCTGGGCACGGGCTTCCTCAACCATTGAAAGAGTTTAGGTCTTAGTTTACGATGCTGGCGGGTATTTTTTGGGACTAATTAAACTGTGAGTACAATTTCATCATCATCATCAGTCAATTTTGGTCCACTGCTGAACATGGCCTCTCCCAATTACAATTAAATTAATTACAATTCAATTAATTGTAATTTATTTAATTGTAAAGTAATTGATGGCATTGCGTTGCTACAGCCCTATATAATTTGTACACATACCGTCTGATAGTAGCCTCCAATTCCTTCTCTCTCCTGTGCACTTCCCACTTCTGTACGTTGATCTCCTGAGAACGTTCCACGACCGCGATCTGCATCTGTTCCTCCTTGATGCGCTGCTTCGTTTTGGCAGCTTGAAGCTCGTACGCCATCTCTGCTTCGGCCTGACAAATATATATATTGAAGCTATGTTTTATGTTATATTTACTACATATTTTTACTTTTATTTACGTATTTTGGCTATAACATATGAACACTGCTTGGCATCAACTTGCTTATTAGGGGACTGGCTTTTGTAAATATCTTATGGGCCATGTAAACCCATAATGATGTACAATAATTGAAAGGTCGAGGTTGAGAATATTTAGCCTCATGTATTTTTTTTTAACGTAAATAAGACATAGGTATAAGCAGTTTCTTCAAACCTATTTAATATATAATGTTTGCAACTGGTAAATACATTCATATTTATATTCACTATATTTTTTATATGTTACAGCTATTAGAAATAAATTAGTCGTGACCTCACATTACATAAGGAGAGTCGAGTGTCGACTATAAGCCTTAGTATATTACACTAGTTAAAAATGAATTGCTGTTAGTTTGTCTTGCTAACAGTCCATCTTAAAGTATTTAATAATTTGTACTGGAAGTACTAAAACCGCCTATTGTATTTTCCAGTATAAACTGATTCTGCTTGTGAAACGTTCGAACTTCGTAAAACTGTGTCACTTGGGCACGGGAGCATTGATTTACGACACAGACGAAAGGTGCCCCAGAATTAGTACCCCCAAGAAATTACTCAAATATGATCGATATTTGAGTTTAGAAATAAAATATAGTTTTTAATTGTGTCTCATAGCAGTCCAGAATAGTGGTTCACAGACAAATCGGAATTGTACGATTTTTGGAATTCATTCCATAGAATAAATAATATGTAGTTGCTATGTAATTTAAAAAAAAAGCCGATTGAAAGCGGCGCAAACACGTGTTTCAAATTCGACCCAAGGTTTTGTGACTTAATTGGCATTTCCAATGTTTCATAGTGCGATTTTATTCATAGAAAATTCGTCACGATTTAATAGTGTGTGTAGTCAATATAGTATAGAAAATCAATTTTATTGTTTAAGGTTTTAAGAAGTTTGCGCGTTTGCTGATAAATTGCGTTAATAGTCTAGTCAACAAGTCCTTTTTAGTCAAAACTTTTTAAAAGTCTCGGAAAAATATGGTTGAGGGCTCATTCGATTCGGGATTGCATCTAGAAAGTTTTTAAAAAAATTCAATACCTGCTCGAAAAAATTGCAAAATTCTTACGGCATTTCATTCTTTAATTTATCCTGTATGTGTCTGATTTTTTTCAAATTTTAATATCTACATTTAATAAGTTTAAATAATATTTTTCATTAATGCGCTCGAAGGGGGCGTGGCTTGTGGAAACCCGAGTTCCCGTTTTCGGGCGTATTTTCAGCTCCCTGTAAAAATTATTAACATTGGTCCTACAATTTCGGGAGTTGGGAGTTTTTTTAGGAAATGTCCTCCTCATTTTGAATCTTTTTTCAAAATTAAAATATCTTAAATAGTTTTCGAGATATAGCCAAAAAACTACACCCTTTTTTTTACTAATTTGTCAATAACTTTTGCAATTTTTTCGAGCCGGTCTTGAATTTTTTCAAAAACTTTCTAGATGCAATCCCGAATCAAACGAGCCCTCAACCATATTTTTCCGAGATTTTTAAAAAGTTTGGACTAAAAAAGCACTTGTTGACTGGACTATAATGCCATGTTAAGAAAGAAATTGAAATTCTATTGAACAAATAATACAACTCTACAAAAAATGTCTTCGTAATAAGATTTATTGCATATTTTTTTTTCTTTATGATCCACATTCTTTAAAAAGTTTGCTTTTGTGATTGTTATAATATTCTTTTTTTTAGAACTGAAATGTCTGTGGGGACACAAAACGCTAAATGTGGTTCACATTGCTGTGTTTGAATGTATTAATATCGCCTATAGACATCAAGTTAGACCTTACGAAACTAGTCGAAAAAAAATCTGAAGCTGAACGATAAAAAAGGGAATACGCCAAACAGTCACAGACATACATCTTAGTTTACACAAATACATTTCTGAATGCATAAATACAAATCTGACTATTAATAAATATCTCAATCCCTTTCTAATTCTGACACTATTCAACAGTTTTAAAATCTAAATATGCAATTATTAGAATATTTTGGATATATTTTGTTCTTTCGCAACTTTATTAAAACATGTTTTTTTTTTCTTTTTTTTTTGGGAGGACCTTTAATTATAACGACAGGATACATATTAAATGTTTGACAGGAAATTAAGTCGAGTAATTTTCTCGTATATGGAAAAATGAAATTATTGTATTTACCATATTCCTCGCAATTTTCTCAATCATAAGAACTTTCTCCTGACAATAGTAACCACAACAATTAACTGATTACCTCTTACATAAACTAAGCATTTAACCTCCGAATACACAACCTCTTTGTCGCTATTTACCACAAAAAAGAACTGCCATTTTAAAAAATCGGCCGATTACACTATTTCGTAGCACTTTTGCCAACTTACTCCCTAATTCAAGCGTGTCTATAGAAGTTTTGGTTCAAAAATGCAAAGTTATCAGAGGCAAAACTTAATGGCTGAATCTTTGTTAGACCGCCAATTAAAAAAAAAATCCCAGTAAAGAATTACCAAAAGTCCTTACTAGTGGACAACAAAATACTTGAAATTATGTTCAAAGAGCAGTTTAATTTTTTTTAACTTGACTTACCTTCTTGGTTTGTACTTCCACATCGTACGCTGCCTTCTTCAATTCGAAATCTCTCTGCGACTTGGCTATCTCGGTGTCGTTGAGGAACCTGGCGGCCATGCGTTGTTCCTCCGCCATGGCCTCCTTGATTTTGGCCTCAGCCTGGGCCTCGGCTTCACCGATACGAGCGTCTCGCTTCACCTCCGCAGTACGCGCCATACCCAGCGCTTTCAAATAACCCTGGACAGCCAAACCACACCCTTAGACCAATTAACTAAGACTAGAACCTCAAAAAAAGACTCGTGATGAAAAGGAAGAATAAGAAGGCCACACTGATCTTGGTACAGATAGAACAGCATTATAGAAGGATATTAATAATTCTCAATTATTTATAGTATGTTTGCTGACCTACCGTGCCTTATACAAGTGTTGTGGACGGGTGCTCGCCAGTACAAGATCTCGGCGGCAGTTGTAATGTCACTCAAATATCCTGGACTTCTAGTGACCTTGTAATAAATTATGTTATTTGCATCGGTTTTGTATAGAAAATTAAACATTTATTTGTTTGATTTCGCGCTTGAAGCAATTGTCAAAGATGCGAGGAGATACAAGTCCAGGAGTAGGGTATAGGTCTAGTGTGAATACGTAAGTTTGAGAGTCACTACTAACATCTACCTTGTAAGAAGCAAGATCAGTTTTAGCTTCCGGTTTAATGGGTGTACTTGCGATCAATGGGGAGGTGCTAACGATTATATTATTTTTAAATAAAGGTGTTTATATATAGGCATATTTTATCTTGTAAGAAAACGGAATGGTTACTAGATGGTTATAGCCATATTTCATGAGTATTGGAATAAACTGGGTCCAATTTAGGTCACTGGCCCAACATTATACAGCATCATCAAAAAAATCTTGATTTCTTTTAAAAGCAAGTAAAGATTAACGTGATTCGTCAGAAGTTGGACATCGAACCCTACCCAATGTTTGTATGAGTACTACATAACACAGGATAGGCTATAATTTGTTTTTATCCTAGAGACTTTTCTTTCCATATAAGTTGGAACTTGGAACGGTACTTCTGATTTAAAAACCAATACTACTGTTCTACGAATTGAAGTTTATATAATGTTTAACTGTTATAACAAATAATTGTTCCATAGGTGATCATATTATGTACGTACAAACGCGTAATTTTGATGTAAACTTAGGTTGTGGTGACATGAGCCTCAGTAAGTAAATGGTAGGTACATATTTTAACATGACTTAATACGATTGATTTCATAACTTATTTGGAGCATATAGGTATAACGATTTTAATTATCACAAAGTTAATCATTTCATATTCATTAAATTTTCAATAAATAAAAAATACTAACATCACGACTGTTTTCGACTTCAAAAGTACTTCGTAAAATACCATACTTCAAATATAAAACCAATTCCTATATTTCATAGGAAAAAAATCTTATAATATAAACATTAAATTGCATATTTTATATTCAATAATTTAATTTGTGATAGCACACGATATTGAAAGCAGGTGACTCTTTTTATATGCCTGTTTAACTTTAAGTATTTCTTTTATAAATTTAGCATTATTATGAACACATATGCTCTGCACAGAGTGGGTCGCAAGACATAAAGCGAAGCTCAATGGAGACTTACAATTTTGTTGGTGTCGCACACAAAAGCCCAATCGTTCAGCAAATTCAAATGTTGCCAGGGATGATAAAAAAAGTAAATATTTACCATAGACAAAGCAAAATAATCGGACACTCATCTCCCATGCAACAAAATTGCCGTTGAATGAAACCCTTATCAGCGACATTGAAAGTCCATAAACAAAAATAAATTTTGAATCACGAACATACCTTGGCTCCCTGTTGTCATGTTAGAAAAAATATCGTGTATTTTTACATGGTTCATCATAATGTCACTGTGCTAGCATTGAGTATAGTACACATAATGTGTTGTGCGGCTTCGTATTACAAGGTGAGTGAAGCTTGGCCACTAACGTAATAACCGAGCCAATTGTAAGTGATTTATGTATAACAAGAAAATGTAAAAAACTTATTTCGACGTTATTCATATAAAATTGATTGTATTATAATAAAATATTAAATATAACGCTCCTAAAGGCCTTACCTCTTCATCTCTGATGTCTTTAAGCGTGTATGAAACTACCGTGATGCCCATGTTGATAAGATCGCTTGAAGCCACTTCGAATACCTGGAAACATAAATGCATATTAATAAGTATTATCTAAAATTAGTATATAGGTCAATTAATATAATCTTCAGAAGCATCCAAAGTTCAATGGAATTTGGAATTACGAGACAAACAAAGACGAGACGCGTCTGGGTGTTTATGAGAACGAAAAATCTTTCGTAGTTTCTGAGAAACATGACCCAGGACTTTTATCCTTCTCTATCATAGCGTGGGGTCAGATTAATGTATGTATGTGATTTTTTATTGCATTTAATTAATTTTGTATTCATAGCGTGCCTTACGAAGCTATCTTAACAATCAAAAATACCAACGGCTCCGTTGGAATTTAAATATCACAAACGCTGTGAATTTGCTTGTTACACATTTGTACTCAATTGGATTGTATGCCCAGTTTTCAGTTCATCTGGCGTCTATACAAACGAACATCACTGTTAGAATTTCATTTGAGCCGTATCCGCTCTCGGCGAAACGGGGGATATAGTACAGCTTGATTCCAGAACTCAATTTCCTGTACATTCCTATGGAACGTACGCAATGCAATATCGAATGTGACATTCATACTTTCTTCAGCAGTCGCAAACTTTATTCTTGCATTTTTTTTATAAAGAAAGAACCTGTTTTGAGGACTTAAACTATAGGTTTATAAGTTGCTTCACACAGTTAAAATATTAATAATCGTGATGGTGTAAGCATGCGGCGTGTGATATAGAAGTGACGACTTCGATTCCCGGGCCTGGCCATGTGTTATTGGGCTTTTTATTAAGAAATTCTCAGTAGCGACACGAAGTCTAGCAATGTCTTCGAGAATGGGCAATACGTTTTATTTTGTGACTCTTACAAATTCGGCGAAATGCGGGTGCAATTATCACCTGTGCCTAACCCTTCGAATCGTGACGTGGTATGATTTATTTCTCCGTTAGATTAACATTATTTTATTTACAGTTTTACTCAACAGTGATATAAAATATTTTGTGAAGAACTACAATTTGTTAGCTTTATGTTTATTCGTATTAATTTATAGAACTAGCCAACGAAGAAAAAATTCTACATTATACACTAGTTGGGAACAGTGTGTTATATCAATGTTCCAGAGTGTAGCCTTCTAATAGTGCCGTAATACCGCAGAAGTAATAAATACTTATTCACTTATTTCGCTAAATGTAAGTTAGTGTAGGAAACATTTTTACACATTCTCCGCACCTAAAACTAAAATATATAATACTTTTACTTAATATCTACTTTTTAATAGACGAATGTGTATCGAAAAAATAAGTAAAACGTGTTATTAATATCAACTCATTCACTACGGCTATAAAATAACTTGATGAAGTCTATTTATTGGACTGGAAATAAACAATCGATTTCATCTTTTATTTTAAATTCTCGCGTCTATAACCCAGAGAGGGCTGGCAGAAGTGAATCATACACTAACATTCCGCCACCATTCCGTATTCATTTTTCTGACAAGTTGCACTCCTTCTGTTGAGAATGTATTTATATTCATATTTTATCTCACGATATCAGCCTGTAAATGCCCCACTGCTGGACATGGGCCTCCTCTACCTTTGAAAGGGTTCGGGCCTAGTGCGGGTTGGCGGACTACACACCTAAGAAAGTCCTAAGAACTTTTAGGTATGCAGGTTTCCTCACGATGTTTTCCTTCACCGTTAAATTAAGTGGTATTTTATTGTGAATACACACATAACTTCAAAAAGTCAGAGGTGTGTGCCTGGAATTTGAACCCGCGGCAGCCGAAATTCTCGACCGAGCACCTAAACCTCGTGGCCATCACACAACAATTTAACAGGATCAGAAGGTAGTAAATTTATGAATAAGTATAACACATATTAAAGAAAGTGCAGTTATGTCCAACTTATACAGACACTTAAGATAAGAGGTTTTTATTTTTAGCGTATCGGTTCGTGTGTGTTTTTGCTAATGGAAATTTACTACAAATTTAATGCAGAGAAGTACATTTAATACAGAGAATTTATGTATGACAACAATATTTAAATTATTTCAATTTTATTTTGTAAATTTCTTTTTATTTTTTTGCTAACTACAATTGAAAGACAATTCAGAAAAACATTGTTCACTATAGGTTCATCAATTTTAAAATGGCAGTGTTTTAGACAAAACCTAATTTATGCGAGTATTCCATTTGCAACAAAGAGACACTTAGAAACCCACAATTTAACCTAACCTGAGAAAATTCAATATCATTAGCATGTAATTAATTTAAGTGTAAATAAGTACATATTTATTTCTAAATAGAACAACTGGTTGTGAATCATTTAAAGGCGATATTTTGGTAGACATAGAAAACATCTATTACGAATGAATAAAGCACTTTTAATGAAAACAGGTGCGTAGTTTCAAATAATGATGGGACTGTGGGCTTGGCCCGTGTCGTGATGTTCCATTTGATAATGGCTCATTTACTTTGACCTTCACAACGAACGTCATGCCACTATCCGCTGAACAATTTACTGCGAATAATCCATATCGTGATGGATACTATGGTTTTATATCGACGTATTAATATCTACGCTGGTTCAGTGCAATAAGATAAAGATAACACAAGGAAATGGAAATCTAATCGGAAACTAAGGCGGGTTATAGATCTGTGATTAATAACATTGACATCAAAAAATGCCACAAAAAAAACCTTCTTTCTAGCCACCATAACTATTTTCTGTCTCAGTTTTCGATCACGGTCTGTGTTAGTAAATATATACACACAGAAATTTGCAATTATTATCACGAATATATGGCATTCATTGAAATGATTAGGCGTTGTGTACAAAGCTTCGTACTAAATGCCACTGGTATTCCACTATTACTACGGTATTATTACGAAGCAGAGATTAACTGTATAATCCTTAATTTATTTATAGTGTTGATATCACTTTATCTATTGTTTGTAAAAATATTCTATTCATACGATATCATTTAAATTACAAGTATTTGTTCGTAATATTATGTACATGTTAATCTTCCAGGGTCTATTTTGTGCACCGATTGCAATGTGTCAAATGCTTATTTATTATGATCAAACAATGAATTTATGTGCAAACGACACTCTACACGGGTTGCATATAAAATTACACGATCTCATTGTTATTAAACTTGGCGCTTCTTAAATATTGAAGTGTAAGTATCAAAACATATTTCAATACTTTTTTACCTAGTGAGAGTGAGTAAAAAAGAATTAGATGTTTATTACACATATCGTCGCTTAAGTTCTAACACCGCGGAAGTCCAAAAAATGCCGTTTCGACTTTTGAATGTCATTCGATAGAGAATCGAAAGACGCACCTCTAGACCAATCAGAAACGAAGATTACAACCAATAAGAGCGTTTTATTTTGAAAACAAATACACAGCGTATCTAAGTGTCGCGGGAATCGTCATGCAAACAGCGCGTAAGTCAGTTAACTTTCGAACTGTAACAGGTCGTGACTTGTGCACCGGAGAAATACATCGTAAATCAAGGTAAGTATCATTCATATTCATAATTGTTTGTGTTCATTTAAGGGATAAAGTCTTGTTTTTTAGTTTTTAAGCATAGTTAAGTCAAAATATAATTTATGTTATTTTAGAAAACTAGATGAAAATATTATTTTACTTACGCGGTGTTTTGCCTAAGTCAGAATTGACTTACGCGGTGTTTTATATAACGATTTTTAATTTAAGTTTATAAATTTGCAGACTTACATGCACCATGGACTACGACATCAGTGATGATGAAGATGTGAATGACCTATGTAAACTACTCGGAATAAAAATACCGCCGAAAAAGAAAAATGAAACAGTCACCAACAAGGAAAACTTCGACATTAACAACTTGCCTGTTCTTATAGTACCCGACAATGCTAACGTAAGCGGCGAGGTAAGTGGACAGGACCTTTTCGAATGCCATATGATGATAGAAACTACAGTTCACTCGCCTGTGCTACCAGCGAATGTCGAATCAGCTAATATTCATTATGAAGAAACAAGTGTGATAAAGCCAATAATAATGGAAGAAACAAACGACCTCCCATTACCGATTGCGAGTCCCTTGCTTCGGCCTCGTCATTCACTAATGACGAGGCCGAACATGGTGATCTTAGTTCTGGTCGAAAAAGATGCTCCAAAGGATGTTCTGAGAATAAAAACTGGACTAAAAATAATAGTAAGAAACTTAGAATGGAAGGAAAAGAATATTTAGGGTATCGACGAAATCGCAAGGGACCAAAGTTTAGTGTATTACATGATACTATTAGGCCAGCCCGAATTATTGGCCCTCCATGTACTTCCGAGTTTTGTAAAAAATCAAAACTTCGTGCTTGTGATACACTACCGGATGAGGAACGTAATACTTTATTCTCCAATTACTGGAATAATATGACTTGGGACCAGCGAAAACAATACGTCATATCAAATGTTCAGGTACGCCCAAAAAAGCAAGTTAAGTCTAAAATATCATCATCCAGGCGTTGTGAGACTAAAGAGTATTTTTTAGAAACTTCAAATGGACGTGTTCAAGTCTGCAAGCATACTTTTTTGAATACGTTCGGTATCAAAGAATGGACGGTACGCTATTGGTTATCGACATCTGAGCTTGGAATGGCAAAGAAACCCGAACTTACTCATCAGGTTTTAAAAGGACACTCAAAGAAAGATGAGATAGTTTTTTTAGAAGACTTTCTAAATAGTTTACCAAAGATACCTTCTCACTACTGCAGAGCTACCTCTTCCAGGGAATATTTAGAGCCTATCATCGAAAATAAAAATCATCTTTTTAAAATTTATTGTGATAAGTGTAATTCAGTTAATAAAGAACCCGTAAGCCGTTGGACATTTGACAAAATTTTTAAAGAAAATAATTTGAGTTTATTCCAACCAAAAAAAGATCAGTGTGACACATGCTGTGCGTTCAAAGCAGGTAATATTAGTGAAGACATCTATCATAATCATTTTATTCGAAAAGAAACAGCCAGAGATGAGAAAAAGAAAGATAAGGACCGAGCATTAGCAGGAGAAGTACACGTATTTACGCACGATCTCCAATCTGTAAAATTGTGTCCGATGTTGCAGGCTAGTGCTTTGTATTATAAAACAAAGCTCTGTGTACACAATTTTACTGTGTATAACCTACACACAAGAGATGTACATTGTTACTGGTTTGACGAACATAATGCAGGTTTAGTGGCTTCT
This sequence comes from Cephonodes hylas, assembly GCA_030295005.1. Lineage (NCBI taxonomy): Eukaryota > Metazoa > Arthropoda > Insecta > Lepidoptera > Sphingidae > Cephonodes > Cephonodes hylas. The sequence goes on from AP025360.1 coordinate 17,926,081, forward strand.
GTTTTTGCATCCTGTATCATCGATTGCCTAAGAAAGACTCTTTCAGTAAAACCTCTGCCAATTGTCCTCTTTTCTGATGGATGTACATCACAGAACAGAAACGTCATTTTAGCTAATGCTTTATTACATTTAGCCATAGAATATAACGTAGTAATAACGCAAAAAATCCTTGAAAAAGGTCATACCCAAATGGAGTGTGACTCCAGCCACAGCGCAATTGAATGTAGGCTTAAAAATAAGGAGATCTACTTACCTTCCCAGTATGCCTCGATTTCTAAGGAAGCTCGACCAAAGCAACCTTTTATCGTTCAATACTTATCTTATGACTTTTTTTATGATTACTCAAACAAAAATGATTTTTTGTATGAGTCAATCCGGCCTGGCCGAGTTGCAAATGATCCTACAGTAACAGATTTGAGAGCTTTGGAGTATAACTCTAATGGCATTATTAACTATAAGTTAAGCTTTCTTGATGACTATAAAAAATTGCCCAGAAGAGCCAAAAACAATAGAATAACCCCGGCCCAAGGTCTAAGCTTTATAATACTCATCAAAAAATAAATGAATCTAAATGGAAACATCTGCAAGAATTAAAGTCAGTCATACCTTCTGACTGTCACAGTTTTTACGATACTTTACTTCATTAAGGTTTTATAATGACTGATTTATATTGTATTTTTGATAATATTATGTTTATAAGATAGGACTGATTTAGCATTTAAGTAATACTGATATTCCTTTTTCATGTGATTTTGTACCAAATAATTGTCAAGATTAACAAACCGTGCAATAAAGTTAAATTGTTAATTAGTTATAACTAAAAGTTCTGTTAAAAAGTTCTAGGAGTCAATGTTTTATGTTTTTTTTTTGTAAGAGGTATAAGTCTACCCGTTATTTTTATTTTATTTGAAATAAATAAATAATTTGAAGATATTTATTGTGTATTTATAACTCCGCGTAAGTCTCCCCATATTCTTTATTATAATGTGGTAACAGCGCGTATGTCAGAAAAATAATGTAAATAATATTCTTTTATTACAACTGATACAAAAATCTTGAAATCGGCCTAATTTTATTAATTTTAAAATAAATATATATGTATTACGATCGCGATATATAAAAAGGCATATTTTTTTGCTTTCCTGAAAAGTTGTCATTTTTGACTTACGCGGTGTTAGAACTTAAGCGACGATATATAGATAAATAATAGTAGTCGCAGTCAGCTTTTTCCACAATCGTTTTATCTAATTATTATTATTAATTTAACCTGTCAAAATATTACGGACTTTCCACATATACATTGCGGCCTTCGTCAACCGAAACGGCGAAAATATCATTTTGTTTCAATGGTTGGCTATAATTTTTTACGTTGCTCAAAAAGTCGGGATAGTTGTCAACTATAACTAACCTTCTTTGAAAATATTTTTCTATCTTTATAGATCTCTTCGACGGTCATGGAGCCCATGATGGCTCGCTGGTGACCCTCCAGGGTGACGAGCGCGATGTGCTGGATCTCCTGCTCCGACTTGCCGAGGAACTGCTCGCACGCAGACAGCAACATTTCTGCATTCTGACCTTGGATTTTGACCTGAAATTTATAAAGCATGCATGTATTTATCAGCGAGAGAGAAGTAAACAACTCCTATCTGCGATGTACAAATAACAAAACGCTCGCTATTTGCGTCATTTTTTTTTATAGCAGGTAGAATCAAGCGAGGCGCGTATGATTGTCCCCAGCCGGGCGCCGAAACGATATCAAAATATCGGCGCTACGTCACTTATCGAGTACATGCGTATTCGATTAGGTGCTAATGTACTATTAAGCACTAGTTACATAATGTATATCATCATTGTCAAAGTCATTCCACGACAAAAACATCGTGAATTTAACTGCTCAAGGGCAAACATATAAAAACAATTAATGTCCACCCTTTGATACATCTCGTCTGCCATATGTCTCAGTAAACATTACGCAACCCAGATTCATTTTTGTCGTGCATACAACGCATGGGCATAGTTTGCAGACTTATTAAGAGTAAATTGAAGGCCAGACGCCGGCCCCTTTGGGTAATACTCGTAAAAGCATGACGAATAAGTCTGGATACAGTTTTGGCGGCTATCCAAAAAATGTTGTTGTACACATGTGTTGTAATGACTATTGGTTGGATGTTTGAGTATAAAACCTCATTAAAAAAGTTTTAGGCTCGCGTAGGCTAAATATAGTGTGTGTACCTGTGCGATACCAGTAACAGAGATGGGCACGCCCTGACTGGTGTACACGGTGGGCGACTCCACCTGCAGAGTCATGGTGTTGAGCGATATCCGCTGCACGTGCTGGATGGCGGGCCACACGAACGCGCGCCCGCCCGGCACCAGCAGCGGCTTCGAGTAGCAGCATCCTGACATTAAACACATGCTTCATACCGTACCCAACACAACAGTTCGGTTGTATTTTAATGCGCCAGCCTACATACATTTAGTCAATACATTCGTCCATAACATCGCAGAGCATATAAAACCGCATTCAGACAGTTCAATTTTTCGCTTGATATATCATTCAATTTATTCGCAGCTGCGGCGGCGAGCACTGGCGAGACTTCGATAAATGTAATCAAGTAATATTAACAAAACCAGATATTGTTCCGCAGTAATACGAAAACAAATGACACATACCCAGGACTTTCCCACTTCGAGTACTTTCCCAATTCTATTAGAAATATTAAACAAAGGCTTACGTATAAAACCAATAGTACTTGTAATGTTAATTGCATACATATATTATTCAGATTGGTTCTGCCGCCGACTGTGGGGTGTATTGGTCAATTAACACGTCACAGCGAGGGAATAGGGCGCGTCTCTCGACTCGCTAGCACTACACCAAACAGATTACGTCATGCTCCAATTACACCAATTATACTGAATGATTCACTCACTATAATTAACCGTAGCCTAATCTTCAATTCATTGTAACGACAAAAACAACAAACTCTCTTTAGATTTTTATATTAGTAGGACATATAATACTCTTTAAAAAGTAGGTACTCCTCAGTCCTCAGGTCTTCGTCATTCATGTTTTTATTATTCAAAAGTTGCAATAACAATAATGTTATTGCGTATCGACATCATACATCCTGCAAGTGAGTAATATACAGAAATATCTCCGTGTGCTATCGTACCGGTAATAGGCTTTAATACGCGGTTTATACAAACAAAACATGAAAATTTTACGTGCCATTTAGATAATGAATTAGTTTAAAAGTAACTATGAATTCTTTTCATTCATTGAATATCAAACACACCCGACAGTTACGTAGATAGCTTATATACTTCTTGCGCTTTTATTGACCAAAAATACAAGTTGTCGATCGGTTTTAAAAATACTTAGATCCAAGACAAATATTTAGTCACAGAAAAAAAATACACGGACGGTTTTCAGTTATTTTAATGTCGTTATTATTATCTGTGTATTAATAGATGTTGATAATATTGAACGCTACAAGGAACGATTAATTATACATCAGTATGTGTCAGTTTCGGCTGGCCATACATATTCAATTGATGCCCCGACTGACCTCTAGTTCTGTTAAGCGCACATAACGTAATTTTGCCTAAATATAATTTGAGTACCCTGGCGCAGTTGACTAGACATCTTGTAAACCGGAGACTGCGGTTTCGATTCGATTTCGAATATTTTTGTGAAAGTCATAAATATTTTTTTACAGTTCTGGGCGTTTGTGATACTGAAAAGTGTCTCGTAGTTTTTGACACCCTCGACATATGACTTGTATCGTTCTGTGGGATCAGAACATGTGTGCCTCTGTTGGGTGTATTTATTTAATGTATTTAAACTTTAATTTTATACTATGGAGACATGAGTCCTCCTTTTTTAATCTGTGTTTAAAAAAGGATACTACTTTGCTTCTAAACTAAATAAAAAACAGCATTTTACACATAATTACAGAAATACAAACATACTTTCGCATTTAATCTAGACAATTATTTTCTGTCAAGATTTAATAATAACTTTGTTGCCACACTGTATGTGCCCATTTCTCTCAAGGTCTGAATTAAAGATAAGGTGTATGTATCACCCACATATCGCCAGCTAAATGTTCCATGTATGATGTATGTAACATGTGGCAAACAATTGCTAGCATTTCCAGATTTCGTGATCTTCCAGATTATTTTTATATAAATAATCTACTAACACATTCTTATTGGGAATTCGAACCCATGATATCTTAATCATGCATACCAAATTGTTTGGAAAGATTAATAAGTCAGTTCTTTATTTATAATTTTATTAAGGAAGCTGTGATGAACCTGGCAATATGACTTATCATAACAGTGTATTAACGGACAAAAAATTGTTGGGTATAGTGTGATAATATAGTAAACAAATGAATGTTGTTCTGTGCTATTACTATTATTGTTATTGAATGCATCTTTTGATAATCTAAATTAGAATTTCTTTGTTTTTAAATCAATCAACTATTATGAGTGTTGTTTTAAAAGCTTCTTACTAGTATCATTTAGCTATTACTTTACCAGTACACAAACAATTGTCTAGGCAGCAGTAATGCTAGCCTTATGAAATCCTAAGTGGTCTTTTTATAGATATCAGTAATCAATTTAGATCAGAATCATTACATACATGTTTTAAAAAATAGGACATAATTACTCATTGTTTTGTATATCTTAGTGAATGAGCAACAAAAATATGTTTTTAAATTCGTTACTAGTTCTGGCACATAAAACTATAAACAAACTACTTTTTTGTAATAATTTAAACTTAATTCTAACGAGATAAAACCATAAATATTAAGCATCTCAAAACTGGCACTGTTTTAACAAAATAGAAAGTATTTTTCAATCTTAACTATACATTATTCTAATTGAAGCAAGACATTCATGGTCTTATAATTACTTTAATAGAAAAATCGAATTTCTTCCAAAACGACATTCATATATAGCTACAAGATTAATTCCCATTTTACATTTTGTATGCCATATTATTTCTTAAATCCACTATTTCATACACTTTTGAAACATATGGATATCTCTTCACAACAGATATAATATAATATGGTTTTATACATGATGTATTTAAAATTGTTATCACACAGCATTTGATGGTTCGATTGTTAACATAAATCAATTATGTGCATAATATGGCATTGTTTTCCTCCTAAACTCTTGTACATTATTAAAAAAATCATTATGTATACTCAAGGTTATACTCATTGTATTTTAATGACAAGATAGATCTTCCAAATTCAATCTTGCATTCATTAAATATCCAAAAGAGATAAATATAATTTTGTTTGATGAATAATAATCGTTTTAGCTATTTAAAAATCAAAGGTATTACAATATTTGATTTTACACAAAAACAACTAACTTCAGACATGTTATGTTAGGTACATTTTAAAAACATTATATTTAAAATTATTATAGCTATGTAAATAGAAGGGAAAACTATCGTAAAAAATTACTCACCGGACACTACAAGTGCTTCATTAGGGCCGCAAGTTACAAAACCCCAAGTCATTTTCAAAGATGCTAAAGCAAACAAATTCCTAACAAAATAAAACTAGTAATGTAAAGCAATAAAACCATAAAATATATAATATTTATACTATCAAAATAGTACTCGACTCGGCTTCATAGAAATGGGCACCGCCGCGCGTCTAGCGTTGCCAGGCTCGAAAATATACTGACATAAAAAAGACGCACATCAATTAATTAAATTAAAAGGTTGACATTCTCGATTTATTCAAAGATGTCTTTGAAACGTCTCGTTACAAATCGTTCTCTCGTTAAAATTGAAATTATTACTTTAACTTCAACTAACTATATCAAAATATTCTTTGTCGTTTAACTATATATTTTTTAGCCGACTAATTATTTTGATTGCTATAGAATTCATAAAATGTAGTACGCGGGATAGTGTTTATTCGCGTCCTAAATCAAAAAATGGGTGTTCTGTACACAATTAAGTTTGCTAAAAAAAAATTTTTTTCCTCACTCATTTAATTAAAATAACTCATAAGCAATAACTTCGTTATGTTAAAATTAAAAAAAAAACCTACAATAACGTAAAGTCCGCCATTCATAAGTATAGTAAAAATCATGACTACTTTTACCTTTTTCATGAATATTTTAGTTATATAATTATAATAATCTTTATTCTAGGGGCTAATAAGTCTTTGATTTTTATTTCTTGAGTAGTATCTGATAGATCTTATATAATTATTGAATTAATTAATGAATATAGGAAGTAGCACTGTGGGATAAATATCATTGATTAAGTTAGGTTTGGTTTTGATTGTGTAGTTATATAAATTTGTAGATAGAGAGAAATAACGTCCTCCTTTTTAGAACACGATTAAATATAAGAAGCGACTGAAATAACAGAGATAGTGACCATACAAAGAGCCGGCATTATATTGTAATGACATAAACATTTACAAAAATATAGGTAACAGAGAAAAATACGAAAACACCTAAAAGCCTCGTCGATAATAAAAATGTTGACCCCTAGTATCAAGATTATGTATAATTTTCTGAAGTTAAACAACGTTAGATACATAGGTTACAATTATTTTCTAGCGGCCTGGTCCTGCTTTTTTTAGGTGCTTTAGGGTTAAAAGTACATTAAGGCTTTCTAAAACTATTTTATAAAATATGTTGTAAATTATTTTTAGGATGTTTATCGTGTTATTTCATCACAGATACCATTTGACTTTTCTCGTGAATAGCTAGTCTTTAGATTTCACGAACTGTCAAATAAATACTATGGCTATTTGTGCGGGAGGCGAGATGCAGAATGGCGCTCTTCAAATCAAATTTAAATTTGTATCATCGTATTTATTTAATGAATAAATTAAAATTGCTTTGGTAAGTGACTCTAATAACAATATATATTTTTTTGCGCTTTTTGAACATAAAAAAAAAATGTTTGCTATTTTAATTGTTAAAAATTATTGGTTATTTATTTTGTAGGAAAATAAATATAAACAATGTTTTATTTTAGTACTGATTAATAATAGAAAACATTATACATACAACTTTACAACTATAAAACAGTTTTAATTAAAATATGGGCTCGGGTACTTGCAAAAAATAAATTAAAAGGGTGAATATAAGAATTTGTATTAAAACGAAAAAGTGGATTACACTATATACCATATGGAATCATTCAATTTGTTCCAGCGTTTTCCTTTAAAGTTTGTATTTTCAGTAAATATTTATCACTTGACTTGTTTTTATATTAAAAAGTTTTCAACCCAAAGCGACACAATGACTTAGCATATAGAAAGTGTTTCTTTCTAAGTACTGCTTTTGTATAAGCAGCTCATTTAAATTATGGACTTATCCAAGTTAAACATGAAATTTAAAATCTATCATTAGAACTATGGAACCAAAAAGTTTAGTCTATTTGATATTAGATATGGAAACAAAAATATAAGTTTTTCTTTGAACTTCATAATCTTCAACTTTTAGAGAACATTATAGTCATTATTACACTCATGGAGTAAATAAATTTCCAACGGGAATAAGTTTGCCGTTTTATTCTCAAAAATACAGAATCTTTACGTGAAACATAAATATATTATCATTATTAAACTAATAATGGCTAGTTATTTCTAAAATTAACTCTGATATTTTTGTAAGCAAATTATTAAATTATTGTTAGGCTTGAAACAAAATGTAGATTTTGTCTACATTATTACAGTATTTCTATGATTCCTGATTTGTTTGTGAATATAAAAAAAATATATTATTCTATTTTATTTTACCTTAAAAGGGACTAAATATCCATTCTTCGTTTTCTGCTTTGGTCTGGTTGGACCCAATCATCATATTTATTTTTCTAAGTTTTATTCTAATGCAGTACAACTATTACCATTATTCCTAACGGCATGGGGATCACTATTGCCATCAATCTCATCTCAACTCTATTCGCCTGATGCTATCCTAGTACCTAAATCATTACAGTTGAAAGTTTGAAGCTAATCCATTCAGGGAAGAGGGATTATATTATGTTGCTGAAACTATTAAGATTCGTCGAAATGCTTGGCAACTACGATAGCTAATCCGGTATTTCAATGGATATTCTATTAGCACAATAGTATGGCTTTCATTCTACTGAGAACTGGGAACTTTATAGTTTAAGCCTTCGTACTAGCAGCGTTTCAACGTTTTGTGCAATACATTTTTAATGGTTTCTATCGAAATCCCAAGCGTACCTTCAAAAAGAAACTCGACGATCCGGCATTATATTGTCGGATGATGAAACATTGTAGACACTTCAACGTCTATCTGTATCGTATGGTAAGGTACAGTTAACAAAAAATATCCATTTTCTTAATAAATATAAATTTTGGTACATTTCAGGTACCAGTCACACGGTCGCGGGGTCTACTCCTGATGAAGAATTGCTGTGTGGTGTTGTGGTGAGTATTTTGTAATTTCGCTATCTGTTATATAAATTATGAACTGTGTCTTTTTTCACCGCTCTTGTGTATTTTCTAGGATTGGCAGAATGATTTTTTACACCACTTTGAGTACGAGTCACTAAATTAAACATATGTCTTGTAGATATTCTATCGTCCTTTTCAGCATTAAAATGAATTGTCAACTAGTGTCTGGAGATAGATAACTATTTATGTTAAATATTATTTTATGAAAAGAAGCACGGAATGTAGGCATAGGATTCCGATTTAAAGTTTATTTTGCGCCTTTTAGCTCGACTCTAGCAGTATCGTATTCAAGTATATTGTCAAGTTAAAAGTATTAGTTACACGGTTTATTAGTTTATTTTCCAGAACGTTAAAGTCATTGAAGGGGTAACATTAACGGCAACCATTTCTTTTTATTTCTATGTCAAATGTGGTTCTTAGTTATCGTATTTCAATAGAATTCCATTTAACAATATGCCTGGCATAAGTACTGAAAATCCTCCTATTCGATTGATTTCTGACTGACAGACAGGCAACTGACTGACCTTATGCACCCGTTAATACCAACTTTGAACTTGGACATTCAGACAAGTTGTTTTAAAATACATTTACTGGAGCTAAACTAACAATTGTATTTAATATATCAATGTAATTGCAATTTAATAGTTAGGCCTCTATGAGGAGAGTACCAGAAATAATATCTTGTATTAATTTTTAAAGCTTATGAATAGCTATCGCGTAGTTTATCGAAAGAGCTCTTCTGAATAGATGATAATTTGAATAAGTGTTTACTTCTTCATTAGTTACCTTTAGCTTTAATTGACATAGATCTTATTTTTATGTGGAGGGCCTTATGACTGCCACACAGCTTTAAACTAAGGTAGTAATTTCGTTGCATTTGAACTAAAATTAATTAGGAGGTACCTCGTTGGACTTGCAACATATGGGTACGTAATGTACCTAACATTAGTATGTGTGATCTTGAGTATCGCGGACACGATTCTAGCTTCAAGGAAAGTGTTATTGGCTTTCCCTGATAGTAAATGTTTAGTTTAGTACAGCAAACAGCAATTACGTGGTAGCCCTATATCTATAGTGGAGTTAAATAACATAGATTCACCGTGGGTGTAGACTGTAGTGATACCTCAGTCCCATCGGGGATACAAACTGGCGACCATGTACGCCAAATCTAGGTTAAATGAAAGTTATATTAACTTTTAACATGACGAGCTCCGCGTCCGCACTACTTGGGTACTTGCACAAGTAATTTATGAGGTCGCCGTCGAAATGCGGCGGGCGTCGTGCGCGTCCCACTGCGGGCTCGTCTCGCATTATATCGTCCATTTTATTCTGTAGCTCAACGTAGTTTACGAGACTGGGCGACAACACTACCCGACAGTGTGTCACTCAATTTCTGTATGCGTTATGAATGTGGAAAAATTCAACGTTCTAAGTTTAAGACGTCGACCTCAAGAAGAATTTCGTAGTGTAAAATACAATAACCTTGCGCGATCTGGGACTCGAAGCCGGGAACATCTCATTGTAAAGCACGATTGTAGTTAATTGTTAATTATTATAAGAAGCAAAACTCCACTCCCAAACTAGAATATGCGTGTAGAATTTTTATTACATTGTAATCTTGATATAGTTCGTGGTATAGAAAGTATGCGAAATCGTAGATATTTTCGAAATGGAGTGATAATAAAGGGGTTGTGCTATAAACATAGTGAGTAGACTGGTTAGAAATGATATATTCACCGTTGCAATTATGTTGGCCTATTCAAAATTATGATTATGTATGCTATGATAACTGAGTGGTCTTGCTATCATAAGTCAGTGGCGATACTTTCATAAAAGTCTAAAAGCGTCACACGTTAATCGTGTGTATTGTGGGATCGGCATATTTATATGTCAAATTGCTTTTTTTAAATATGAAAGCCCAAAAAAATATTCGGAATAGTTTAAGGTAAGCTGGTTTTTTGGACTTCTATGGAAGTACCGCCAATTTCGTAAACGTATGCTCATGACGGTCCACCGTTTTGTAGGTAAAGATTATTGTGCGGAAATGAGTGTCGAAGTCTGCCGAGGACGCCCCAGCCGCACCTACAGGTACCAAAATGGTAATTTATTACAGCAACGCCTAATAAGTATCTGGAATCGACGTGATTGTGTGAAGATAATAATGTCAGTTGAGGCAGCGGAAGATGTGTGTTTGGACCATAGTATTTCGCATTCTATACGAGTTCGTGTTATCCTTCTGTGTTTGTGTCGTTTCTCGTTTGAGTCTTTTTATTAGTTTTCTAAGTGGCAGCGTGCTATCAAAAAGGTATAAAATGCCAGCTTTCAGGAGTACGGAGTTCTGATGTGTCCGGTTACCGTCGAGTCATAATTATAAAAGCATGTGTCAGTGCACTTTATTTTTATCATGCGAAAGAGTTCATATATAGTTTATTGAGGCGGTGCGCTTCACCCATTCACAAGCCAACAGGTGTAATCAAAATAAACCAAAGTTCATTGTCAGATGTTATCATTACTTGCACGTATTACGCTGTACGCAACAACTAACCGCTACGTTGTCTGCGAATGCAGCCCTCCCGAGACACTTGTTTATTTTAATCACATCGTAATAATATTTTTCAAAGGAATAACATCGCAAATTAATTGCACAGCGGCGAGCACGGCGGATTATGTTTCATCGTTATTAAAAGTTATGCTGCAGTGCGTGGCACATAACTTGGAGCGGCAAAGCAAAACTACTTAACGAACTCGAACGAAGCTCGCGTTTGTACCGTGACGAGTGTCTTCACTGACTCGTGTGTTCTCGGTATGCTTGGCAAGTTGGGCTAAAATACATTTCTTTGCGTTATCGACTATCTTAAAACTAAAAGTTTTTAGCGCAAAAAGATTTCTAGACAAGATAAGTATTACAAAATTTTTCTTTAAAATCTAAAGAGGCTCTTTATTGAGAAGCGTTGGAGACACATTGTTTCTACGTTCTGTATCAACAAACGGAATTTTCATACATCGAGAACTTATTAAACAGCATACAACGGTAGGAAATGTCTGTGCACCCGTGGTTTCATTATTACATTAATTAGGAATATCAAAAGCAAATTACGTTTTTAATCAAAATGTGCATCTCAGTACTCTTGGTTTCACCGTACGTTGGAACTTAATGAACTATGCGAATGAAGGATAAATGAAAACACGATGCTAACGAAAACAAAGGACGGTGCGAGATGAGCAATAAAGGTTTAGGCTAATATTATATTTGATACAAGGTTAATAAAGCTTATGAAATTTTCGTTTTCTATATGAAAAAGCGTACTTTACAAGGGTTACGGGTCGTTCTTGTTGTCCCATTCCCGCTCGAGGTCGCTCTGTGGTGAGACTGTCGATTTTTTGTTGACTGCTCGCTTCATACCCTGTACTTGTCCGACTAAAGAGGGTTTTAATCTCATTGAATGCCTCAGCACGATGTTTTATACGCATTTACAGGAATTAAGGACTTTATGTTGTACGTTTTCGTTTCATTAATAGGTTGCGTTTTTCTTTAAGCTTGTCACTAAAAGATTTGAATGAAAAGGAATCCCAACAATAAAATATATAGAAATAATATTCAGTAAGTTTTTATTTAATTTAAAAATGAAAGATATCTTTTCGGTCATACTCAACTCTCCGATCGGAACCAAACATTTGCGGGCCACACATAGGAATTGAATCAGTGGTCATTTGCTCCTTCGAAAGCTAGTGTCCAAGTGAATATTGTATAACAACAAAATGAAACGGCTAAACATGAATAGTACCGTTTCAAAACATTTCCTAATTCAATGAACTGTGAATTCTAAAATGGAGAATATTTAATATATTCTCGTGTCTATTCGCGGTAATGGAATTCTCGGTTCCACACGGCCATTTTGGCGGATGTACGAGTACACATTGACGCGCACTGTATCGGCTCGAAAAGGCATTTTAATTTCCCTCAGAATAAAACGAATATATAGTTAAAACCGGTGTCTATTTCCGTGCAAATTGAATCACGCCCGTCGCCCTGAAATGGCTTTGTTTAGTTTTTCGCCAATGCGTCTATCAAGTATCAAATTAGGAGATTCCATTTCTCGCCGTCGTCAAGTTGTATTGACGGAGTAGCTGGAGCTAAACGTGGAATGGATTACACTTAAAACTTTCTCGGCAACATGTGAACTTTTATAATTGATTGGCGCGCCGTCCCGTTTCGAGCGGGCTGCATTAATTATTATCAATAGGTAAAGGTATTGCGGAGGACAGGTATAGGAAGGGATCATGAGCTTAACTTTTAAGCAGAAGTGTATTTATAGCCGATTTTCTAAGAAAAAATAAAAATGCAAAATGCAATGCGATAAAAACGGTTTACTAATTTGTTCTGATCGGAATGCTTTTGATATAGATTTTTATTCCGAATCAGTTTAGTAGTTTTAAAGAGATTTGTTCATACAAATCTCAAATTCTTACAGAGACTTAGCAATCAGAAGTATAATTTATCAGGTGATTTTAATACTTAACATAGATTGCTAATTGGAAATATGAAGGATTCGAAGAAATTCTCTGAAACAATTTTTTTAGTCAATTTAATTGCGAGATGGTGGATAGTTATGGAATTTCAGAATGTTTGTTTTCTTCGAAGTGGAAAACAAAACACGCAAAGTAAAATACAAAAGAAAAACCGTCAATAAGATTAAGAGCCAGATTGAAATATTACCGGTGGTAGTTCTATGAACAAAACATTTCAAGGACAAAAATTAGCTTATAAACGAATTTTAAACTAATTTATTATCTTCTGTATAAAAGCGTGGGACTACTTCAAACAAATTAGCCTCAAGCAATCTCAACACGCGACACCCATCAGGAATATTAATATCTTGAACTATATTCATAACAGATCTATAAGGAATTATCCGAACATCATTCAGAGTCGTATGCGTTGTCCAGTAGTTAATGTTTAATGTGTTAAGTGATGCATTTGCATTTATAGGTTACGGTTCGAGCATACATAAGAAGCTACGTCTATATTTATCCTGCCAGTCTATTTCCTATTAGATCAGTAATGTGTTGTGTGAACACTTAGCAAGCTAATCGTATGTAACATATATTGTCGCTCTGTTAAGCTCATCGCTTGAATTGGGTTTTACAACCACCTCTTTTGGAGTGACCTATTCTGAAGTCATAGGAATCCATTTACGTAGAGGGGATACCGTGGTTGTACCAACACTCACGCATCTGGAAAATTAAGTTATGCTACTACATAGTACATACCACATAGCAACATTGTAAAATAAGGCCTCGACTTGACTTCCTAGTGGTCACGAGGCACAAGTATGTGCCATGTGATCTATAGGCTCGATTTACGGGTCGCGCAAAATGTTATTGAATTATTCTATTAGAAAATTGGAAAAAATGGTAATAAGCTCGCCCCCTATTACACGGGACTGATACATACCTGGCGAAATGTGAATGCAGAAGTACACCTCCGCCTACCCCGTCGAGAAAACAGGCAGTCTATGTATGCAACATATGCCTTAAAATCTTTATTAAACATCTATCCTTATTGTGTTTGCGACTAGAACCTATATGTTAAGTTGGCATACAGGCTTTCAAGTAATGGAACTTTAGATTGGCCTCAAAATCCTATAAATGCATTCCTGCGCTACTTTACTCTCAACTCCATTATGAGATTAGTGAAGCTCTTGAACAATGTTGGGACAAGGTTCTGAGACTCAACGCGGTAAATTTGTGCACGTATAATTTATTAGCACATCGTCACTATCTACCGCCACATGCTCTCAGGGTACGTTACGTCGGTTATCGAGCTATTGAAAAATGCTTTTAAGTATTATACCAATTTTTCTTCAAAACTGAATTTAATGATAAGGCTGAGAAAGATAAATCTCTGTGATGTAAAACCATGTTTATGTATTTTAAGCAAAAAATATAATTCAAGGGAATTTCTTTGAAAACATGGATCTCTAAACCTTTGATGACATCAAATGTTCTTATCGGATTCGTAAAATTCCAAAACAGCTGGAGAACTCCCACCTGTTTTATTCTTTTCGCAGTCGTATAAAAAACAAAGATAACGATGTACGGAGCCGGAATAATTTTGAAATCACTGCAACTTGTTGATGAAAAGGATGCGTCTCAGTGATCGTTTTTCCTCCAATTTTCCCACGTTTACCCATTCAATTTGCCGTAAATTCCTTGGGTTTGCGTCTGCAAAGTCACCGGAGCAAATTGAATTGCCGGCAATCATATTATTCACTGTTTGTGCGACAGTTCACATCGAGATTATTGTAACGTACGATAGTTCTGTAAGTGATGCGTTCACATGCAATTCCGGCTTGATAAAGTATTCAGTGGTGGTTTCTGTTCAATGGGACACATCCGCGCGTTGATTACGATCAATCATCTCTTGACATTTGCACAAGAGTCAATCTTAGCCTAGGCATTATCCTGTTTCCGTCGGGGTGTTATCAGCAATAGAAACTTGTTACGCTGTCAACAAGCTTTTATGCAGATTGGGCTAAACATTTTGATCGTTTCGTTTTGCTTTGTGTAGATAAGTTGGCTCTAAAAGCTGGAAGTGATTTCTGAGTATCTTAGTATAATATGATAACAAATAAAATTCATTAATTTCACATGTAATTTAAATTTATCATCTGTTTAAAATTTTAATTTGATGAAACTGAAAATTGTGAGTAAGGGATAGGCTTTCTTTTCCCGCACCGCTTTGTGACGGCCAAAGTTTAAGTTATACAATAAATTACTTAAAATAGGCATAAACCAGGGTTTACACAGGTGTATATGGATACGTCGCGTATAGACTGTTAAGAATCTTTTAGAGTTTCCGAGCAGAAATAGGATTTGCGTATACTTTTACGTGTGTTGCTTCTTCCTTGCAGCTTACTCGTAATGTAGGTCGTTCGATAGTGTACATTTTCTTTTATTCCGCTATTGCACAAAAAGACTTACAGTAATGCAAGATCGTATGATATCTTCATTGAAAAGTAGTATTTTCTGTGACAACATAAGAATCAATATTGCGTGGAACTCAAAAGCGGCAAGTTTCTTCGTGTTTGAAATAGTTGAAGGATTTTTATTGTTGAACTTTAGTATGCTCGCAATATTATTTTCTTTAACATAACTTTTGAATGTAGCAAAAGCACAACAAATAAATGTAATTAGTTTGCTTTTGTATTTTGAGAATATAATATTCATCGTTATCATCATTCCTAATACGTCCCACTGCTGGACACGGGTCTCTACAACTGAGAGGGTTTACGCCTTCGTCCATCACACGGGCCACTAGGCTAGCGGCTTGGAGGACTACACACCTAAGAAAATCCTAAGAACTTTTAAGTGTGCACGTTTCCTTACGATGTTTTCCTTCACTATTACTACAGTAACCTGGGACTTTTTGATATTCCCGACCGTGCGCCTAAACCTCGAGGCCATCACTACTTTATTGAGTAGTAATATTCTATGTTATTCCAAATTATATGTAATTGTACACAATAAACGCACTCTTGGACTTTGCACTGCGCACAATACGTTCAACCGGCTTACTTGGTGGATGCAAGACCTCTCAATGGTCCTGTTAAGCCGTTATTACATCCAATATACATTTGATCGTGTGATAAAGAGCACAATGAGTCGCCAATGTACTGGGGCCAGCTTTATTATGCACTAATGTATCCCCGTCGGAGATATTTTAGTCTATCTTACAACCTTGCCGGAGTTTAAAGATCGCGCGAACTTCTAGATCTGACGGAAAAGTTTGCGAGAGGAGATTGAAGTAGTTTTATTACTGTATCTATAGCGGTATGTGAATATTCTGAGGTTTTGTTTTGAATATACCGAAGTGTTTTTTAAGTGTAGGGATACGTTGTAAAAATTCTGGTATGATATAGCAGCATTACTGATCTTATAATTGCGTTCAGTGAGTTTATTTCCCGAAGATCTAAGCTGAATATTCATGTTTGCCTAGAAAAATAAATATGAGTCTCAAGATAATCTTACTTATGTTCGATAGTTAATACATAGCTCAGTATTATAGCGCCCACGTTAAAGAGATTCTCGTTGCAATTTTACCAGAGGATAGTTTTAATTGAAGTTGTGCAATCTAGTGTTAGTGAAGTTATTTTGCCGAGTTAGTATTAAAAGGCGCATTGGGATGAAAATATAAAGATTTTAAGCGAGAATGCATTAATGTAGATGCGCATGAAATAAATTAATCCACCGAATTGCCCCATACATAATTCTAATACCAGACTAAGGTACGAGTCTTGTTTCGACAATCACGGAAAATAGGTAAGACTTTTCAGTGTCACAAGCATTTGTCTCGGTGCGGGGATCGAACCTGCGGCCTCTCGTTTTACAAGCTAGTGCCTAGCCAACTCCACCATAAGGAATAGGCACATTGCAGTCAACATGTGGAAATTGATGACCGCTCGACGTATGCCGATGTACTGTCTACAGCGAATGAATAAATGATAGTAATTGTTTCCAGTCAAGGTGTAAGCGAAAAGTAAAACCAATATTGTATGAATCGATATTTATTGATCCGTCCGAAGTATGCATAATAGATGTGGCCCACTTATTTGTGCTGGTTTCCGTCGCTGTTAACAAGTTAACGCTGCGAATTTAATGCAATTTGTATGATTTCTTTTAAAAATAATGGTGATACCAAATGGTGGTATTTATCACGCGGTCAAAGAGAAAAATTACTAAATGATGTTAAATATTTCTTATTCATCGCAGTGACGGTACTTCCATAGGTGCCCGAAAGCCCAGAATGTCTGAGCAAATTCCAAATCTTTAAAATTTAAATTTTCAATTAATCGAAGCAATTCGATACATAAATAAGAATAACCTAATCCACAACCAACAATAATATAAACTAAACTTTATACACTTAACGTGTAACGCGTTTGGGCTACTAAAGAAGTACCGGCAACTATGTAGTTCCTACCTAAGTAGGAACTACTAATACGGTTGGTATGGAAAGCACTAATGCTTTTCATACCAACCGATCAAACTAAACAAAGAATATCTAAATTTAAGCTATAGAAAGCAACTAAAATTAATAATAGCTAATAAAGCTTATTAAAGGATTACTCATTGGCTTAAGGATTAGAAGACAAGGGATTAGTTTTCATTTGAGACAAGCGCCTTAGTTGAATTTCGCGTTGGGCAACTACATACTTTTAATTGATTTTATCTTTCAACTTGCGAACGTTTCCAAACGATCCGTAATCTGTCTTATCAGGTATTAAGGCATTTAAAAAGATCTGAAACCTAAGCTCCACCCCTATTCGAGCATAATGTTGTTTTACGTATTACTCATAAGCGTCGTCAAACACTCAGAAAATATATGGAAAGTGGCCTGCACGTAGGATTTCAATGATCAATTGTTACATTTCGCTGCCACATCTTCTTCATCTTTTTAAAATTAACCAATTCCTTGAAGGGTACCTATACAATATAGCCAATTTTTTAACTCAATAGCTGTGGCTTTAATAGTTACTCTATAGAATCCATTTGCTGACATAAGATCTGACCTTATTTGAATCAAGATCGGATCGGATTAAAAGTTTTGTAGATTTTGGATACCAATCGTAGTCTTCTTTGCCTGGTCATTTTGAGTCATTACCTTCGGTTTTATTAGTGTAGCGTATCATCGCAGTAGGCTACATTTCGTGCTACTGATAAGAGACTGACTCCTTGGTCACGCGGTACTAGTGGCCGATGTTCGATCGAATCTCATAGTTTCAGACTCCTATGAGACGAGAGTAGGGGCTCGGTATAGGGTTGAAATCGTTTAGTATATTTAATGATATATTTAACAGATAGAAGTCTATCAACAATTAGGTAGCTTTATTTTAAATTTAGTGTGTTTGAAAAATGGTTTATGAGGGAAAGATTGTCGACACTTCATGTTCATAACGCAATCCCATGAATTCGCAAACATCACCCAAGCACTTTCAATGAGAATTCTCAGAACGTACTATATCGGAAGATACATACTTTTGCTAGTACTCTTTGCAACTCCGCGGGATCATGTAGCATCTCCAATTAGGCACGATTTATCGCGAACTAAGTTAGTTCTAGTTAAGCTATCGCCGCGTTGTCTAAAGCTTAGCTTAGCCACACTGTGAAGTCTGTGATTGTTATTTTATCGATGGAATATCGATACGTGACTCTCAGCCCGTCTTCAGGATTACTCAATAGTTTACCAGTAGATTCTAGTGTAAATTATTCAGAACATGTACAAATATTATCTCCTGTAGTGTATATAAGCAAGAGAACAGTTGCCGTTACTTTATGATAAATACCGCGAAACGCTAACAAAGTCGACGCTCGTAATTCACAGAAACCGATAAAATGGAACGCATATTTCTGAAATAATAGGTTGAAATTATTATATCAATTTACTTTCAAGAGATATAATAGCATACAATTTAACAATGTTCTTAATCCGTACATGCTTATTATGATAATAAATCCCTGCTTAATTTGGTAAAATTGAAACAAATTCCTATATTAATTTATTACAAATGAGATCCGTTCGAAATGCGGTAAGGAGATAAATATTGGCAACTAGTTGTTAATAATTATGAAGCGTGCGAATCGATGTGAATCGTCGCAGAGGGGCTCGAAGACATGAGGGGCCGCCGTATTGCGGCGCGGGGTGGCTAGGGACGCCGCGGCACCGCGCAAGTCGCCGCTCGTATCGACCGCCCCGGATATGCATTGCAATACTCGCGGAGGGATCAGCGGTCCACGGGCCCACTGCCGGCCGACCAGCGCCGACCAGCGCCGCGCCAGCTCCAGCCAACAGCCTGTTGAGGAGGTGGCGCGGCGGACAGTCTCGTTTCCGCCAACAATATCCGTCGCCACTTCTCAGCCGCCGCCATAGACGCGCCGCTTGCCGATATCCGCCTATCCCCGGCCTAGTGTCTATCCCGCTAGATAACGCCGACGTCCGGATCCTCACCGGCTTCAACTATCAACGCAATTAATGTAAATATATTCAGCCTTCCTTATAAAATTGACATAAATCGTCAAGCACATTTATCGCTAAAATCGTTGTAGGTATCTTTTGTAAACAAAATACTTCATATCGAATCGAAATTCTTGGAATCATTTGTAAAAGGTTTTTCATAGCAGAATTAGAAACTTTTACGCCGTAATGTTATGAAAGATTTTTCGTAGAAATAAATTTACGCGCCAAAGAGCTTATGTTGTTTATCGCATTATTTCTTCATAGAATGGCTAAGGAGCTTATGCAAGGTAATAACAATAAGGTATTAAATCTAACGATGCTCCAATGCCCACTTGAGAGTACTGGGAAGCACAGCTTCAGTCTCAGACTGAAAAAGTTTCAAGAAATTGCATCGTCGTACTTGACTAAAGCCTGGAACGTCGACTTATTTCTATTAGAGAATATGAGGAACAAACAATTTATTTACGAGTAGTATAGATTTCAAAGGACGCGCAACTGAGGGTACCGTGAACACAAATCGTACTGTACTGTACAGTTTCTTGCAGCGATGTAATTTCAACGAATGATGACGCATGTAAATCTGTAGTGAGTCCAAACTTTCCGTTTACATCATAATTTATACGCGAAAGCACGTAAACAACTCGGGTTTTGATTTCACCATATTACGAAAATAGTGGAGACTTTCAATTGTTTTCCTTTTAACGGTCTTCTGTGTGGCTTCCGTGGAATTTTTAACATGCGTAATCGTGGTGAAAACAATCCCATAATGAAACAATATAGAAATGAGCAGAGAGATATGTAGTTTAGAAATGCTTGTCCCATTCATAGGATTTTTTCAATACTACATGACGCTTTTCCCATTTAATAAATACTATGATCCTTTTAAAAGAATGTTACTAGCAAACCATTGATAAAGCTGAAAGTAAAACATTGTCTTCAAATCCCTCCTATGACGGGACTATAGCATAAAGCTTGACCGGGTAGTAGGTAGGTAGATCTCGTAAATGGGTTATGCGGAATTACTGTTTTGCTTTGCGAGTGTAAGCTTGTGAGCTTTTATAGATCCAGAAAGCATGGCGGGATAATTGTGACAACTAATTTAAGCTACTAATTACTCGGCAGTGGACATTTATTGGTCATAACTGTACGCTATAGTAAGCACAAAAAAGGTCTTTTAATATGAGGCCAAACTTCGACCAAAACGCCGAAATAGATGCTCTGTTCCAGCAGCATATTCTATGCATTTTAAATGAATTGATACTATATTCGGTAATATGCCGGGCGGTTTTATTCTCCCTGTGATGTGGAGATTGCGAGCCCGATAGCTAATCGAAATGCAGATAACTTGTTTCCATGTAAATACAGTCCAAAGCCACACACTCATGCATGAACTCCCGAAGGAATACAGAGGTTTTGGCACCCATGTTTCGCCAGGTGATTTTTACGTGTCCCATGATTAGAGAACCCTATTGCCGTTCTTCAGAGGCATATCAAGACCCCAAGCTGTTACTGGAAATTTCCAGTATCATTTTTACTAGGCCTAGAATTCTTTTCCATAGGTCAGAATATTTAAGCAATATGTTTACCGCCACACGTTAAGTTTAATGCTATGGTTGCTAGGAAAAAATCAAAATTTTAATTTTTTCGGGATTCTCTTTAACACCAGGGGATTGTAATCACCTTAGCTATTACCTGCCTTAGTTACGGATCACAGTCTGAATACACTCTGTATGCCGCATCTCTATTAAATGTCCATATTGATGTCAGTTGCAGAGACAACTAATCCGCTCTAGACCTATTGTGCAGGAAGGTGTTAAGGTCCCAATCGCGTCGGTCGGCATAGGGGTTGATAAGACATGACGTGAACACAACATGCTTATATCATTGTATTGAGAGCTCGTTTGTAGTTGTTTTGTTTTGTTACCGGAGGCTTTAAAATTCCATAGTTGAAATTTCTTATGGGCTCAATTCGTATTAGCTCATTCGGATGTATGTATTCCTCAAAATACTGATTGTTTTATATCATTACTAATTTTTACTCGTAACTTATAAATTGCCAGAGGATGATGAAAGTTTTCCGTGAATTGGTTCAAAAACTTAGATATCGTCGGATTTTTTACATTATCTCAATTTTTCTCCACCACTAAAAAGACCAATAATTAACAAGTTAAATACGAGCAACTTATAAAACTTATGTGATTTCGGAACCGCTATTTTTGCTGACGCGCTTAGAAATATATTACCAATTACTTTCAACAGATAGCGGTATAGTCGCAGAGCGTACCAACCTTCCAAACATGATAAAAAGCTTGTATCTCCTTATGTCACAGGACATTATTATTTTCTCTTAGGTTTGCTATTCAATTGTATAATTTTGTTAATGAAAAAACTTTCCAGAATGTATGAGATTTTCCATTTATTTTCTATTTGAAGGAAAGCCTGCCCACAAAATATCTTCCTAAAATGCAACATAAATGCAAGGTGAAATGCTGAACGTTAATAAAACCAATTTACATGTCAATTAGGTGTCAGGTTGAATATCTGCATAGCAGTGCCCGGCAGCCGCTAGAAGAATGTATTAGCAAATATCCAGTATCCATCATTTAAATTTATGCATAGAGTATCCCGGCGGAAGAGCGCGAGGGAGCATCTATTTCCGACGTCGGTCGGTCAATGACACCGGAACTATCGTTCAACTATTAGGTGGGGTGCAGCCTTAACAATTGGCAGTCATCTTGGAAACGCCGCGCATATTGATAACCCGCGCGTTTCACATATCATTACGGGTTTGGGAGTAATCAATGGAGGCATTCACTAGCGCATTGAACAGTATTGAACCGCGTCGAGACACACTGCCCCAGTTCGCATTGTTAATATAACTGTCAGTTATGTTGCTGCGTTCGTTAGGATGGCATTAGCGGTGCCTGTTGGGATCACATTGTGTTGGCATTATGTTGATCGGCAACCACTCTGTTCAATGCTGTTTTGTGTTCATTTCTACTCTGTTGCGTCACTGTCTAAAATGGATATTATTTAAGTTGTTTTTTTTTATAGAGTAATTGGTGTGTGCCTTTCCAATTTTTTTAATTAACATTGCCCCGTAAAACGCAATAAGCAGGTTTAAGCATGAAAAACATTTTTAAATATTAAATTGTATCAATTTATGAATATAAAATTTCTACATTTTATCATACAATAACATTCAGAACTAATATTCTTTGCGTCACGCCAGTTCATGAAAACAATAAATGTGTAGTAGTTGTGTACGCGTTCCAGATAGCTCGAGGAGCGCGTGTGAAAGACAGCGAGCAGCCGGAGCGCTCGCCAGTATCGGTGCTTCATTGTAATAACAATTTAGTGCGTAAAAAGTTGGCCATTTTTCTGAGAACACCGGCGGCCCAAAAAGGGCTTCCCAGAAAAAGCAACCGGTGGCGCCGTGATCTTTCTCTCTCGTGTGGGTTCATTTAAAAACCGCGGGCATGATGCAAGTGCACGTGCGCCCGCCACCCCACTGGCGCGCACTTTCCTCTCGCAGCGCGTCCACTTGTTGCAATCATTGTTGATGTATAATAATTCGCGCAACGAATGACATGTCATTTGAGCCTTCGTTTCATGGAGTTGTAAAGCGTCACGTAGAAAAATCTATGGCAACACCGAGTAGAGTTTAACATTGAACGTGAGGCATGTTAAAGCACATGAAAGGTATTTATAGATTGGACGGCGCACGCTAGTATCTGTGGAGTGGCATGGTGGCGCACGCTGCGTAGTGTTGTGAGTACAAAGGCGTGGAGCGGCGTGGAGCGGCGTAGAGCGGCGTGGAGTGGCGTGCGTGGCGCGGTGTCGGCGAGGCCCGCGCGCGATGTCGGTCGCCGTGCCGCCGTGTGCCGTTGTTTAGTAGTCGAGAGGCGCGCGCCGCAGGCAGCGCGGCCGTTTCTTTTTTGTCCCCCGCGGATTCCATTGCCCCATGTCCAACCTGTAAGTCCGGCAGTTTGCCGTGCGTTGACCGCGGGCCTTGCCACGAAGCGCAAAGTCGTTGGACAACCTACGGTGGACGCTTTCGATGGCTCCCGTAAACCTTTCATGATAAAATGTATGTATTTGATCGGCTTTACTTTGTCCTAATGTCCTCGTTTGCGTAAACATGCGTAAAGCGAAGCGGTTTGCATGCATGTTATCGCATTGTACCATTTGCTTCTGCCTCGCTACAGGTTTTGGTTGCTTTGACGAGACGTGTCCTGTATACTTCGGAGTTTCAACCAATGTATGTAAGAGGCACATAACTGCACATAACATTCAATATTAGAATTGTAAATTGTTCAAAAGTAAGTGCATGTCCAAAGTAGGTGGATACTCGGATAATAATCAACATGTCGCGTATACATAGCGCGGGTACAACATATAAAGAGAAATAATTTTCAAGGCCCGCACTTAATTGTTTTATTTTTGTTGTTGCAAGGTCCGATATGTTGCTGACCCTTCACTGTTGTTAACGTAGTGTTTACACAAAATACATAAATAAATGTCCTTCAAAAATAAGCAACGAGAAGGGATTTTTTGATAATGACAAATTTTAAAGCTTCACGTAGTACTATTGTTATGAATCTCAAAATAGACAAACGAAACAATGTCACATCACGGTCGGGCAACATGGTATCGCAGATGCTTCATAATTGTATATGAATTTGTATCGTAAATGAGTCACTATTTATAATTTATCGCCGCATAATATGTTTATTGATACATAGTGGGAGTATTATTGTGCATGTTTCATTGCACTGTGTCGCGAGTAAAAGCAGAATGTATGTACATACTTCCGCCTACCAGCGCGAAAACATGAAGCCGCGCACAATATTTAATAACTACCGTCGGAACGTATTAAAACGCCACTTATTTTTAAGGAAATTTAATCAGTTTTAATACAAATTGATGACAAGCTCAAGCAGTCTTCCCAAACGACAATAACAAACTTCTTGTTTACCGGTTCACTGGATAGGTATTTGATTTACTACGAGAGAATTTATTTCGAATTCGAGTAGGACTTTCAATTTATACTCAACATTTATTGTGTAAAAATTCTGTGATCTCCTAGATCGAAGTTTCGTAGTTTTTGTTACATACAACAAATAACTTGGGTACTATCGGTAAGGATTATATAGAACTTTAAATGTACATATTTATACGTTTATCTTAGTCCGCCTTTATAATAGTTGTTTTTGCTATATTCACAAAAGGTCAAATTTTTCATGATCGATGCTTTCCACTTTGTTCTGTTTCTTCCTCTTTCTTTATATTGATTGCATTTATTTTAACATTATTATCATTCGCAAAATTCAAAGGTTCATTCCCATGTATCTTGGTTTCACATCTTGGATTATATTTTAAATAACCATAAGCCTACCCAAACTAGTCTAGCATTTATTTTATTTTATTTAAGGCACAGAAAAACAAACTCTTTATTATAGGTTAAAAGCCCCGTGGCGCAGTTGGCTAGACACCAGCTTGCGAAATGAGAGGCCGCAGGTTCGATCTCCGCACCGATATAAATGTCTGTGTAATCCACAAATAGTTCTTTGGTTCTGGCTGTTTTTGAGTCCGGAAATTCTAAAGTAGATTGTGATACCTACAACACAGGACTTGTATCCTAGCGGTGGGGTCAAAACTGGGTATCTGACAGTACATATTTAATTTAGTTTAATAAATTACGATGTTCCTAATTGTTATGAATTACTTTTGCGCAGCAGCATTGAGTGTCTCCTCGTACCGATGTAAAAGGTATAATTTTATGTGCCGTAATCTCATGTGCACGCACTTATTAATGGAAATGCAAGCTTCCTTATTGCCATTTGAGGTGACATTTACCAAAATGGTCTTTATACAGTACAACGAAATAAGCAAAGGTAGGTAAAATCATTTTAGCAATTTACTTCGAGTTACAATTTTTTAAAGGAATCTGGTAACAAGGAGCAAACACTTACAAAACTCTTATTTAAGGTTATTAGTAAAGTTTTAGAAGGTCAGATGTTTAAGCTCAACTAGATTTAAAAAAAAGTTAAAACAAATTTTATGTAAGTCTATTTGCTCATTTCGTTTACTAGAGTTCAGGGAAGGAATTTCCATTTTAGTTGTTTTAGTCTTTATGTTATCCCTAATGTTCGTTAGTGCAGGATACACATTGTAGCATTTTGGAATTTCGCCATTAAAGATTATATTTAAATCTTGTTATAGACAATACACACACAGCGAAAGCAATTCAGAAACTTATAGATGGCCAAGTATTTTACTGTTACGTGTTCTCCTTTTTCTTAGACGGCTAAATCAATAGTAGAACATAGTAATTACAACAATGTATTCGTGGAGCTGTGTGTACCACGCCTCAGGAAATCGGTTCTATTGGGCAGATTAATCACATATACGTCACAGACAGTTCGCGCGAGTAATTGGACGTTTTTATGATCAGCGATCACCAACAACGCACCTCGGCTTGTTCAAAAAATAGATTTTTAATACCGATTTCTCGGTAGGATATTTAAAACATGAATATATGCCAAACAAGCTTCCTTTGTGCGTTCACGTACGTTACACGAGTCGAGTTTGTGTGTACTCCTCTTGTTATACGGAAGTGCGCTTATAACATTATCATATAGTTATTGTCAGCGGTACGAGACGACATCCTGGTCCGCCACACTACCTACGAGCGCACGTCCCGCTGTGTCACGCAACACGTCTTGAAATCAAAAGCTTCTGTTATTTTTCAGCCATAAACAAATGTATTGTGAAAGTGAAATAACGTTTTAGTTATTATCACGATCTCCTTTTTGCGAGACTAGCGACGACGCGCCGCGAGTCGGTCGTGTGTAAAAAATGATGTGCCTTGTTTAATTGGCAGCTGTCTATTCAGTTGTTACGCAAGCGAAGAAGGAATGAGCGTTTTTTGGGGTAATTAATAAATTAGTGAAATCCACGAAGGCAGTGATGTTGTTTAGGAGTAGGAAGGTGCGGCGCGGCGTGCGGCGGGAACGAGACAGGACGAGTGTCGGCGGGTGTGCGAGCGCGCCGTTCATTGATGCGCAGGCGCCGCGGCGGCGCGAGGGGCGCGGGAGAGGAATGCGGTCGCGGCGAGCAATGACCGCGCCAGGGTCGCTTCCTTTACGAGAAACGCGGGCCGTCGTACTACAGCCGATCCCCCCACCTGCCCGCACCACACGTACTACATGGTCTTCACTGGTGCGGCGACGCGCGCTTTTCGACCTGTAGTCCGTTACAAAAATTAAGTGCGCCGCATTCCGCGACCGTTTTCTTGTCTCTATCTCGCCTCGGCGGCGGCGCATCTTCCGTTCTCTTGGCGGGTGGTAACTCACGCGCCGCGCCGTTGGCGTTGCTTGCTTGACGTGTGAAGTCGGCCGCAGGTCGCACCACTCGCGCCACTCTGCTCCTTGCTCCTTGCTGCGCGCCTCCATGTTAGCCGGGTACCTTGCACATGCTGCCTCAATGAGTGTACAGCTCACATTCCTCACCCGACATTTTTTTATATGCGGTAAACGTTATGATCTATGATTACGCCAAACGTTAACAATTTGAACACATGGTTATTATTGTCTCGCAGTGTGTCACGATTATTTATATGATATGAAATAGAATATAGGTAATGGTGTTTGTAGGCCCGCGTTGGTAGTTGTTGCAGACGCGGTGTATATCAGCAAGTTTAACGAGGGGCAGGCGGCCTTACCTACACATACATACATATTTACGTATGCGGGCGTCTCTGCGCCTCATGCATACATACATAGGTGAATGATCCATACTAATAATAATCGATGTTTTTGAACGACACGCCCATTATTATTACCTTGTGAAACTGTTTTTCCTTGGCTATACCATGAAAGATTAAGATTTGCTTTATAAAAATACTATTTGTGTATTATGAATATTATAAAAATAGATATTTTGACAATGTATTAAATAACAGAAATTCTAATATACATGAATGATTCAATAACAAAATACATATATTTATGCAGTAGGGGTTTAAAAAGAAACACACCACACTCATCCGAAATGAAACCGTTTTTCAAAACTGCAGTTCCGATAGACAAATTCGACTCAAACGTATTGGGAGGACGATTGGAATGTCGAAAAATAAAGCCGTCCGGGTTTCGATGAAAGTGTCACAAACACGTCGGCTCTTATACTCGTACGTTCGAGATACTCTCTCACAGCGAAAGCTTTTAATTAAAAATTGCACACCACGGGAATAGCTTCCGGCATTTTATTGTTTCAATTTGGGAGATAACTGCCGGCTTTTATATCGGTCGTGTTAATTTGTTGTCTCGCTCTAGGACTAGATCGTGTAGATGCAAGGAGTGTTTTAGAGCAATTTTTATACCACTAGAGGCAAGGGGACGCGTCAAACATTAATAACAATGTCGACAAATAATAGCCTTTGTAAGGAGATTTAAAAATACGTCACTAGTTGTTTAATGAAGAATAGTAATTCCATTGCAATTCACCATCGTTGTAGTGTGCTGCGTGTGATAGATATGTCAGGGTTACTTAATTAAAACTACTTACTTAAAACATTAATCTTTGCGTTTTATCTTCATATTTTTTAATCAATTGTAATAATTTTTTTTTTTAAATAAATCTTTGTCCGTTGGTTTCAGAAATATTTACGTTTCATTTCAGTTGTATATATTTGTGCAGTTCCTTCTGCTATTCTCAGCAAAAATTAAAAGTTGCCCTAGATAAAAAAATACTTCATGGTTTAAGAAGTAAACTATTAATAATCCCAATCCTTCAAGTCTTTTAGCGTAACTAATAAACATCTAAATATATAATACAGATTGTCATTATCTAGAAACAGTTTAATTATAAACATTAACATGAAAAAGCGAAACTATTGAATGGGGTCGGGGTGTTATCATTTCCTTATTAGTTATTAATAAAGTATAACGTACATACTACAATTAAATTGCGTACGAGATAAAGTACAAACGTCATTGCAACTCTGCCTATAGCTTTATTTAAATAGATACATGGATATGAAATATAGTATGCCGACCGCAGATATGGATCATCATCTTGGAAGCCACCATCTGTAAATGTTTAAAGCTGTAAAATATGTAACAACTCAATAAATTTTTATACAAATAAATGTAGCAGAAAATCAAGAAAGAAAGAAATTATTGATTCTCGCATAAAAATACTTTTGTTCATTTTTATTTCCAACGACGGGAGCTAGTAAACAAAAACTTTATTTCTAGCTTTAATAGTAAGAGCCAGCGAGCTGAACAGCAAAATTTCTTGTAGAAAATAATAATAAAATAGTCGATATAAGCCTCGGTCTAAGTAGGCACCGCGAGTACTTTCAAAGTCTTAGTTCATAGTTGAGCGTGCGTCTTGAACAAGCCACTTTTATAAATACAGCACTCGGTGCGCGAAATAGCCTCAAAGCGCACTCAACACATTTAATCTTCTTATTTTTCCATTTGAAAATTTTAAATAACAAACGATTTTCTTCCCGGACATTTCCTTTAGACGTCTCAAACACTGCGACACAAAGCTCTTGACTCGACAATTGAAATGACATCAATGCGAACAAATGGATTGGTGCTAGATTAGTATCAAATGAATATGAATGGATTGTTCGGAATGAGGGAGCTCCTTATACTAATAACTAGTAAGTTAGCTTTTCATTAGGGATTTTTCTTAGCTAGGACTTTTGTAACTTGGTGAGATTTAAACACGGTCCTAAATGAAAAATTTTATTCCACTCGTTTTTCTTTTTTGGAAAATTTATAAAATAATTAGCATCAAATATGTAAAATTAGTTTAAAGGTTTAAAGGTGAAAAAGCAGTGACATTGTCATTTATAATGTTACCCTTAGTATCCAATGTCGTATGTAAGTTAAAGACGAAAGGCAAACTGTTTTGTTGTTACCAGACGTTGTACAAAGGAGGTCTGCGGTTTATCATTATATTAATGTATAATATAGTCTTTCGTGTGTCCAGCTGTTGCGGACAGTTTAGCGGTTGTCTTAGGACCCATTAAAATTATGAAAAAACATACACAAGAAACATTCAGACGTAGAAAGTGCTTTAGTGTTTTGTAGTTCACATTTATAATTGCACTAAATATTGTCTGTAAATTCTATTTTTAATGTAATTTACCTTATTTGTTAAAGAAATCAACGATATATTTTGAATAACTCTCATCGTGTAATTTTATAATGTACAAAAAATTTAAGGTGTTTGTTTATTTAATTATTTATTTATTTATTTTATCACTCACTAGCAGCATTGTGTTCCAGCTCTGGTTGTATTTAATGTTTTATTATCATAAAATGTGTTTTCGTGTTCAACTAATTAATAACTTTATAATTATTTCTTATGTTATTCAATAACTTCTACTTGCTCTTTATTACCTGGTTAACCTTTTCCTGTTAAGATAAAAACTAATAAATATTAAGCTATAACATTTTTTTGTCAAACCCAACCAGCACTTTGAACAAACTACCAACAAACAACTTTTCAACGTCATATGATTCGCAATTTTAATTTGCAAAAGTTATTTTAAGCGAGTCTCCGTACGGTGTCGTCACAGGAATCTATGAACGCAAGAAAACTCAGACTTAGTCAGACGTCTCGCCCCATTCAAATTGTTACGAATCGGTTATGATATATTTAGTTGCATGCCGAACAGTTCGTCCGTAGGTACTTAGTCAATGCAGACGCCGAGTGTATTGAGGAATTTCGATAATATTAGCCAGCTATGCACGTCTTAATAGACTTTTAATTGGGCTACGATATTGGTATAAAAGGGGCACATTTGGCTCTAAAATTAATTGAATGCTACATTTGATAGAAAATACATACCTACACGTCTCTCGTCTCACGTTTACGAAAACTTGCAAGGTCACAAGACGTACTTCAATTTTGATAATACCGAAGTCTTTGACGTGTAAAGGAGAGTGAGACGGCGGTCCTTAAATGATTTCATGATGCTCATAACAGTTTTACCTAATGTTATATCTATGAAAAAAGGATTAATTCAATTTACGTTTTCGACAACTTTTGTGTAAACTTTGTACCAATCGCGTTTCCTAAATTTTAATTGTAGCGTGCTATCCTTAACTGCTTGTAGCAGTAATCAATATAAGAAGAAATTTTTATTAGCAAAGACTAAGTTTACATTGGTATTTTCTTAAAGCTTTCTACGATTTTTATAATACGAACCCTGGAGAGCGTAACAAAGTCTCATTCCATTTTCTAATGTCAGGTTATTACAGCGGCAAGATTCTTTTAATGCCACGACAGTATGAAAAATTGGGTGAACTAAAAATATATCGAAACGCCGTTCAATACATTTGGTCGGTCGATTTGGCAGGTGATATGTTGCCGGGGGTTGCGAGTGAATGCGCCGGCGCACCCCGCACCCGCCGCGCTTAGAATACGGAACGGTGGGCATAGGGGTCTGGATTATTATTACCCAGGGTCGGTTCCGCACTATACCTCGCCTCCAGCCGTCTTACGTAAACATGTCATCTAACAAATAAGATTCAGAGATGTGTGGCGCTCCTAAATCTTAAACATCTTAAAATTTTGTGACGAAAGGACTAATTTGATTCGACATTTTGAATTGGATGTGTAATTAAATAAATTTTTGAAAATGACAATTTTAGGCATTTATGTCATTGATTCAATGAACAATCTTTTAAATGACCCGAGGTAGATAAATCATAAAATATGTTCTGTAAAGGTGAAGTAAGTTTAGTTGTTCGATATGCTCTATTTTGATATGCAACAAGCTGTCATTGAACCCCGCTTGACATTGGAAGCGCATGAAAAGACTCCGAGTCGCGGCTTGTTCCTAATATGGACAACATTTCGAATCTCACTACGAGACTTTTGTTGTTGACGGCATAATGCGCTTATGTAAGTTAACATCGAATAAAAGAACATGTCTACCAGTGAATAGAAAAAAGGGGTGGTTTAATTCGCGACCATCGTATCAAATTGTAATAAGTAATACAGTGACGGGACATTGACCTCCCATAGTAAAAAAAATATCTTCCCGGTCGTCTTAAATTCCGTAAATGTTACAAAATAACTTGAAATGATTAAAAAACAATGATATAAATGTAATGCGATGCAACGTCTAGGCATTGTAACCTTTAGCAGAATTCCTTAAAGCGTTGGTTTCGCATTAAATTGGTTCAAGTGAAGCAATAAAATAGTTGTGTGTTGGTACCATGGAGGCAACGTGAGCCTATAGGGTTCACAATGGGCTCGGCGAGAGTTCAGTGCCATGCGGCATCGGAACGCGCCGCGGCTAACCGGACACACACAACCCGTCGGCCGCGGCGTCCTGCATACTCCAACCACTATGTAGATACATGTGAAGCGCATTAGTGCCGGTACGTATGGCTGTGTATGTTGTTTGTGTCGGCGCACGGCACGGTGCAACGCGCGGCCCTGACGCGCCCGCGACCGATGCGCGCCGATGTAAACACCAACAAGGTCAACCGCCTCGCGATCATCGCATCCTAGTCCCTTTTAGCTTTTTCTTAATGGTACTGCAAGCTTGCACTGAATTTACACAATGCGCTCGAGAACCCGCGGCGAGCGCCGAGCTGCTCTCCCTATATGGACGTTTGAAACTTTGCGTCTCTGCGTTGTTGTTCGCTTAAATCGCGTCTATTCTCGTGATGTCTGTATCAGTATTTATACTACGCATGTGATATTTTGTCGCAGTATTTGCGTGGAATACTATACGGGTCATTTTTAATAAAGTTATGTTTTACGATTTGTTTTGCCCGTAGGAGTTTGATAGATGCATATACACGAGTAAAAGTATATTTCAAGTTGAACAAGGACAATGCTTTCTACATCTTTTGTATGAATCATTCTGTATTCTCTTAGATTTAATCTGTTAACATTCTTTAAGGAACACAATGATGACTCGGTAAAGTTCCCATTGTTTGTTGAGAACACAATTCAGAATGCATTTTAATGAAATCAAAAGTGCCCGTCCAAAGAATAAATGTGATTAACAGTTCGAATGGGGTCGCCGTCTGCAAATGCGCGACACAAATCAGACAACTACGAGCGGATACCGGCAGATATTTGAGCGAATTTTTCTCATCAATGGCAAAGGCCGAAGCGCTCACGGTCCGTGTCCGAATTGAACGCTTGGAGTTGCACGCATACATTTCAATTTGCATTTCGTTGATTATGTGAGGAATTTGTCCCGGCGTGCAACAGGTTTTGAACGCTTTAGCTATGTGACTAGGGGTGGTTCAGGGGAATCAGTGCTCTGCCCTGTTGCCCTTTGATATTTCGACAAAGTCATCGCCGGGTCTAATAAACACGTATTAACACGTATGGTGTGGATTTGAAACGTTTGATTTTGCCTAAGTCGCGTGGGTCTATTCAATCTCGGCGACATTAATTTTTGATGGGTAATATTAATTTTATTTCGTAATTTATGCTCATATAGTTCAGTTAATTATTGACTATTATTATTTTTTTAAGTGATGAATGTTACTGTTGTAATAAAATTTTGACTTAAGGCGAAGTATGCAGTGTTTTAATTTATGAATAACTTAAAGCTATAAGAACGGCATAATACATGTTCTACGTGCAGTGATGGTCTCGAGGTTTGGGCGCGCGGTCGAGAATCTCGACGGTCGCGGGTTCGAACCCCAGGCACACACCTCTGACTTTTCGAAGTTATGTGTGTATTCACAATGAATTATCACTTGCTTTAACGGTGAAGGAAAAACATCGTGATAAAACCTGCACACTTAAGAGTTCTTAGGAGTTTCTTAGGTGTGTAGTCCGCCAACCCGCACTAGGCCAGCGTGGTGGACTATGGCCTAAACCCTCTCAATGGTAGAGGAGACCCGTGCCCAGCAGTGGGCGTATATGGGTTGATGAAGAAGAAGAAGAAATATTTAGAACAATTCACAAAAAAAAAATTACGGGCATAGCAAAATAAAAGCAATGCTATTTAAAATGCAGTGCGGTTAAAATAGCCCCCACTCATTAGTCGACGCGAGTACGCCGCCTTTTTCGATAGCTGACTGAGTGACAGTCAAATCCCGAACCGTGACATACTTTTCTTATGAAAGTGATGAAAGTTTCAGAGGTCACTACGGCGGAATTCAACACCGGCGTACGGCGCTTCCGAACAAATAATTACGTTACAACTCCTGCGTTGTTCAAGTGTACCAACTAGGTCGCGGAATGTGAATCTAATTGCGTTCGAAAGTAAACATTACTGAGTATCAGTTCCCAACTTTGGTTTTACGTCATTTGAGCTCTTTGTTTGTCTACTAATTTTCTTGTAGTTTTGTTTTCATTGAACAATCTCACTACCCCTAATGTTTAGTCTTAGCGCGATGTTTTAATAAACTTTAATCGAACCGTGATTTATGCAAAAACCAAATTATATTGTTTGCGTAATTTTAGTTTTTGGTACGTATGTATATACAAAACATTTGGCTTGGCCCACGGCCATAATCCACGAATAGTAAAATTAATAACTAGAGCGTCAAAATATGATCGCCTGCAGTTTTATATCTTACAGTATTTATGGGTATATGATAGCCTAATCCTTTTATATTAGTTTTCTTGAAGTTTGAACATGACTATAATATTTAGCTATGCCGTAGTCGTATTGGATTTTGTATATGGGTCAGCTCGGCGGGGTGAAACAGCGTCCAAAAAGTGGCGTAAAGCGACCCAGTCGCATTACGGTGGGAGCTGGAAGATATTGCGCTGATAGTATTCTCGTAAAGTGTCCACCGTATGTGTAAAATCCACAGGAAAGACCGCTATTGTGGTTTGTTACGGGATCAGGCTGTGTATATCGATAGATAAGATAGTTGTTATGTTGCGTTATTGGGATTCTATTGCAGTTATTTCCCACTTTTGTCATTGCAACACCAGCATAAAAAACACAAAATTTTTAGTTTTTCTACAATAAATGCTATTTTACTCATGTGCCTTTGCCCACTTTCGCATTAATCCCGGGTGGGTTTTAAATCTGGTGCCATCGAATTTGGGGAGCATAAGGGATCTTGGCAGTCAGCAGGAGAATTCTAATGACCTTTTTACTAAGAATCGATGCAGTGTTGCATTTTATCGACTTCTAGATAATGTTTTAAAATCCATATAGGAGTAGGTAAAAAGAGCGTACGATTGAAAGTCTATTGAACGGTTAATGCATGGAAACATACCAAACAAACAAGTTTTCTATTTCCACTAGACAGGATATTAGTTACGATTTAAATGAACTATTTGCGTACTATCATACGAAGTCCAACGGTGCGGCGGGCATTGTTTACGGAAACTCGTGCGTGCGACGTTCGGATTTGGGAATCAATCCAAGATTTATTTCGTGTTTGCGTGACGCGCTCTGCCCTCCGCCGCTGGTACATTTTGGTAAAAATGCCGAGAATCTGTCGCGCCGCGGAATTATGTCGATGGAATTTATCAATCTCAGTTGGTTATGAGTTAGGGGAGGTGCTTATTGTAAGCCCCGCCAGCCTCCGACGGGCAGGTCCGTTTGTGTAATAAAATTCTTTCAAGATGTTTTTGTGTCGCGGCACGGATTGCAGCTTATAACGTTGCTCCACTGCTTTAGACATTTACTTGATCATTTCATCATATATTTGATTTTGAGTAGGAAAAAATTATTGGACTTGTTAGAAGAGGTTTGGTTATTGGTTCTGCTAGCACAGTGACAAAAAAAACTATAAGACCATATCGAAATCATTATTTATATATATAAGATAAAAGTGTAATTATTCTTTTGAATGTTGTTAAGTGTTCTTTAAATTTCATGCTATGGCAAGGGAACGATCTGCCCCGTAACGTTATACGCAGTATCCTCTGCGTGAAAAGAAAGATTAACTGCCATGACTTCACGACAAAGCTAATTGCCAACGCCCTCGGTGCGAAAGAGACAAATACTGTGAAACGCGGAGCCGTGTTTTTAAGCCGTATCGATTCCATTATCAACATGTTATTTTAACAATTTTGTGTAGATTGCGAACTTTCAAAATTATAGCCCGTGTTTGATGACCTTTTACATTTGTGAGTACAAGCAAAGATTTTAAAAACATGGATCAGTTAGAGTTGCGCAATATTAACTATTCGGCTCATTTTTAATATTCATTTAACCTCATTCAGACGTTTCTTTGAGAAACTTATTTTACAGTTATTATGTATATCACCAAGAAAAATGAATAATATTATGATATTCTTATACAAATGTATTTTGAATGTAAAGTAGGTTTAATTATGCACTGCTCGAAAAAACTATTTTATTTTCTAAAACCCATTCATGATAATGATATTAAATATTTTTAATGCATATTCGCTTGGGTACACACTTGTAAGTATTTGCGTACTCATGTACTCGATAAAGTCATTCACACTACCGGTAAGTACATGTGCGAATCATATTCGGCGATCCGTGAAGCAAAAGCTCTGTGCTCCATTCAATAACACATTATGTACTCTGATTACTAATATTTTGGAGATTGCGAATTTTATGTTATGTTACACAGCACTTCATTATTTGATCGATGCGTCACTAATAGATCATGAATATTATGAAAGTTTACATAAACTTTAATATCATGAGAAGCTTCTTCTTTCAACTTAACTCTCATTTCTAGAGTTGCATTTCTAACTACCCATCCTTTCCTCATGTATACTAAATACTACTTTCTCTTCGAATTTGTTGCATTAAAGTCGTAGATTAAGTGCTGCGCCAATAGCTTCGGAATCGACTTCCTGTGGAAGTTTAGGAAGATCTTTATAGTCAATTATTATATTAACTATTCTAACAATCGCATCGGCCCTTGATGATTTTTCTTTTATAGATGTTAAAACTTCAATCCTAAACAGTAGACTAGATTTCGCTTTGCAATCCGCATTGAACTATAGTTGGATCTATAAGTAGACAAGACAAGATACAATCACCATAGCCTTTGTCATGCTAAAACGGTCGATGTAATTATGTTCCACACCAATTCGTCGTCGAGAGACAATCCTCTATGGGTAGCTGGAACCAATCGCGCCGAGTCAAACAGTTATATTAATTCAAATGGTGTTTAATAATATAAGATCGGGAGACATTTTCAGTGAATTCAAAATGAGCATCTAAAATGTAGACAGCAAGCTATGTTTAATCTGCTTCATTTAAAGCAAAGTGAAATTTCATATTCAAGATTAAGAAGAACCGTTCTATTGTACCGAATTATGAATCTGCAGCGATGCTAACCGCCCTTCGTCTTGTTTTTAAGCTGCAGTTTTTAATAACACATAATTAGCACAAATTCTTAGCAGTCGGAAGAGTGCCGCGAGCGATTTGACGCTGTTTAATTTGGTGTCTAAACTGGTGGCTGGTGTTACCCCGCTTTGATATTGCATGTCTTTGTGTTTGCTCTGGTTACGCTGCAGGTGGTTCTCGGAGTGAATAAATATGGAAGTTTAATTAAGCCCAGTTTGCTGTTTTATTGGAAAAGTTTATGAGGCGGTTCGTTTATCCTACTTTTCACTGAGTAGGGAATTTGTTTAAGCGGTGATTATTAAAGTGACGTAGTATAGGGAATTAGTATTTTTATGTGCTTATATTTCAATGTGTAGTAGAGGACACATATCTAAACAAATGCTAGAACATTTTGCTTCCATAGTTCCTAACTATGCTGAAATCAACATTATTTGTAACCTATTCTTTAAAATGATTTTAGGTTTACCAATTTTGCGTGAAAAGATTTTTATTTTCATAAACAATGTTGAATTCAGTATAAATTGAAATAAAGATGCCAATATCACTTTGTTGAACGGCGGTGGAGTATTGGAGTACTGAACATGCATAAATGCTGAAAGCATTTTTATCAAACTGCGTCAATCAAATGGCTCGCATTGTGTAGCCGGGGCATGTTTGTTAAAATTGGTGTTTTTCACGCAGTGCACCGTCGACAACAGCTTTCGACGGAGCTTTCCACTCTTGTTTCCATTATAAATATTATACGTTGAAAATGGATTTTCACAGCACTGTATTGCACTTTGACAGTCTTTACGACTTATTGATAAAAAAATGCAATTGTCCAATTCGCAGAAGCTACACCTGCTCGGCGAATATGTGTCCTCGTGAAACCTGTATTGTTTCGACATTATAAGTTGTAACGTGATCAAAGGGATCCGTTATGTCGGCGAGTGTTCCGAAAGCCAGAGTTGCTGACAACTTTTTCCAGCAACTTGTTGCCTGAATCGCCCCAGGCTCGAGTGCAACCATACTTCTTGTGTTAAGGAGCGTTCCCACGCTCGACTTGCTTGTCCCTTTCGCACAGATGGCTTACTCTCGCGTGTATCCATTACATATACGTTATACTCACACCGCGGTGTGCCACCTTCAATACTAAGGGTTATTGATGGGTATCTTTTGGCACTGCAAGCTCGCCGTGCTTACCTTACTAAACCGTGTCACTGCTGCAATGCGATCCTTTTAACGTTACAACGTTATGTTTCTCTCAGTACAATCGTGCTGTGTATTGCACACGAACTGGTAGTGCACGTGACATTTTGTATTTTTCGTAAAGGAGAACATCTCGGATTGATACAAGTGGATTATGTTGTTAGTGCATGTCGCGTCGCATGCACGTTTAACATTGGCTCGCAGCCAATATTTTTCCTCTGGATCAGACTTCACAGTTAGGAGCCGAGTGCTGCGTACTACGCATGTGATGTGCGTCAGATGGTGTTTATCTGCTAATAAACAGTACAAGTGGAAGTCAGCCGTCTATTGGCCATTGCGGCTGAAACGTGTAGTCTGCCATTGTATTATAATTAAGTTGGTGCGTGCAACGTCGGGCGTAATCTAGAATTATAGTTAGTTTGAGTCCTATGTATGGTTAAAGCTAGTAGATCTGCTGTGTGGTGTGGTAGCGGTCGAGAATGCCGTTGGACAAGTCCGGCCGATGCTCGGTACAAAAATATTCACAGGCCATTCCTGTAACTGCTTGGCCGCATTCGTAGTTAGTGCGCCGCGCCGCCCGCGCCGCCCGCCCCCGCCGCCGCCGCCCGCGCACCCCGCGCACCACCCGTGCACCCCCTCACATCACGCTATTCACTTATTGCAACTGCGCGCTAGCCTCAGCTT
Source organism: Cephonodes hylas (assembly GCA_030295005.1). Classification (NCBI taxonomy): domain Eukaryota; kingdom Metazoa; phylum Arthropoda; class Insecta; order Lepidoptera; family Sphingidae; genus Cephonodes; species Cephonodes hylas. The sequence goes on from AP025360.1 coordinate 17,964,758, forward strand.
GCGCACTCACATTACCAATAATATATACACAATTTATATATACTTTATTATCATTCCTTATTTGTTTTTATTCATCCATACGTCTCAATGCGTATATCAGGCTGTCTAGAATAACTTAACTGACATATACTATTTATTATTATTAACTTTTTAACCCTTTATATTAGGTATTATTTACTTTATCATGTAAAATTTCCAGAATTTGGTAGATCTGCGATGCTTTGTTTTTGAATTAATACCAAGAAAAGTAATGTTATGTTAGTAAAGCCATCGCAAATTATTCCACTACGCATACATTGTAAGAGTTTCGAGGTCGGTGTTTCAACTCTGGAAATGTACAAGTAAAAACAGTAAAAACTTGTATATGATTCACATTTGTTGAAATAAATTTGATATGGAAAGAAGTAAACATTTATTTTATGATCTTCACAATAAGCCTTAGTTGTTCAAAAAGCCTCGGCACGTGGAAGCTTATTAAGCACTAAGCTCGCCGTCTCGCCGTTTCGCGTACTTTCTTTGAATAAATAGTAGTCATAAATCGAATAAACATTCAAAGAAATACTACATCAGTTTTATATCAAAATTCGGCAAGTGTTTTCCTTTTGCCAGCAATATTACACGTAATGTATTTTCTCTAAGGTACGTGTAGCCTCTGTTCCAAACATTTCCAATTTGGTAACATCAGATCGGAACGTTGACGTGATCTAATCAGCATTTGCCGTTCGCAATGCCCAGTCTGATCGATTCTTCTCTAGCGGGAACAACAGCGATTAACGAGATACATCAAGTGTCTTATGAATCATTTAGAAGTGTGGTGTCGGTTTACGCAGATTCTTTGTATCTGCTGCGGTTTTTTCCGTGTCTGCTTTTCTGGAGTACGTCGTCTTTATAACTGGCGATTTATTTTGGTTTGTATATCACATTTGTTTTGACGGCTTGGAGCAATACTTTGTTACCTTCTGTTTGTTCAGAATAGTGATTAAATGCGACATATATGTATAAATTCTTGTAGATATAGATATAGTTATGATGACTTCGATGTTTAGACGCGCGGTTGAGAATCTTAGCGGTCACAGATTTAAACCCCAGGTGTGTATCTGGGGCCGTGTGGCTCAGAATTAAGTTACTAAACTATTGTTGTAGAGGAGGCCCGTGCTCGGCCGTAGGATGTAAAAGAGCTAATGATGACGATAAAACTTTAAAAAATTCCAGATTGTGTATCTAATGTTCGATTTTAGTCTTCAATGTTTTAAACCACATAGTTGATGCGTAATTCCTTATCCAAGAAAATAATATTTAGTAGCATTAAGTACACGAGACTGAAAAATAAAATTAGGTCTTTGGTGTACTATCAGTGTGTCGCCTTAATTGTGAATTCCTAAGATTATTTCCCTGCTCGTACAGTCCGTTTTGTAAGATACTCCCTGAGTTGGGTTAGTGCCAGACCGGGATAGTCGCGCCCCTACTATGTCATACATCAATATATATCTATGCTGTCCTGACCACAAAGTGAAATATGTGTCTTGTAGCACCAACTGCCAAAACGTATATTATATTGATCTCACATAGTCCCGGAGCGGGGATCGAATCGGCTATTTGTCGTTTTGCAACCACATCCAAGTGTACCTGATGACGTAGCTAATTATAGGACGGAAATATCGTTGTCGAACCGTCTGCTGGCGGTTAATGCGTCCCTTTCGGAAAATAGGCGTGACATTGGTGAAATTTTAATATTTTGTTTCTGTTTTTATAGTATATGCCGCGTGTATTTGGGTGAGAGAATCTAGGATTTAGTCGACTCAGAAAATAATTGTGCAGGTCGTCCTACACTACGTCTGCCAAAGCGCGGTCTCCACTCCCAACAGTTCCACATTAGGGTCTGACGACTTGAGAAATGTGGTGGGTAACGGATGGATGAAGGCTGCACAAGACCGGGATGGTTGGCGCTTTCTTGGGGAGTAAAAAATAATCTCCTGGAGGAGAACTGTAGGTATTCTTTTACCGTGCGGATTAAATCCTTGGCCAAAAAATAGTACAATAATTGCCTTTAAAAGTTAGTTTATATGACTACTTCTCATATATAACATATTCCTCGTTTTCTTAGATCGCAGGTTAATCGATAGAGTAGACCAAAGTGATATTTTTAGAAACCAAAAAACAGTGTTTCTTTAAAAAAAAAAACGTACTATTTTTAATCTATTTTCAAAGACATTAAATAGGATGAATAGTATCGCCGCCTAAAAAAGCAGGTATTATTTTAAGCTTCCATAAGTCCCACTAAAGGGGTAGTTAGCTTTATTGTCAAAACATAGACGAGAAACCGTATTTAAAATTAGCGTCTGAAAAAGACGCAGTTATAGCCATTGTTATGATGTTAACAATGCAAATTGATTTATGGTCTATTATAAACTTTCATTGAAATATCGTCCCGCGCAGTAATTCCAAACATTCGTTTCAAAATGCATAAATTATTGTATTGTTTCGAAGAAAAAGTAAGTTACATGCTGCTTCCCCGCAGTTTCTCGGTTTCATATTAGACTAAGTACAGTTACCACAGTTTAAACTCATGTAGCTTTTGAATAATGACACTCAGTACTCTGCTTAGGTAAGGCTCACTACCATAAATGGTACTTCCTGTAGAAGAAAGATTGTACTGACAGTCTGTACCACAATTAAGTAAGGATAAGTTTCCAAATTATGTTTAATTGTGATTCAGTTTGTAATTTCGTGCCTAAAAGAATCAGTAAAACTTTTAGCCAGACATTTTACGTCCTGTTAAATTGACTTCCAACAGGCAGACCGTTACCGATTTGTGGTGTCTGCAGCACTGTCGCCGGTCTAAAGTGCCGTACGGAAATTAATATGTGTCTCGCGTAATGATTAGCATCACATTAGTATGTGCCACTAGGCATGTTTGCCAAGCACTCGACTCTCGAGAAATATTTGACTAACTGCGAACTGAAATGTTTTCTACTACCAATCAATCGCAGGTATTGATGTGTTATTGTCGGCTGTAGACGATTACGCGGATCGAATTAACTGTACTAAGTGGGTTGTATTAGATAGTTTCTTGGAGACTTTCGTTGCTAAAAACCATGAGGATCTCTTGGTCATTTTACTTCCCCTGGATGTCCTTTCTCTTGTTTCGTCAAACCACCACATTGGACTATATCTCGCTTTGTTAGCTTTTATAATATTGTTAACTATTCCTGACACATTTGTAAAAGTTGGTATGTTATGAAAATGTACATTTAAAGTACTAGGCAACTACATTTGTTTCCATTTCATCCGCATCAAGCGCATGATTTACGTCGTATTTAAAATGAAACATGAACCCCTGTCCGATGTGCCAAGCTTTTTGGTTTCTCATACACATGTGGAGTAGCGTGTGTCGGTGTATTGACCTTGTGTGAAACGGTACGAAATAGGTATCTGAGGTTAAAAACATTAGCCGGAATCAACTTGTCACGTCTCAATATTTCCATATAAATGTGTTGTGAACTGAGAAAGACTGGTTTGTGTTTATTAATCGTTAGTCCAACAGAATGTCTCGCGTGGTACAACTACTTATTTGTAACGTATGAAATTCGTGTTTTCGTAGCTTGGCGTTTACTTAATTCTATATCATCTAAGATCGGACTCCTCAATTGTTGGGAAGGTTTCAATTTACCTCAACATCAGTAATGTCTAGATATTTTTGATATGATAATCTGGACCCCGCATCTATTATACTTGATTAGATGAAAAAAACTGCTGCATCTTTCTGCTGTATTTTATGAGTTTGTTTAATTTGAATATTGATTTGTTAATGGTTGAATTGTTTTTAAACTTTAACATAGTTCTGCTCCACATTTATATAAATATATAATATAAATATCTGTGTTTTAAATATCTATAATAGGAACGTGTATCGTGTATTATACTTATGAATTCGTATAAACAAGTTTTTCATGCAATACAAAAATCACGTAGAATCTATTTTTATTGCATGCAAGTCTTTGTTGATTTTAAAACCAGTTTAAATAGATACTATTAAAAAAACATTACTATATTGAACTTGCAAATAGTTTGCTTCATTTGAATTAAGATATTTTGTACTTATTATATATTTTATGAAAATAAAACTACATCAATACATATTTGGTATAACCCTCGGCGCCAACACCAACTTTTTATTTTTGTTTTATATTTAAAGACTTATTTTATTTTTCGAAATATTTGTTTTGTTTGAGAATTAACTATTATAAACACAAGTTATCGCGTACCATTATATGACTAAAATTGTAAACGACTATAATACGAATATTATTTCTATTAGTTTTAAAACATAACAATCTTTAACAGTGTATCTTTATCAATAAATAAATAAATAAATCTAAACGTTAATCATAAATTGATACTAAAAATATCGCTGGCAACCCAAGTAAAAGCGTGTTAGTATTCAATATACCTAATATGTATTTATTAAAAACAAAAAACATTGACAACTGACACAGTGAGCATGCAGTGGTGAAACCAGAGGTTGCGGTTTCGCCTCCCAACATGTGTTAGAGCTGCAACAATATTTTCCTGGTGTGGACGTTGTGGTATAGCCCAAACCGGTAGTTACGGTCCTACACAACAAAGGAAATATCGGTGGAATGCCAATGTGACCGCCTCCTGTTTAACTGTATACTTATCGAATGAAAGTATAATAATCAGGGGTAAATGGGAGGCAGTGTGGTTGTGAGCAGACGCGTGATGTGTAAGAGTGGCATGACGTGTTGATATTAGCGAAAGCTGTCGCGGGCGGGGACACCAGCTCCATTGTCTGCCGTGAGTCAGAGGCGGCGCGCGCGCAGTTATTTCTGTGTGCCGTGCGTAGGCGGCGCGCCGTATGCGATTCCTATCTTCCACGCTCAGACCGCTCAGAGACACTCGGAAGCGATAGTCAACACATTACCTATGCATCCCAAACGCAACGCAATCCCTATTATATTCACTTTTTTACTGTAATGTGCAGAATAACGATGTTCACTAAACGTTATCTGTGTTTCGGTGGTGAATGTAAATCAAATGGCTACTCACCTGTGCACTTTTGATTTCGTACGGGTCCTATTGCACCGGCGGCGCTGAACACGCCGGCGCGCCGATTTGCTCCAAATCGCTGTTCGTTAGAGCCGACAATCGCGCGTTTTATTCATACTTGTACTTACTCAAGCGTCATTGTGAGTAAAAAAAACTAGTCCATTGAATACTACCAAAAAAGTTTCAATGCGTTTGACGTTAGATATCCGGTTTAGCGCGGCCACCGCGCTTTGTATGCTTCTAAAAATTAATACGATTTATTTAAAACTGTTTACGGTTTTAATATAACAAGCTCACAGAGTAACAATGATACACGTGTTTACGTTGACTACCTGACATTGGCTTTTTAAGTTATTGTATATTTCGTAAAAAAATGTCAAGAATATTCATGACTTTCTCCCGCAATACCCGCGATAGTTTTCATCAGTGGTATAACGTGTGCGGTATTCAAAGAATGTCGGAGGTAAATGTTATCTGCGCTTTCAGCGTCGTTGAGAAACGTGTTTAATGTGAATCTACCCGGAGAAGTGGTCGGGAGCCGCCGCTGCAGAAGGTCACCGGCGGAGGCTGCGGCCGCGTGCCCGTCCACACGTAGGTCGCGCCGGTACCGTACGCCCGAGCCGGCTTCACCCGCTTCTTCCACGTTTTTTGACACCCTGTGAATCATGACGCGCTATCGATTGTAATGGGCCCGAGCGGGCGTCACTGGGGTCATGCAACTTAATGGACTCGAGACGTTTCACATGTGCTCAGTTTGCCGTTACGTATGCTCATGTACGACTCACGCCGCCTCAACTGCTTCACTGTACTGTTATTTGTTTTTTTATTATTATTATTGTTCCACCGTCGCTTGCGCCTCAAGTTAATGGTTGGCGGACGCAGCTAGGAGGTGCCGCATAGGTGGCTTCTCACGTTTACGGTCATGGTGGAAACGTGTCGTAGGTCAACTGTAAAGTGGCGAGCGGTGTGTGTGTGTGTGCGTACGTATGCATGCAGTGTTAATTGACACGGATAATGCGGGTAACAGCAGCAGGATGTTCCGGGGAGGCGGGCGAGAGAACGCGTCGTGTTGCGGTACAGTGAGAGTGGCGTAGCACCAACATCGTAACGCGGTGAGGGCGAGCGCGGTCGATGAGCCCGATGCAGAGGGCAGCACCGAGCCACCGCGGGGGGCACTACCGCGCCCCGCCGCCCACCGCCCCCCACTGTACCCCACCGGGCCGGCTGCTTGCGCACTCGGTACAACCGCTCCGCGCGTTCACTAATGCGTCATATCGCCATCAAAGCTGACGTCCAGTCCGCCCGCTGCGGCACAACAGTTCGCGCGCGCCATGTGATCTCCCGTGTTGACTTATGTATGGACTTGCGAAACGACGCGCGCCGCTCCTGCACTAGCGCTACCGTACGATATTTTGCGAACATGAACAAGTGACTTTGGTGCCTGTGACGAGCCAAACTGGGACACTGTACGAGTCGGCTGCACGTGCTCGCGATTCTTTCCAAAACCGAGTAAGTTTGAGTCAGTTTATTTTAAAGTGTGACTGGAGCAGTGACGTCGGGCGGCCGGTGTGTTGGTACTGTGTGTGTTATTTTCGCAGCGCACGGCGGGCCACGGCGCCGGCCGTCCGGAATGCGGCCTCCGCCCCGCCGCTCGGTGCCGGCGCCCACCGCGCCGACCGCGCCGCGCGTAGCGTAATAAATAAAGGCGGGGCGCGGCTGCGTGCGCGCGCACCCTCCCGCGCCCTCCGCGCCCTCAGGTCATTGACTCGTGCCCGAACGCAGCCGCTACCGCTTGTGCCACCACCGTCGCCGACGCCACCGCCTCCGCTACCGCCGCCGCCGCCGCCGAATACTTAATTAATGCGCAGTGCGAGTGCGAGCGGCCCGTGTTGTTGGCACCGCGGCGGCCCAAGCGTTCCGCCGCCACGCCAATGTCAATGTCGACTATTGGGCAATGGCAATGGCAGCCGACGCCGAGACGTGAGCGAGCGCCACGCTCGGCCGTGATGTTCCCGTGCGAGGTGCCGCGCTGCCGGCTGTTGACCCCGCCGTGCACCTGGCCTCCTCACTGCATTGCCCTTTGCCATTACAATCATTACGCACACGTTATTCGCGCTTTTCTTATTTTTACTACATCCATTACAAAAATAGTTGTCTGGTCGTTTGGTTCGGCTCACTCGTCGCCGCAACGATTTGTTTGTTCGCTTCGATATAGCGCACGGTTTTTTATTTTTCCCCAAGCGTCGTTTGCGTACGAATTTACGCAGTTTCTCTCGTTATTTGACGCGCCCACGCTTCATTAGATCTATTTGTTATCTTATCGTCGCAGCTAGCTTACTCGTCCTGGGAGCAGTTGTTGTTTAGTTATAGTATTACGATAAGGATAACGCGAACTCTCTGGGAGCGAGCGTGTTCGCGTTGGTTTATCACGCCGGCGCGGCGGAGTGTCGGAGTGGCGGAGTGTCAGCGTGGCGGAGTGGTGGAGTGGGTGTGCGGCGGGTGGCGTGCGGCGGCGCCACCACTTGTCTTCTATTGGCGTACTTGGTGTTCGGCTCGATTTTAAATTTAACGGTCGCATCGTCACGCGTGGATATGTAACGGCGCGATGGGTCCCGGCGGCCGGCGCGCTGTGCCACACGAACAGGTTTACAGCGCCCGTCTCGCCGTATCATTTTATTATATTGTAATTAATGTTTTCGTGGAGTACTAAAAATAGACGGTGAACTTCCCGGTTGAATGGCGTCGCCGGCGCGGCACAGAGCGGGGAGTGGCAGCCAGCCATTGCCCTCGCTCGGTTTGTTTACAAGTATGGTCTGGGGAACGGCGCGATCGTATTTGCACCCTGTGCTTGTATGTTAGGGTGCACAATGAACTCGGCGCTCGGAGAACATGCGGCCCCAACGCCGCGGTGCGCCTGCGCCATCTGCGCGCGCACCACCTATTAAAATAAACTGCCACCGACAGATAGCTAACAAAAACGAGTGTCGGCGCTCGCGCAGCGGCCAGGTGCACCGGAGCCGCGCGACCCTCGGCCGGCGCGCCACCCGCCCAAACTGTGTCTAGAGTTAGGTCAGTTCAGTACCTCCTGCCTCGTGCCAATGACCACGACGCGACGCCTCGGTGGGCCTCTCCATCTCCCGCCGCCACACACGTGCGCGAACTCGCCTCTTCACGGCGCGCGGCGGTACAACACACCGCGGATTATCTATCGGCCACCCTCCACAACACAACCACACGCTTTGCAACTATTTGCGCGGGCCACATAGATATATTCGCAGTAGTGTTGTCTTATACTTTTACCAATATGAACAAAAAAATAACATTACTGTCAGGGCAGATAATAATAATTATTTAATTATAATTAATCAACCACAATGATTTAACAGTTTTATTAGAATTTATGCGCGTCACACTGTCATTGTAAGCGAAAATCTAGATTGGGTATTCATTAAACAATATTATTTAGAATAACGTTATCAGAGATTTGATAAATTGGTTCGTTAGACTGGATTACTTGGTGAATTGTTTGGAGAGTGGCAGTTTGTCGGCTCGTCATGAAGTTAACGGATACGAGTTTGAGACGGCTCTTACATTATTCAGTGACGCTCGGCAAGTTTCGCCGAGCCGACACTCACTCGTTATTATCCTACAACTCAACTCGCTCGGGTCAGGAGAAAATTGCGCGCGCAATCTCAACACAAGAAAAGGGGCACTCGAATCGTCACTGTTTCGGAGCGGAAGCGAAACGTACTCACTTAAATGCATTATGGTCGTATCGGAGTTTAGCGGTTATGTAACTTTTGAAGTGCTTGTGTATCGACGTCGTGCTTGGTCAGCGCACTCCGCGCAGTTCACTTGTTTGCCAGTTTGTTGCATTGCAAGGAGGATTGGATGTTTACTTTTTTGTGTGTGCGATTAGTGTGAGTGTGTATGTGTGTGTGTGTGTGCAGGCCTCGCGCGAAGTGGAGTGCGACGAGCGGGCGCGCGGGCGCACTCCGCGCCGGCGCATCGGCCGCAGCACGCAACGCCGTCCGGTATGCGAGAAAGCTTATATCTCTTGCATTGCATCTCTATTGGAAACACATACATTAATCAAACTTTGTTTATAAACCCAATGAGCGGAACTGTTGAAAAATTGCAATGCCATTTACTCGTTGTGCGAACTGTGTGTATCCGACAATTGTTAGTGGCACAGTTGTTTCTCAATCTTGTACATTTTAGCCATTCTATAATTTACATCACTTTAAATATATTATTTTAGAACAGGCTTATACTACAATCGGGTTTTAAATAAATCTCTTTAACTTATAAATCCAAGTTTGACATAGAATTTAAACAGGCAGTTTTTTCAACATATCAGCAATCCTCTAGTAGTAGATATACTTCTAAACGTTACAAAATTTTGAAGTTTTAGACATACAAAAACACTAAAAGTCACAAAGCGGAGTAATAACATTTGCGGAATGGTTACAGTACAAATGTATCGAGAATATAATTCGGTACGTTTGTTTGTTCGGTGTCAATCCGTTCTTAGATCTATCAGCGAATTAATAACATGACGTATCGACGAGCGCATATGCGACTGGATCGGTACGACTATCTCCTTCTCAACCCATTTAATTGTATTGAATGCAATATTTAACTCGATCCGTGTCACATTGTTGGACGTTGCCGGGTTTTACACTGGCGACGTTGATTCCATAAGGCCGCACAAAAACAGTCGCCAAATTAAGTTTTTCATGTTCACCGACACGCGTTGTACCGTATATTTCACTTTCGGAACTGCTCGGTGTAAATTCTCATATATTTTTTGTAAGAAACTAGTTGCTTCTGGGTTTTCGATGGTATTAAATCTACCCGCTTTCTTGAGGACTTTGGGTTTCCTACGCACTTGTACTGTTACGTCCTTCATGGCGGTCAAACGTAGACCCTAATTATTTGGATACATATTAATGAGACAGATATGGTATCAAGGGAGGAAAATAAGACTTTTTCAATAATAATAATTAAAGGACAAAGCAAATGCACTTTGTTAGAATAAATATAATGCGGTCAGTCAGCGTATAACGCATTCGGTTAAAAGTAGACATCGGTCAGCGGTCACATCGGCGCGTCGGCCGTCTCGTCCGCACATGCATAGAGAAGCGGCGGCCAGCGGAGGATGTGACGTCATCGTCTTGTCTATTAACTGCCTACGTAATCGTCCATCTTTCGTAATGGACTACTTGAAGACGAATTCAACATTCGCGTTTATCCTTTATGATAGCAAAGTTTATTTTAAATGACATGAAATTGCAGTGATCCGGAGCACTGTAGAGAGAGAGGGGGCGCCTCGTGTGCCGAGCGCCGCGCATCTTCACGGATACGTTTTTCTGTATCGCTCGGAGTGCGCTAGAAACAGACACTGCTTGTGAACTTGAAGTGTAAACTTACGTGACTTGGAATCGTACGATCAAATTATAATGTATAGCTTTGCATGCGTAACCGATCGCCCGTCATTGTGCCTCCTAATTTGCGGCCGTTTTGGACGTGGATGCCTGATTTGACATTCAAATGCTCAAGGCATGGTTGTATCCACTCGGGCCGAGACCGATGCAGGAGCCCGAGTGGCGGGCATACCTCGGTGTCAGTCAGTATTCACTACTTATCGCTCATTTGTGTTTCAAACCTACGACGCCTGAGATCATTGCCGGCGCTGACTCACGCAAATTGTCGTTCGCCTCATTCGAATTCTTCCTGTTTACGAATATGTTGTTCGCGCGTACTTGTGAATAATAATAAATAATAACAATCACATGTGTGTCCAGTTTTACCCCGATTAAAACGCAAGGTCTCGAAAAAAGCAAATTATTTATGATGGGCACGCGACGCGACGTTCCGTTGCACCAAGTAGAGCGTCGCTGCACGCATTTAACATTAACATTGCTAACGTGACCGTGAATGCGCCTTCGATGTACAACTTATCCTACTTTTTATACGGATATCCTAATTAACAATGTTGCATCTCAAAAGTGGCTTCGTTCCGTACAACATACTCAAGCAACGGTACAATCGTATGAAAACAAACGGCGAAACGTTTTAAAACATATAAATCTAAAATGGAACGGAATGCAGACAATATAAGTGAGCGCATTTCACGTTAACGACTTGATGATTTTCGCGGGTTAGGCGCACGCCAAATGTCAGGGTGGCTGATGAACTAATTTCGTCAATTGAAGCAAATGCATCGAGGTCGGCATCATCCGCTTTATTAGTTAACTAATTGTGTAAAGCTATGTTTCATGTAGCATTTCACACTCCAATATATTTAGGAACGTACTAGAATTTGTTACTGCTAAAATTACAATTCATCTATGAATATATCTTATCTAGAAAGCAATATATAATTTGGAAAACATTAACGTAATATTGTTCACCCTCGAGCCGAAATGGTTCATTGCATTGTTCGACAAACGCACTCATTCCCGTCGCATTCCCGGCGTCCCCACACGATTGAATAATATCGACAAACTCTGGGAATTTGGGGAAAGACACGCCGGTTTTTATGCGGCAACAGGCAGGTAGCCGGCACCCAAGCTATTCAACGGAGTCATCCCTCGACACGGCACAAAAAGCGGGTTGAATTTGTGCAACACGTTCTTTCCCTTTGTGCTGTGTTTTAAAGTGTTGAAGCGCAGTTAATAATATTAATAACTCGCAGAGGGAACAAAAAGACACTCCTTTGTAACAACGAGCATTAGATCATGCCGGGCACTGCTTAGGGTTGCACATTTGAACGGTGTTTGTCGTGTTGCTAAACAACTGTCGTAGATTGTTAGTGTAAAATCACCACCCCTAGTATATGTGTCTTTTGATGTCATCGGAATAAATATTTTGTTTTATATTGTGCGCAGATATGGCCTGGGACGTGCAGTGAATGTAGAAGAAGACCTGCTATGAAGAATTCAACTGAGCGGACGGTGTCAGCGCAACGTAGAATCAAAAGAAGTTGGACATCGGTGCAATGTAAGTATTTTTATAATGTTATTTTTCTTTAAAAACATGTGAAAATACTTTTTTTGCTAGTTTACAAAATGTAGCGCTATATCCACAGTGGGACTGGTATATTCGGCCGTGGCGCAGCATTGTCGGTGGCTCTTTATAATTTTTGGGAATCTGCCAACCAGTCACTGTTACAGAGTACAGCGAACCGCATTGAGGCGCTAGTGTTTTATACAGTAGCATACATTGTTCGTTAGTGGAGCGTTTGCGTACGAACTAGGCGCGCGATGAAGCAATGGAACGCTAATAAAGCGGTGTAGGAGCGCGGGCGCACGCGGCGGCTGTAACTTGCCGCGACCATTTGTAATGTTTATGGCGCAGTGCGGACCGTGCGGAAGAGACTAGCGTTGTATTTCGTGCGGTAATAACATTACTTCTCATTTTAACGTTCTCAGAAAGTAGTGTTTGTTGAGACAATTTCAAATGTACTACAACTGTGTCCTCAAAGTAGTGTCTTTGTATATCTTTCGGACGCTGTTTAAATTTCCATGTAATACGCGAAGTGGAGATTACTAACTAACATTTTTCTAGCTTTCGGCTATTCCTCTACATAGACTCAGTAATACATAGCAATCATAATAAAGGGCTAACTGACTAATCACTAACAAAGCCAGCGATGAACGTGGAATTTTTTAAAAAGTCGTCGCGAGTGCGTTGTGGTGCGCGCCCAAAGCGCCACCGAGTCGGAGCTGGTTCATTAGTGGCCGATAGTGTATGACGTCCTAGCCGTACGCCACGCGATAACATTCTCATAACATGGTGCCGGATTATCGTCGTTATGACGCGAGCCCCTTGTTTGTGTGACTGCTCTTGTGGCCGTCATCTTTTATCGTACATTACTGTTATTAAATTAAATTGTGAATTCGTCAATCCATCACTGAACGATGATTCTGCGTTATATCTACAATTGTAAACGATATTATCAATATGATCGACAACACACGTGAAATTATTGAAGGTTCCACCAAAAACAAAATGAATACAATTCAATATTTTTAAGTAATGGAAGGTAGAAATGTCAGGATTGTGGTCGTATGTGAATTGTTGTTACAATTAATTGTTCTTTGTTGTTGTTTGTCGCGCAATATGTCTCGGCAGGGTGTCCGCCGACCGATCGACGCCGACGCTCAAATTGAATATAAAAGTCACTGCGCTTACATTTATTAATATTATATTATTAAAAATATTAATATTTTTGTGTAACAACAGCTTTAAATAAATCTTTTTTTTTTGTATAGCGCAGCATTGTGACCGCAAAATTGTAGCAATAATGCCGACAAGTTTAGAAGTTAATGTATGTACTGCCAAACAAGCTGATGTCAGTTTGTCTGCTGATCTTGAAACGCGACGAGGTTTTAAGAAGGGTATTAAGTGCGGTTTACTCTTTATGTAAATGTTCATTTTCGGTCGTATAAAATATCCCTTTCTCTTCATATCATCAACAACACCAGATAGGTATTGTTCATAATTTTTATGGCAAATAAACAAAAAAATATATGACACTGCCTTATACATCCAAAAAATACGCTAACAGTTGATAAAACAGTTGACCGAGACGAGTTGCGTAACATCTACAAATGTGTTCTCCTAAAGTTCTATTTGCGTAAAAGATAACGCAGATGTATAAATAATTATCTATATTAGATATAAATACTAACGCGGTCATTGATTGTTGACGGCTGTAATGCGACACATCGGTGTTGGTTACTTGGGCCTCTGCGGCGCAACACATAGCTGTACATTAACGCACAAGGCCCGCGCACACCAATGACGAGCCACTGATAACAGGCAATGTAACAACATCAATTAAAAGTGAGAGTGCGTAATAAATGCACTGAATGAAGAGTGCTCCCTGTGGCCCGTGTCCCCCCCCCGCCCGCCCCTCACCCCCGCGCGACTCCTGCCCGCTCCAATCGAGCTGATAACGCTCCAATGTCAAAGTCACAACGGTTCCAATCTGTACAGGCTGCTAATGATATGCACTCTTGTTCTGTCTGCATTGGATTCAATTTAGTTCACGCTGCGCTCGCGCACTTCCTATTGTTTATGCTAATGAATGTCACGTCCACGTTAAAGGGTCAGTTTGTGGCTGAAATCATATTAAATGACAATACACCTTTTGTTATTGCGCCGTAGATTGGCAGAGTGCAACACGCATTTGCTATTTCCACAGCACTACAAAGTAGTTCTCTAGTTGAGGTACACAATCCGATAAGTTAGGTGCCAAGAAAGTTTTCGTTTCGTTTTCGGCAGTCGCGAATTCAAATTCCAAAAATCAAGACTTTTCGAAAGTATTATAGGAATTCTACAAGAGGAGTAACTAGGTGAGTTATATCCACTAATACGAAATTGAAAAGCTAGGTGCTCTGGCCTGTTTCCAGGGACTAGATTGGTTCAGACCGAAAGAAACGACTGTTATGTTTTTTAACTAGCTCACGTAGGATATGAGGTTCATTGACAAAAAAAAGTTTAATCAATAATTAATGCGTATTTACTGGCAGCGATGGCATCGGGCAGTCACGGTTGGATACACGCTGATAACAAGTATTTAATAATAAACACATCGCCGTAGTGTGTTTCAAGATAAGTAGAAAATGTGTGTAGTATGAGCGTAATAAATCTCTGGTCATACGGCCGCAACCCGATGCATCGTAATGACTAATGTAAATCTAATTAATTACATATTATGCCGTAATACCGCGCTGTTATCAAGTTACACTATTACGAGCCGACTAAGCCGGGTCAATACAGCTTTATTACTGATTACAGTTTCAAATTGCGATGATTTTGTTACAATGTGAATATTTTTTTGATCTGTAAAAAAACTTTGCTATTGTTTATCATAACGTACCAACGGTTTTTGTAAGTAACAAAAAATACATAGTCTTCCAAACAAACAAATTGGTATGGCAGTAAATGTGAGCGAGGTTGACGCAGTGGCCGCGAGCGCCATCTATCGCGAGCGGTAATCTCGCCGTAATCGCGTTGCATTATGAGTGCAAAACATCGAGCTTGAATGGCGTCGGTTGTAAAAGTTGGTGAAAAAACAAGTGGCGTTGAACCCTGCACGGCGAATGCATCGGCCCGTTAGCTTTGGCCGAGGTCAGGTTGTATCGGTGCTATTGCGCGCGCGGGGACGGCGCTGCTCGCTCTGCGCTCCGGTACAAATATGCACGCCGGTCGCCGCCTCGACTCTCAGCTGACTACCTTACGGTTCACCGCGTTTCAGTTGCGTTCGCTCACATTTTTTAATGCACACCGCTTTTCACGTCACCGCCGAGACTTTCCCTCGCCGACTGAATTACGCATTCGGAAAGTGTTACGATAACAAATTGCACTTTATCATACATATATGCAAATGGAATCTTTAATGGAATTAAATGTTATTTCACGACTTAACGCTGACTATATATAAACATAATGTATTCCAAATGCTAATTTTGGATTGCGAGATATATAAAAAGGAAATAGCTAGTTGAAAAAATAATGAAACATTTAATTAGCTTTTATTGCGTTTTTACTGTGCATATTTCGTGAAACGCGATATAACAATGTTTCGTAAGCTGTTGTTTTTTTGTTAATACAAAACAAATTCGATAAGTTAGTAACATGTGCATATATTTGTCTATATTATTTTCAATTTGCGAGTTCGAAAGTGTTTGTATTCAAAATAAATTGTCGGGTGAATATATGTGAAAAGCACTTCGCACAATTAGTTTTGTTTGTCGATTTAAAACGAAGTAAGCGAGACCGCAGTCCTCTGTTTGTGGGGAGCGGGCAGTCGCATTTAGCCGGATTTCATTTAGAACTGTCGATATTCATTCCACTTCGGGTGGCGAATGGTCGAAACAAGGGGAGAAGGCTTAATTACTCAAAAGAAACAGATTTACTTGTGTGTATATCTGAACTGTCTGCATCGGTCAACTTTCGGTATTCATTAAAAGGCATCATTTATTGGTTTAAAATTGATATTCACCTATATTCAAATTTCAAATGTAGTTGTTTTCTTATCCCGAATTCTCATTTTTAAAGAATTTTATCACTTCTAAGAGAACATTATCTGATGTCACAGACAGGCGACAACCGGAGGATGTTGACCGAGCAAGTGGTATGAACGAGGAAACAGATTAAATCTTAGTTAATCATTTGTTAGAGAGACGGCGACACCGGCGCATTGTCTAGACGCAGAAACAATACCTGTTGGAGAATAGATAGCATTCGTGATGCTGTACCGGTATTTTATCGGCCGGAATTTAATCTGTTACACCATTATCTGTTTATAATAGCGTTTGTTCATTTATTTATAATAGGGTTTCAGTATTATCAAAATGAATACTGCAGATTGGCGCATTCAATCAGAATGCTATTTTACTCTCCAGTTAATTGTGAGTTGATGTTCGGTAATGTGTGACCGTACAAAAGGCGATAATTAAGCCTCGTCACACGCTAGTTGTGTGCGACACGGCACACCCCGTTCATTCCGCGCCGCGCGCCGACTGCAGCGTGGATTCTTTAAAACTGTTGTTTGTGTGACTTTATTATGAAATGCTGAGAAAAATGCAGCGGGTTCTATTGTAGACGTTGGATCCCTTAGACCGTTTGCTGTTATTTGCGAGCATCTCTCGGGGGAACAAGAGCGGCCCGCATTTTGCACGAATATTTTTTATGTGCGATTCATTACGAACAATGAACCGTTGCGGTAATGCCTGCTACCCCGCGTTGAGATTGTGTACGGACCTCCACTGGCGACGAGTGGCTGAGCTTTTGAATATATGCAGTCAATTTTGTAGGTACTCTTGACGTAGTGTAATAAAGATAAGTTAACATATTTTGTTAAATTTCGTCATATGGTTTAAAATAATGAAGAAAAATATTGAATTTTGTTAAATAACCACCATTAGTAATTGCCATAAATAATTGTCCAACTCCTACTATACTCATGTGCCTTGTTTCCGTTTTTGTTTTTTATTAAAAGAAATTATAGTTCGTTGAACGTAGCACGCCCGACAAATGTTTGTTCGCTCGGAAAGCGAATGGCAAGTTCTTTGTCTTGATGTTGACTATTATACAAAAGCGGTGTTTGTTTTGAAATTTTAAATGCTTTTTGACAAATATTTTTTAAGTTTCTTCCGTTTTTTAATGGGTGAAATTGTCAGGGGGATAAGACTTTGACTAAAGGACTTGGATACTTTTCATCCAGAACTTTGTGGCACGGTTTTGTCAGTTGTCACCTAGTCATTCTTAGCCCTAGTCCACTGATTTGACCTTCAGAAAATTGGTGCTGTATTTAGGTTTTCTTGAATTATTTTCTTGCCATTGTTAATGACGTAACTGACGTTTACTGACTATTTTAGTACTATGTATGATTCACTTTGCTATTTTATCTCTGACATGTTGACATAATTATAATCCGTCTTATTTTAGCATAGCGTTATTAAAATGGACGATGATGTGGAATTTCACTATTAATCGATTATTATATTAACCCATAATTATGAAAATTGCCAAAGCGTGATGCAGAATAATAGAAGTCCACACGTATCTTTGAATTATTATACAAAAAATGTATACGCCCACAATACTGTTTCCCATGTCTTTTCATCGCATTTTGTTTACTAACACACTAAACTTCGTACCGATACTGTACGGCATAATATACTTAAATAAATACGCAGCTATCACATCGCTAATACCGTCCCGCATTTGACTAGGCTATTTCTCACTTGAATTAACATGTTAATAATAATTATACCCTATTAATCAAAGCTGGTTTACTGCTCTCGAAATTACTGCACATGCGAATGAGAACTGGCTTAGTGAAACTGCAATCAATAACGAAAAAAAAGTAAATTATTCACGGTCGAGCGCCGTCGAGCAAGTGTCGGTGCAAGTTGCTCCTACGAAAGTTTGTTCTGAAACTAGTCCAGGAGCGATTCACATCTAGAACAAACAGTACGTCGGGGTCAAACGGAACGTCGGGACCAAACGGATCATCGGGACCAAACGGAACAAACGGAACAACGGGGCCAAACGGAAAATTGGACTCAAACAGAAAGTCGGGACCAAACGAAACGTCGGGTTCGAGTAAACTTCGTACCGCGAACAATCTCGTGGTGTAAGAGATGTTAGCAAGTAGGTGCTAATCGAGTTGCGAGCGTATTTGGTACATTTACGGTATCCTAAGTGCGAACGCAAGTCATGCTTTCTAAAAGAATTTAAATATATCCATGTTTAAAATACGGTCTGTTTGTGCCTACGTATGTGTTGCTACGCACGTACGCGGCCGACTGATCGCCGGTGGCTGCGCCGTGATTCTATGTTAATGTACATACTTATATGTGAAATGCTATGAAAAGAACTTCATTTATAATCCATTTCCTACATTTTGATATAAATTAAAATAAGTTATATACAACACATAACTTATTTATACTATATAACATAACTTATTTTTATAACATAACTTATTTTATAAAAGCTATGAGGTTATTTTTCGTAATAACGAAAAATAACCTCATAGCTTTTATTTCGATACCTCTAACACGATCAGTCCAATCCAAAAATCCAACAGCACTGCGAATTAAAAAAGAAAACAATCCACCGCATTTTCTCGCTGTCAAACCTTTTAATGGAAGAGCCGAATGTGGGTGCATTGGTCGCGTCCCCTTTTCCCCCTTCAAAGAAGGCGTGAACTCCGCGTGCATACCTGTGGAAGTTATCGATTGAGCTCAACAGGTGGTCTCAGGGCTCATATGTTAAATTAGTGTTTGTTACAGACGCTCTTGGTAGCCGCTGGCTATTGACATGTCATTTCTGGGGCTATTGTCCCGTTTTCACGGCTCGGTCTAGCTATAGCCAGTTATAACCGGAATGATCTCATTCAGCATATTACTGAGTTCGAGACGTTGTTGTTTAAAATGTTAAAACTCAACTTATTACATGTATATCTTCCTTTTGAAGTTTTGCTGGAAATTTATTATTGAAATAAAGGTGCGCTGTCACAATACGTTATAAAAATTTAAAATTTCACGCGCCAATTTATAGTTCGAAAGGGTGCCAACACACAAGTAATGCAATTTCTGAACAATTACCCGTCGGCATCGCGCCGGACGGCACCAAATAATTAGTTTAAACTCTCTCCGTTGTGCTTAATAGCTCGGTGTAATCAATACCCGCCGGCTGGACTATTATTGAGTTAAAAATCTCTTTTACACCATAATCTCGGACGATACGTTATTGAGAACAAAAAACGCGTTCCTGTATGATGGTACGCGTCTGCGCAGTGTGTCCGCGACTTAACTGGCGCGCAAACGGGTTTGAGAACATATTAATCCGCTCCTAGTAGCTGTATCGCGCACATCTCCGAGACATTGTATCAATTGTTGAATTGTAACGTGGTGTTTGAATCGTTAACACTAGCGAGAACACTCAAACTGTCCATTTTAGTGTTAGCCATTACCACGTCTATGTATACTGTAGGTATTTGTGGATTCAGCTTTTCAGCATTTGTGTCGTGATCAATAGTTTCATATTCAAATTGATTAAGTGCACGTTACTAATGTATTTCTACTGCTAGGTGCTACACTGTCTCTTCTCATTTGAAAATTATTTCATTACACGGTTTTTGTTCTACTCTGTGTTAAGTATAAAATGATCGAGAAGATATTTTGGACCAGTAAAAATAAACACCAGTAAAATGTTTACGAAACTAAAAGTAGCGTGTTATAATAACGTCAGTACGGCACACCAGATTAGCAACAAGGTTTTCTCTGTTTAGGTCAAGTTTTAAATTATAACCTTACATTGCATAGTAAAATTTATGAGGACTATTTTGATTTTTATAACGTAAATCTACAATTACTAATTAATTATAGCTGATTTTGAATCAATTTCTCATAAAATCTTTTTCTTCGGCAGGTACCTAATAACTTGAAGCCAATGACGACGAAGGCATTGGTGCGAAAGGACGTCCCGAGGTAAGTTCTCCAAGACAAACAGTAGATGCATTTACAAGTTTAATGCTATTGTTCCATTTGCTCTCGGCGAATTATGTTGTATGTATTTTAAAAAATAAGCGCAATATATTTAAGCTGTGCTGTTGCTGTGCTGTTTAATATGATTGTTTCAACAGACACCCAATGAATTTGGTATCAAGAATATTTCTCTATTGTTACAGAATGAGAATGCCGTGACACATGAACAAGATTTGGTGCTTGAACGGATTCCGAACAAATAATTCCAACTATGCCGTGCGAAACAATACGATGATCAGGTAAATATCGATTCATTACATTATTGTTTATATATAATTAGTTAATAATGCATAGCGATGTTATAAGTGAAAGCGAATTTGCAAAGCTATTGCGATTTTGGTCGTACCACACGGCGAACGAAACGCAATTTGATGCTTATATGGAGGAAAGTTCAGTACCAAAACCTTTGTTTGTTGTGTTTCCTTTGCCAAATAGGTCGAGAATCTTCTAGTATGTCTATTATTCCTCTATGTTTTCAGAAATTTAATAAGCCTTCTTGTGTTTATTTTTCCAATGTACACCAACATTGCATCTTTAACAATCATTCTCTATAAACTAACAGCTATAAACTACAGCCCTAGCAATGCATTAGAACATTTCATATTAAAGTTATCCTCAAAGGGCTTATTGCCATTAGTATTGCTTCTTGTGCCGCGAGCTTATTGCTCAAAGGAAATTTTCCGAGAAATTCTTCCAAGTCGTTACAACTTCTTACCGATGTGTTTCCCGTAGGAGATATTACACCCAGGAGCCTTGTGGGTGGTGCTCTGCGTTTGCACTCAAATGTTTACTTCCATATGGAAAATAACCGTGTTTGTTGACCGCGCATTTTGTACTAACATAAATGTGGAATACTTGATAAATTAACGAGATAGACGAGGCATGGTATGACCAACTAAGGTTTCGAACTTAACTTTCCTCAATCCCCTAGTGTAAGGTAGCTTGTGTGTACAAATCTTTTGAATAGATTTTATGATGCGTTTTGACAGCCGGCTACGTTATGGAGCAGCTGTGTGGAGACCAGCTCCAGTCCTGACGAGTTGAACCCGCTGCCGACCTCCCAGGTAGGTGCTCTCTCCAGGTACATACGTCATACAAACATGTCACACATCACACATCAAACCATCATGACGACATTAAACCTTCGGCTATGGATTTTATTCATTTCAAATTCTGAACATCATCCCCATGCCGAACGGTTTATAAACCTTGTGTTCCCACGCTTCCATCCCATTGTTAATGCTTTTTACTATTTTGTTTTTTTTTTTTAATGTGCTTTTATCGAAAATGCTAGCGATGGCTATAGCGATTTTTATTTGATATTGTACAGACTGCACACCGTCAGCCAAATATGGGAGATTAATTACATAGAAACTCTCAAACGTATCATTTTAATGCATTGGAAAAGGCTTAACTTTGTAACAGATTACAATATCTCCGAATCCTCTCAATGGATTGCGTGAAGCAAAAAATATTTGAGATTTTTGTTTTCTTTATTTGCATGATTTTTCACATTTTCATACATATTTGTTTTGTTTCATCTAAACTTATCGTTTTTAGTTATAGTTACTTATTGTATTAAAATGTTTTGTATATATGTTGTATGTGTTGTAATTTATTTATCTAGCGCAAAATGTATTGATATTTATTTTAATGCTATACTGTGGATGTTTCTTGTACCACTGTGTAAGTAGTTAGACGTGACGACACCGAGCCCTGCGCGTATTTCGCCGAGTGCATCGACTCGGCCGGCACAGTTCGCAGGATAATGTTCATTATATAATTTGTGCGGTGCATAGGCCCTCTCTATTGGAATAGCCGTGGTAATACACAACTAATTGAAATGGTTAGCGAGTGAGCTGCACGCTGGGCTGAGGGTCCTCCAGTAACACACGATTACGTTCACACGTCCGGTTCGAGTCTTCTCTCGTTATCAATGCATTGCGTCGGTACTCGGTACTCGGTACCCACACTACTCGCCCCTCCACGATCGTCTTGCCGTCTCGTTTAACTTGTATTTCTTGTTGACGACAATAACTGCTTACATTTTTATACTACTCACCTTTCTTTATCCGTCGGTGAAAATAATAATATTTCGAAACAAAATTTTGTTGTCTGCAACATTTGTATAAAACAAGGAGTTTTTAAATGTTTGTCCTATTAATTTAATATGAACTACTGACCGTTGATTAGAAAATTCGGAACCATTATGCAACCCTCGTCTCATACTACGCTTTTTAGTTTAGTCTTTTTCAAAATATATTATTTGTAGGCTACAAAGTTTAGGTATAAAGTCACTGTAAACTAATGTTTATATTTTATATCGATACCCATATATACGCCAAAGATTAGGACTTTTTATATCAGTTAGTTTCATGAAATAACGGCTTAGGATGGTACACATTACTCAGCTTTTTTTTTTACAATTTATAAAGGGTAAGCATTAAATAAATATTAAAGAAACATTATCACATTTTATACAAAAACATAACGTTATGTGTATAATCATCAGCATAATCTCAACTACACTTTTTCGACTCATCGCCAAGCGAAGTGTCTTAAGTTTAGAAGTAAGCACTAAATATGTGACATTTATTCAGCCTTTATTGGGAAATTGGAGGAAACTATGACGCTTTTCAAACAGCGCTCATCTATTCATTTTTTTCCGGGTCCCATCCGATTTTTCTGATCTATATATTAATCAATTTATTTCGTAATTTGTGGCGGGTCCCATTAGTAAAAAGGGTAAAGTATTTCATAATGTGTGGTCAAATTGTCTATGTCCTATGAGTAATTAAAAATGACAGTAGTGGACTATACCCTGACCGCATGAGTAGGGCCAGTATGTTATTTTAACATGTCATTAACACTGGACTTTGAGCACTAATACATTGAGAAATATATTATAACAAAATTTGTCATTTGTCGATAAATCTTTTGATTTCGAAAAGTTTTTGAAATTAGTTTATGTTAATTTAGTTTCTTATTTATGATTTTAAGTTCAGGTGTAAGGTATATGTTTTCATTATTTTCAACTTAAATAATATTAAAGAGGTTAGATGTTGTTTTCGGGACGATTTATACCCTACGTAAACACTATCTGATATTGAATCTATTGATTTTTCTGCCCCGTCGGCTTCAATACCAAACGGTCAATTTCTGATAATACTATATTTCTGATAACTAAATAGTTGAAGACTCAGGTTTATAATTAGATAATAAATTTAAACAATTCTAATATAACTCACGGTTTGATCCGATGAAGGCAACTGCCGCGTATGCAGATCCCAATATGTAGATGGGCCAGCTTGCTTTTCCTATCCCACCACACACCCGCCACTGCAATTCCTGTACTCCAGGATCAACAGCGGCACGCACAGTATTGGCGCCGAGCAGTGTTGGGCATTAATTAATTAACTTTTAATTAAACTAATCAATTGACTAAAAAATTAATTGCAATTAAACATTTAATTGTGTGTTACAATTATTTTTAAATTGATTGATGAAATAATTAAAACTAACAATTAACTTCTTTGCAAAATTTTTTCAAAAGGGTGGTCCGGTTCTACAACCGGATACATATACCCTTGACATATTCAAGTATTAATAAAAATACTTGGTAAAAAATTAATTGTTAATTTTTTTCGTAAAATAACTAACAATCATTTGATCAATTGTTAATCGTATAAAACCATGATTAATAATTAGTTAGTTGTTAATTGCTGTCACTGCAGTTAACAACTAATTAATTGTTAATTTTTAATTGTTTAATTAAAATTTTCCCAACACTGGCGCCGATCAATGAAGCTCAGCGAATCTAAGGGGACCTAATTTGCCATAATACCGCAACGAAGTTAATTCAGAAAAATCAATGTAAAAGAGGAGTTGGAAAAACGAAGAGTAGTCCACTTCCCTCCCCAGTAAAGCGGGGATTGGCCAAAGATGGGCCAGCTTACGTAGATCGGATTTCGAAAGGGCCAGAATACCATAGCATAATATGTTTACAGGCTAAAAATAAACGTGACTGATTCCTACCAGTCGACATTGTACGGACCACCGTCAATGCTACCATTTAGAAATGCCCTGGTCACTTAAGAACTGATATAACGCAATCTGAAAATAGATGAAATAGAATTGATTTTTTTAGGCTATGGTTAGTTGATATAGACAGAGACTTTTCCTTTGTTAGTGCAGAGATAATAAGATAATTCTTACATCAGTCTCGCTTGGAACGAATCCAAAGTGATTTATAAAATTGTTAGCTTTTCGTTAAAGGTGGCTTTATTATTGAGACATAAACATCAGAAAAAGCAACTTTTGAACACAAATGCTTGAGTACTAGTTCTATCATATGATTTTAAATGTTAGGACCTGAATTAGATGTTTTAGTGGTAAAAAATCTAGAAACTACATATAGAACAATATAGGATTCATTAATGAAATAGCAAAGCTTTAATACTAGATTTCTCATAAACTAGTGCCATATATATGATTTTAAGTGTCGTAGTGATCTTGTTTGCATTTTACACTTCGACGACTAAATACATATTTGAATTGATTTTAGTTATTTTGGAACCGTGAAGAAAGGGTTGTAGGCATATTTTGTAATACTTATTTATTAAAGCAATATACATGTAAGCGAATTAATACCAAAGCATTATCTACAAATAATTTTGTATTTCCTAAGCTAAGTGAGTGTATTTCAGCTAAATGATTTTCTAGTAATAGTATTAAATCATAAAAAGAGTTTCTGATTACTCATACAACGACATCAAGCAATTACTATAGAAGTAGTTGCCTAGAAAGTAAGTTTTAAAACCCTTGGTAATTTATTTTTTAGTGCGGGCACCCTAGTAGAAATTATATCGATTGTACAAACATCAGCATTATAGTATCTTACTAGAAGAGACCATCATAGAATTATCCATTAATGTATATATGTATTTAAAATGAATACATAATTTTTAAACCAAATATAATCAAACTGACTAAGGATAGATTACTTAAAATTGCTTTAAGGTTTTAAAAAAAAATTAAAGGTTAGTAACAGAATTGCATTATAAACGCCTAAGTTTCTAATATTTTACACCGAACTCTTTTTTACGAAAGTCGATACATTAAATATGATACGAAAGCACTAAAAGCATTCTAATATAGGTCCATTTCGTTATCTTTTAAGATTCGGTAAATCACTAACTGGCTTGAACCATCTTTAATAAATGTATTCAGTCCTTTAGACTTGTAGAGAAATATAGTTCATTTGAAATTGCAAGGAAGTAGCATCTTAAAACTTTCGACTCGCAAACAAAAGCCATATTACAGCGAAGTAACGTCGTCTACTATTAAATGAAAATGTATCAACATTTAGTAAGTAGTTGAAGTTCTTGAAAACGTGATTGCTATAAGCAACTTACTTTCCTTTCATGCCGCGGTATTTCAGTTGAATAAATGTGCAGTATTTTTTGCTAAGTCTTCCGGGAACAGAAAGCTGATTATACCCGCCTCGACTCACACCTTTGCGGAGGTGAAATATGAATACTTTAATTGAATAAAATGAAAATTGAGTGTGATAATTGAGTTCTAGTTCCGCGAAGCAGGAGTTTTTAGAATGTTCGCTGTCTGAAGAGTACTCACGGTCGTGACTATTATTACTACAATTTAATTTCTTGAGAGTATTTTAAGTATATTTATAAGGCGAGGGTTGCATTTAATCTTCAATAAAACAGCCTTTTTAATTCGGTTATCGCATTGCATTATGTTTTTTTTTTACATACTGCGTAACAGGCAGAAAAAATACACTGGAAATATTGAATTTTCCTTCAATGACACTTGCCTACGTTGAGAACACGAACGTCATTGAATAATTTAGTATGCGGTGTGCAATTAGTGTCACCGCTTTACCTACCCTGCCTTCGTGTCCAGCTCCCCCAGTCGGGACGTACATTTCTTACTCTAACGTTGTGTAAAAAAAGACGGTTTAGTTTTTTCAAGTTACCTTTGTCCTAGCATCAATAATATAATAAAAAAACAGGGCGAAAAATCGTCACAAAAAATCCACAGAGAAGCAAAAATACACGTAGGGGCCGTTGGTAATTAGAAATTATAATAATTGATATAAAATTATTTTGTGTAATTTTATGTATTTCTTGTATACATGTTAGGGAATGCAATCCCGACTCGAGATTGCAAATTCGAGATCCCGCGGGATTAGAAATATCAATCCCGCGGGATCCCGGAATTTTCGGGATCCCGTCTAGTTTTAAAATAATAATTAATTTGGATGACTAAAGAAACTAATAACTGCTTGTTTGTGATAGTGAGGTTAAGTAAAATAACATAATAAAATATGACATGACCACGTCTCTGAATTTCGTGATAAACTCAAGTGGGTATCTATGCGCCTTTGCCGGAATACTCGTATTCTTTTGCTACTTTTTCAAATTTTATTCAATCCCACTGCTTCCCGTTATCTTAAATATAGGTACCGTTTTCTAAGCGCTACACATGCACGACCGCTTAGGTCCTCAGAAAATTTAACACTTGAAATAAGCATAGCACCAAATTTCTTAATAATTCTTTTACAGTCCATGCTGCACGTCTATGGAATGAATTACTACTAACAATTCGTAAAGCTAAATCGCTTTCCACTTTTAAAAAACTTCTCAGAACTTACTATTCTAAACTTTATATTTTATTTGGTAAATTCGTATTCTTATATGTATGTCGTTTAGTATTTATATTCTTTTATTAATAGTGTTGCTTTTATTTCTGTAAATTACTCATGCAATCTTTACACTAATATCTTCTATTCAATGTTAAGTTAACATATCTTCTTTTTACATTCATGTATGCTTATGTATGTATTTGTTATTGATATACATTATTAGATTTTTTTCTGTTTCTATTTTACAATTCTGAAGACAACTGCCAGAACTACGACCTTTCATTCCAGTCGCGTAGCTTGTCTGGAAGAGATCGCAGCTAGCGATAAAACTCGTATTCGTTATGCTTCATTAATGTTTTATATTTATTTTATTGTATAGTGTACAAAAAGTACATAAATAAATAAATAAATATAACTCCAAAGAAAATAAAATCCTTTTTTTTAAATCTTACCAACCAAAAATAATTATCAGGTTTTAAGGAAATTAACATAGGTAAATTAGATAATCAAAATAATAAACATATTTCAAAGGAATTAGGAAGTAGTTACCAAAAACGAGTGATTTTGAAAATGACTCCTTAAAAAACAAAGGCTACCAAATATTAGTATCATCTGCTAAACGGCATCTAATGTCCTTTGCAATGTATCGCGCTGCAGAGAATGCCCTCTCCGACTCAACACTGGTTGGCAATAGCGTGGCGAAGCAAGTATATGCAAACTGCAAAAATCGCCCCCTTGTTCCTCCACACTGAAATAAATCCTGACTACTGCCGCCCAATCCCGTCAATCTCGAACGGGATCTCGTCATATGATGCGTCGGGATTGATCCCGAAAAATTACTCGGGATCCCGCGGGATCCCGATCTCGCGGGATCGGGATTGCATTCCCTAATACATGTATAATGCGTATTAAATATATCTTTTGATTTTTTTGCTTTTGTAAAGCAATTTAATGATTTAAATTGTTTTGCAAGGCTCAGTGCTACTTTGTGCATCGTGTTTGAAATTAACTTTGTTTTAAATATGTTTTGGATTTCTTATAAAGTTTTTCTTGTAATAACGTGTTTGCGCCGACGTTGGGTTTAGGTAATTGAAATGTCTGCAAACCTCGATGGTTCCACGAGTCTAAAGGAATCCATAAAAATGCTTATTACTCGGGAAAGCATGACTTCAAATAAGAGATTTTTCATTTAATATTTCCTCTGTGAAATAAGTTTGAAAATGGAAGTTTGCAGGTGCATTAATGTATTTGCTTTTATGCCTCAGGGGGTTTCCTTCAAAGGGTATTAAAAACTTAGGTTCCCTCGGTAATACGTTTTCCTTTATTTATTTGTTTTGTTGACGGCATTTCTGTTAAGTGGCGACACTGCTAGGCGTGTTATGTTATTGAAAGCGCAAAGTTGCACTGTAGTTTGTTTTGCAGCAATATCCTCAGCATAACCCTGGACTCCAATTGCCTTCTGCCTCGTGAAAGACATGGGTAGTGAGATGTCCCGTACATCACAAATTCTCACTACCTTGTCTTTCATGCGGATTAGGCATAATTCTCCTGTCTGCAAGCAGTCACACCTCGAAGACACAAGCTGGATGTACTCTAGTATTTATTGTGTGTGTATTTTGAACTATCTTGGATTTGCCGCCCTGGATACAAGTGCAGGTAACTAATGCATGCAGCCTTAGTGCCGGGCATCGTTCTGTGTGGACCAACCAAATATTTGGCGTTGTTATCCAAGTGACTCGGTAGCTGTAGAACTGTCCTATTCTTTTTAAACCGATTGCCGAAATAGTCGCATTTACCAACCAATCACAACTCGATTACCATTAGAAACATATCTGCTCACTTCGTTAACTTTTCAACTGATAACTTAATTACACTTTTATAATCACGGTTGTCCAACGACATTATAGTAATTCGAGTAGATCATGTAGTTGTTTCCAGTAATTTTACAAGTTCTGTTTAGTTAAACTTCTAGGAGTAATTTACACGTTTTAGGCTCGTTTCTGTTCGTACCATTAGTGTTCGTAGAATCTTGGATAGCTTCCCGAAACGTTGTATTTTAATCCCTAAAACTGGGTCAATAAAACTCATTTTTGCATTCACATTTCTCTGTTTCTCGATCCCCGTGAGAGCTCCTGACCGGTTTCAAAACATGTCCGATTGCATGTCTTTGTTCGGTGTCAGCATTCTTAGAAGTAGGAAGATGAGTGTACAAAGTACGTAGCGATATTATTACCACCACACGTACAGAAACTTGTACCTGACATACGTAATCAGCTTACAAATACCGCTATTCTTCGCATTATGTCTGAAACTAGAATATTTAAACGTTACTTTATAAGTGGGCGTACACACAATATAACTAGACTATACCGCGGACGGAATGTTCTAGAACTGCCAGTAGATTGAAGTTGACGTGCGCATTTTCCGGAGTATTCACGTGTCCTAATATCCACTGGTTTGAATCGTAGCTAAAATTGGGAACGACGGGTTTCCATGATTGAGTCACAACCGTGTGCTATTTGATTTTTGTTCTTTAGTGATTGGCCCGGACGTGGACTAAATATTGTGTAAATTTTTAAATACCTAAAAAGAAAATCACAGTTGCACGCGTCGGTAGGGGTCACTTCTAAAGAGTATTTTCTGATAGTTTCCTTTAACCAATATCTCGAGCGTGATTTTTATACATAACAGTCCCATGCTATGTTTACCTGTGAATGAAAGCCCGCCTCTTGAATTAAATACGAAAACAAGAGGACAGGACACCAACCCCTATGTCCGTTTCTATGAGAATCTTCTATCCTACCCCAAATTTCTATATACTTAAAATTGATTTTAGTGTTTACCTAAATTTGGGTCACTAAATATTCCGAGTGTCCTTGGAAAGTGCAGAATGTAATAAAGTTAAATCTATATCTTAAAATGGTCTGTCGATAAGTTCTTGCCCTCGTCGTCATGAAAGCAAGCCACAAACCCAATCCCCGCCGCCATACACCAAATGAAATCAATATTTATTAGTCAACCAGCGGTAGTCACAAAATACCTATGACTAATAAAACACCCGTCAGAAATCCCACGAGCAAATACTAATTGTCAAATTGGTTATAATTAATTTAATAACCAAACATATCACGCAGGCTAAATGGTCAATTTGAAAACCGCCAACAAATTAACGAATGCAGTTTCAATTAGTATTTGGCCCTGTCTCTCTTTGCATAGCGTTTCGACGCCTGTCCGCTAGTCATTCTTAGCAAGATAGTTCTATTATGGGTTGTCGAGACATTGATTTGGGCTTACTTCGGGACTTTGTTGATAACGCACAAGTTAGAAGGTTCACCGCGCTTCCCCAGATCAGTGTTGGCGCGATATTATTTATTCTTTTTGATAATCGAAGCATCTGCCATATAATCGGATGAGTCGGGCGGCGGCGGTAGTGGCTATTTAATTATCTGCAAAGAGCCGAAGGAAGATTATGTAAAACCAATAACAAGCGTCGAATGCAGCTTTGAGCCATTATTGTATTAGTTAGCGTTATCAGCGAGCCACAGACAATAAAAAAGTTAAGATTTAACACCCGTTTAAGCTGATTACTTGTCCAATGTCACGGGGTAATGAAATAAGGCCCGAAATTTTCAACACTGCGTCAGCGTGATGTCATCAGCGTAGAGGAAATTGCGACGGTAGTGCAACACGTGAAATTGGCTCGGGGGTGACGAGGAGCGAGCGAGCATACCAACTAGCCGACGTACAACCGGCCGAAGCATTCGTGGAATGAAACCGAGATTAATAAGCGTACAGTATGCAACATCACGTATATTGAATAACGGCATACGGCGTGCGATACATTACCCGATACACTAGACATACTAGATTCTCGAGCACATCGCCCAACGCACAACCGCTTGGAATACAACACTAATTAATGACTGACAAATCTCTGTATCAATCTGTGTCCGTGATATGTATTGAGCTCCTGATACATAAAAGCCATTTGCTAACAGCCCACACTGGCGTAAATTAAAGTGCTTTAATAAAATCACATTGCAATTTCGTCCCTCGCTGTGGTTACGCAATGTTGTCGGATATTAGTGCCTTAAAAATGGTTTCGCACGCACTGACGTCATAATTTTATACATATCAAGTTTTGTTGATATGACGCAGTTATATGCACTAACCACTATACCTTTATTTTGGACGCAGGCCGTATCCTACAGACCACTTTCTTTTTTCAAGTCTTTGAGGGAGGTCTATGTCTTGTAGTTGACGTCTTTCGGCTGATGACGATGATAGGCACTATATTCGTAAGTCTAAAAAATGTTAATTACCCAAGTAGGGTAACTAGCAGGGCTTATACAGGAATATAGTTCTAGAAACGTCTGTATGTGATCAATGAAGCTGAGATTGGCAATAAGTAATACAAAGTAATTGTACAGTTAACTGGTGAAATGCAGTTCGCTTTGTTAAAGTGGTATTTGGAATCCACTCGTCAGACGAGGCCGCTGCGTAAGTTGCCTAATAAATTGCCACTTATCGGCCATTTGTGAGCACAATTCGAAGGATATTAATGTACAAAAGATATATGTACAGTTACGTTTCTCTTGGTGCGTTAATATATTTGTTTTTGAAGTATTAAGAACTACGTTTTATCGTTTTGTTCTAGAGGTTTCTATTTTATATTCTTTGGAAAATAATCGTTGCCTTATTGAAATGTTGACTGAAACAAAGATTTTTTATTAGTTGTAAGAAAAAGAACAGGAAATTGATCGTCTTACTTTTGCTGTGTTTGTGAGACAAGAAAGAAACTCCCTTAGTTATAATAGTAAATATTAATTACAGCGTAGTTTGAAATTAGTCATTTTAATTAAAAAAAATGTTGACGCAGTCCTCCTTTCTCTTAATATTCCAGACAAACCCACATTAAAGCTATTTTCTGTATTTAATATCAAACTTAATTAGTACTAAATTGCTGAAGGTTTATCTCAAGTGAAAAGTTCGTTTATTACCTTTACGGGTATCCCCTATGATAATAAAACACCTGTAAAAATCTATTTTGGGAATTTTTAGCTTATTCTTACTCGTACTAAATTCATTTACATAAATGATATTGCAAATAAAAGTCGAGCGCATAACGTGTTAATATTTCATACAAAGGAACATGACAGTTTGTCAGTGATTATTTCAGTTACCGTGCAGAATGGCGTGTAGCAGGCTACGCTGTTTGAACACTAAACGGCGCTGAATATGAGCATTATTACGTGAATATAGCTTTTTATACAGGGTGTATTTAGACCGTGATCGAAAACTGAAGCAGGTAATAGCAAGGGTGATCACAAACCCAGTGGCGATATTAAAAATCCCGACAAAAAATAAAAAAAGTGACGTTTTCCATACAACCATCGGTGTTAAAAGTATGTGGTTTGTATGGAAAACCTCAAAAAAATTGTTTTTTGTCGGGATTTTCTTTAATGCCAGGGGCTTTGTAAACACTATCGCTATTACCTGCCTCAGTTTTCGATCACGGTCTAAATACACCCTGTATAATACCTGTTGTAGTTGAGTAAACGGCCTAAACAGCTAATGCTTGGTCCATTGTCTACTCGTGGTGGCTAACAAGCGTTAGGCCGATGTAATCGGAGGCAAATTAATGTGTCACTTGGCTAGATACTGTGGTGGGCGGTTAGCGACGGGTGCTAGGGAGATATCTACCGCAAGCAATTATTCAACGTTTAGATAAATCAGAGCCTAAATTGATTGATTGTTCGGTAAAACGATATACCACGTTCGTAGGTCTATGGAGATATTGTCGGTTAATGTTTAAAGAAACTGTCTGATTAAAATTTAGAAGATTGTATTCATTTTATCTCTCTTTTACCCACTATTATGTGTCGCTGATGTATTTAAAAATAATCTTAATTTTATGCTCGTATAAAAATAGTTTGCGATATTTATTTCAGCTTATATTTTTGAAAGTTATTTATAATTATGTAATTTTAAGAAATAAATCCTATTTAGAAAAAGTGATCGCTTTCAATACCTAGACATGAATATGTTAGGGTTAATACTAAAAACGGGAAAAAAAAGATATTTTCAAGAAATAACTTGTCTCGAAATTAACTGGATAGCGATGTCGCGGGAATTATTTTAACGGTCCAACCAAGTCTTGTTAAAGTTTTGTGTCTGCGTTTTGATTTAAAATAGTTACTTTTATTTTGTAAGATGTTAGTGTTACCTTATCTCACCTTCAATAGTATATTTTAGACTGAAAGCTATTAGGATTTAATCTCACTGTGCTAGAACTCTACGCGTTTCATATTTTTTTTCGGAATGGTCGCATTTATCTTTGCCATTAAATAAAGGGTTACAAGATATATTTGGTCATAAATATGTAATATGGTGTTTTGTTTTGTAATACCGTCTTTGCTTCAACAAGTTTAATAACTAAATACTTACAGAAGGCTATTTATTTTTTACTAACTTTTTAAAGACTTAATCTAGGGCCGTGTCTAACCGGTCACATGTCAAAAAGGGTAACACCTCCCCTATCTGCCGGTGCGATTATGCCTTTAATATCCCTTCCCAAACAACTGACCCCAGTTTATAATGCAATCCGTAGTAGCCGCAGAATGTTATTCGATATCTATATGTGCGGTGTCGGACGATTTGCACGTGTCATTACGCAATATATTTGACAGACGCGTGTTATCTGTCATTCGTGGAGATAATACGATACGCGATCGTTTCGTGAATATTGTATACGTTATATTTCACGCGAAATCGCATTCGATCAAACAGCACGTAATTGAGGCGCCTGGCTCCCCATATTGAGACTTCCAAATTGAATTCAAACATAGTTTTGAAAAACGTACCGTCTGATGAAGCGGCTCGACCGTTTCCGTTCGGCGCTCGCTTTTGAAGAACCTATTCAGTAGAATGGGAGAAAATGGCCTGTATACGCTCGCAGAGTCTGTTTCCGTTAGAAATATCTCCAATTTCCAATTTATTTTTCAATTCAATTCTTTTTTTTACTTGACTGATAATACAGTGAGAGAATATTATTTTGTAGTTGTTACACATCAGTTTACGTATTCAAATGAGTTTACTATTGAGCATTGTTCGCTGAACTCTGTTTGACGTAGACGTAACACGATGTCAACAGATTTGAGCCCTGGCACGATTGATTAATTGCTTGCATCGGTAGTGCGAGATTGTCTGAGGTTATGCACTGCCCGCCGGCGTCATATACATTGCCTCACTTGCCACAAATGCACACGTTAATTGCACTTGTCTCACTTCAATGACGTGCCACGAGTCCCCGCCGATACCTGTTTAATTGTATCACAATCAGCGCATTGTTTCCTACTCCAACGACCTTGTCGCACAATCTTACTAATATTTGTGCTAAGCGCTTGGAATTTTTAATAATGTACATTCAATAATAGGTACGAATTTGTTTCAGAAATCAAATTCACTCAAAACCGTGTATTTTTACAAACACACTTTACAGTCCGCTCTCATAACCAGCCTATCATTTCATATATAAAACTACGAAAGCTCTTTAATGTTTGCTAACTTTGAGCGTTGCACAGACTAACGTAAGATTTGTAAATAACCGCACTCGTTTGAATCCTGAGTGCCGTTTTTGTAGGACTTTTACGGTGATGCGATATGAAAGTCGTGTGTTGGTTTAGTGGGCAATCAAATTGCGCTTCTGATGTCAATGTGGCAGGGAATGTAAACACACACAGAGAATAAACACGCTTTCGAAGAACATAGAAGTCATAAATTGACTTTATACGGTGTGTGCTGAAATGTTCGCGGAAATCTATCTTAAAAAAAAAAACAGAAAATCAATAATAATCTTTGAATAGAAATAATCATCGTGCCAATAATGTAATTATGTACATTATACACACAGAACAAAAGCCTAGAAATGCTCCACTTGGGAAAAACCTAGTCTATAATCCGATTACATTAATCGTTATTGTAGAAATGGATTATGAACTAAATAAGATTAGTAATACTCACTTACAGATGATCTTAAAGACAAGTTTGTTTTTCCCGCCATGTCTGTACCATTTGGGGTTGAATAGGGATTATCTTCACCGTAAAAACGATCTTCATTAAGCAGCCGATTTAATAACTTAATTCCCTCTTTGTAATGCTCAGTAGGTAATCACAATGATTGCAACAGTTTTATTAACTCTAAGGTTTAATTTACATGATTCATTTTGATCAATTTGCAACGATTAGTATCAAATTGTGATATCTACATTGAACACACAGTGTGCGTAAAGTTAAATTTAGTTTAAAAAGATGTACTGTTACAATTTAGGTCACTTTTTGCGATTAGCCATATTTGTACATATTTCCCTGCTCATCAGGTCAATTTCTGACTATTAAGCTAAGCTATGCCTTTACAATACCACAAAAAGCCACAGCCCGATAGAACTTCATGCTCCCCTTCTGTCGCCGTGTTCGCTATTCATTGTGAAGGGCGCGCCATGGTCTTAAGTGTGGTAAGGTGTAGCAGTAGCCACTTATCAGCTGAGCCGCGTGCTCTTTTGCACAGTTTATTTTTTGTACAGGCATGACAAAATGACTGTGCTGTATGGGGTAGACCTCCTAGAATTAACTTGCCGATCTGGTGACTTGCATGTCTTTTAACCCCACCTTATTAATTCTATTCAACTTCCACTATACAACACAAATTGTTATTCCCAACAGCAATAGTATGCATTCTCCGATAAAAATAGATATAAAATAAATTTAATCCCTTATAAAAGCCAGTATGGAAGTATAGAAATTCCAAATTCTCTGCGTACGTGCGCCAACAGCAAAGATGAACAAAAATGCAATTTGTACACCGTTCGAACTGTGCTCCCATTTATCTGTGGGCCGATATAGGAATTTAATAGCACCCGTATGTGGGCCAGCATTCATTCCTCCTTTCTTTGCAAAGTAAATAAAAAATTGCAGTTTTTCAGCATACGCCATGGCCCATGACAGACGTCGAAGTATTTCAGTTGTTTTATTCCGATTGGACATGCGCTATTGGCATAGCTCTTTGAGAGATATTGAAATGGAACGGACGCGGATTACGGCTTTTTTGATGCTTCAAGCGGATATTGAATTGCGTTTTACCTACTAATCACTAGTTTTGTATACGTTTGTAATAAATAATAATTAATATAATAACCTATTAATTATTGAATGAAGCGCGGACTCCCTCCTTGTCCTTTCTATTATTCAGTCAATATGATTGATAAGATTCAATTAATATATTATTCTCGAATCTTAGCAGAATGATGGGCATGAGCCATTTCTAAAAGGATACCTTTTCTTATTTTTTCGGAATGTGTTTACATTGGATCCCACGACGCCGGACTAAAAACTTAAGTAGTACATAATTATAAAAGTTTATTGAATATGATCGTCAAATACCATATCGTCATTGCTAAGCAGCTGATTAATAATGAAATAGTCCTTCCAGTTACAACTTCTGAAATTATTATACCTGTGAAGGCGAAATACCGCGAGTCTTTGTTGTTAGAATTAATATAGGAAAAGGAGTAAATTACAAGTAACAGAAATGATTTCCAATTTCATATGTAATTCAATGTGTTTTTGTACTACGTTTCCACAACTATTTATGAAATTGATTTGCTGGGCGTTGAGCTTCATTATATTTACGGTTTTGTTTTAAATTTTCTGCCGATAAATTTCCTAGAAAGGATGCGGACATCGCTCTGTATCGCAATATCCATTTAAAACCACAAATATGGTTAATATAATTAATTTGCCATTATGGAGAAGTACATTACTTTGCCTTTTGTGTGACGGTAGTCCGATACTTATTACCGCGCTGTTGCTGCGTGTACTATCGATAATATAAATATGGACAACACATCACTGCGAAATTGGGGTATTAATAATACGTTGAGGATTTTGCTTAATTAAAAGTATGTGTAGTCATCAAACGGGGAAACGAAATATATGCTTTAAAATATCAATACCTTGTGTTCATTATTTAAAATTTCTTTTTGAAAACATATTAACTGCTGTTAGCGTAAAATTTGTTTTGAATTAGGTAGCTTACTTATTTACGGTTATTATAGTGTTCAACTTAGTAAACCTATTATGTAGTCTTATTCCTATTTCTAATCGACGTTAGAAAAAGCCTTACAAAACTATCCTACTACATCCTACAGCAAAAAAAGCTGCAATTTGTTATTTGTTGCCACCCTTAGACATAGTTTTCGTTACCATCAAGCAACGTGTTATAAACACACAAGGGTGAATGTCTCTTAGAGGATGTATTTGCGAAGGAGTTTGCTTGTTGTTGCGTTGTTCCTCGTCTCGGATGTATCCGGCATGAAATATTGTCCGGAAAGCGCGCGGAGATGGTTCCCCGTGCGACACTTAATACACTTTCAAACGGACGCGGTGCAGTAATTATCGACGTTGCACAAGCGATGCAGACACGCGGTAAAAATTACATTTCGCCGTCGCTCCTACGTCCTTATTAGATTCCAGACGGTTGCTGTGGCACGCCTTGTATCGCGTCTATATATTGTATATCTACATATACATCGTACGGAAACACATCCTCCGCTGCACTCCATAATTGCTATATCCTGTATTAAGACTAGAACGAAAGGTTCATGTGACAGCACAAAGACAATATTTGCTATGAGTGGCGAAATTATATTTGATATAGTTTTGGATCATTGTGGACGTTTCAGCGCTCCGTGCATGTACATAAGATGAGAGTAGTAGCGTGTGGGTTCATCGTCCTCGCGGCGGCTATTTATTAGGGCTGGAAACTGACAGGATAGTTTGCATGTGTCCTCGATATTGAATATGTTTGAATGACATGTTGCGTGCGCATTATTAACTTCATTGGAAACAGTTGAATAAACGGCGGCCATCGCTGCCTGCATTTAACATTATGTACTTTACATATTTTTTCAAGGAGCCGTCATTGATTAATTGTTTCTTCAATACAAATGCGTCCTTTGCGGGACAAAGTCCCAGCACATAACCCTCACTCGATATTTCAACGTCTCACCACTTTAAACTGAAGTTTAAAGTTCTCTTCCTCATTACTTATAGTAGGTAATAAAAGTCCATAATGTTGCTCCACTATCGAATGCTAAATCACTGGAGGAGAAGAGACCACTATAGGATATTACAGGCGCACGTAAAATGGCCTTCATTAATTTTCATGTAGGCGACATTAAGAACTAAAGTCCTTTGGGCCGCACAGTAGTGCCCGGTTTCTCGACCAAGTTTCTGTATCGGGAGAAAAAGTTTGACGTAAGAACATTATCTTATTAAACGGAAAGTTCCGTCGCCACTCAGTTTTGATAATGACATAAAACAAAAGGGAAATTCTCCCTTCATTTTGTAGGAAAGTGTTGTTTGTACTACTGATATTTTTTACACCATGAAACATAATCTCTAAATCGCTTCCTTTTTATAGAAGAGCCAATTAGTAGTCTTATACTAAGAAGCTGATAAGACGTATTATTAATTAGCGTAGATTAAAGTAGGTCT
This sequence comes from Cephonodes hylas, assembly GCA_030295005.1. Classification (NCBI taxonomy): domain Eukaryota; kingdom Metazoa; phylum Arthropoda; class Insecta; order Lepidoptera; family Sphingidae; genus Cephonodes; species Cephonodes hylas. Next base: position 18,003,116 of record AP025360.1, read on the forward strand.
TATAGCTTTAAAAAATGTATTTTCTTTTCCATTCAAATCGTTTTAAAAACATAGTTTAAAAGCGAAATAAAATGCGTTTTTATTGCTTAGTTCGTTCAAAAAATTTTGAGCACATATCAACCTTTGACAAACTAATCAACAAGAAAAAAATCTTTGCATATTAATTACAATCCAAACATTTTCTAAAAATAGCGTTAAAAATTTGATTAAAAATGTTTAAGTAAATTGATGAAAAGTACATTGCACTTAGAAGTAAGGTGTTTGTTTTTTAGAACTTAAAATTACATTTTTAGATGTTTTCCTTTATCAGTATTAATTACTACTTTAGTACGGAAATTATGGTAACTGATTACTTTGCAATCGCAACGTAGATTTTAAAAACAAGTTAGACTTATTTAATATATTTTTTAATAAGGTTTTTGATTGCAGTTATAAAATTAAATAAGTAGTTGTTGATCACCCAAGCACAATTATTTAAGATTTAAGACAGTATGTCCATTCCGAAGTTGCCATACACATTCGTACGAAAAATCTGCGACAAAGCTAAGTAAAGTTGTTGACATCGGTAATGATATTTATAAAGGCGTGGGATAGGCTACCGGTGGGGTTGGTCGCGAATGTAGGGGGCAAAGGACAAGCGGGGTAGGCCGTCCCGCCGAGCGGCACCGCACCCCGACTTTTCGTTCGGCGATAGATATCCCATTTCCACGAGCATTGATCACAGTCAGTCCGCCGCCGCGGCTGCACGGGGTCGGACGTCACTCGCGAACCAGCCCTCCGACCCACTCCGCAGGTACACCACGCTCATATTTGCTCTCTCCCATTGGATCTCTCACTTCCGCCCTTTGTTAACAAAACAGTTGTGATTCGAAATTTACGCGGCGACTATTTCGGCTCGGTTTCGGTGGTTATGAAACGGTTTATGTTTTTTGTTCTGTTTTCAAATTATGTGTTCTTTTTTTAAATATGTGAATAGGATGATTTGAAAAAAATCTTAGTTTTTAATCTTAGTTTCAAAAATAATATTAATTTATATTGTGGAATTTTGTAAAGTTTAAAAAGCTTGTTATTCAATATATTTCTTTAAAATTGTTTCAACTTTACCTGTGATCTGGCTTTATGAAAACTGGTATTCATTTCAAATATAGAAAGTATTAAAAACATTTACGCCCATAAAATATTTCTTTATTTTCTTGGCTTAGATTGTCTTATAAAAATAATATAGATTCGCACATGATCGCTAATAATTGCAACTTAAAAAGTTGTGTTGCATAAATTTTGTTCAACATCGAAATAAAACTCTGTGGGAAAAAAAACAATTTGAATTAAATTTCTATACTATGGTCATAAATCACAGTGGTTGCATCGTAAATTTTTAACATAGTATTTTAATCTTTAAATAATTTTAATAAATCTATGTGCAACCAATACAGTGCACTCAGCGAAACGGGGATTAAAGTATTGGAAACTGTTTATTTATTGCTAAAAGGTTCCCAATGTAAGCTCTTTGCGGTTTACTATGAGCGTCGTGGATCACTTAATAATGTACATGTAACTTATTTTTAAAATTTAACATTTTGTTCTTTTATCTTATTTTTTTATTACTTTTATTTTTTTAATGTATTACCAAATTATTTGTTTGAGGTGAGCGCGTTTTTAAAAAGTTATATTTGGATGTCCATTCATTATTGTGGTTCAATATGGTTAAATAAAAATTCTACTGCCATAAACTTCGCGCATTCTTTTGGATATGATTTATTATAATGAGCCCTCCGGTATTGTTCCGAAACAATATTCTACAGTTTCATATAATTATCATAAATGGACGCGAAAGCCCGATACAAAGTGATTGACACGGATTGAGCGACAGTGTCAAGATATTTTTCCATTAATTATTATTCGCAATTGCGTTCGCCATGAAATATTTTCCATCAGACGTTAGTAGAATGTGACAAGTTCAACTTCTGCGCTTAAATGAACTGCTTAAAAGCTGCTGAGTGCTAATGGCGCGGAAATAGTTTTCTCGTTATAATTGGCTAAAATAGTCCGAATTGGTGCGAAATTTCGATGCAAATGTGAATAATTTATCGGAAATTCGCAAGGCTACTTCGCTACGTAGTAGTGGAGTGCATTGTTAATTGATTTTAGATTGGTTTTGCGCTTACATGCAGCTCTGGCCGCCGCTGAATTGTCGAGCGCGTATCTACACTGGCACACCGGCTTTCGGCCCAAGTTTGATCGCACTACACTAGATAGGTTAATTAACTTCTCCCTGTGCTATTGACGCTTCAATCGAAAACTGTCCGTTGTGCACAAACACTTTGTATGCTCTATTTCAGATTTCACCTCAAACAAATATATGTCACAAAGTTCACGTGTTCCGATCAAATGTATTTGTTTTGTTGTGTTATGTTATGTTTTTGTTAACTATTGTTTATTTATTAAATGTTATTTTGTGTTTGTTATAATATTTTATTTTTACTAGTCAGGTTGGCTAGACGAACAGGCAGTTGTACAGCGAAACGCACGTCACTAATTGGAACAGTAACAGACATGTAAAATTTCAGAGTATAAATGATTTCAATGAGGCCCTGCCATCAAAGTCGGCTTGTCATAGATCACATAGCAGCTATCACAGCCAGCTTTGATGAGCACGGTCCCATGTGTATGTCCATCGGTCGCTGCGAGTGTCCGTGCTATGTACGTACGTATCAATTGTATATGTATAACACTTTCCTTTCCTCTAACCTAACCGGTCAAAGCGGCAGTGAAATGTCTCCTCGTCTTCATATCACAGCCACTTTGATGTGGTTGGTTTATGAGGGTATATGCATCGTGTACGCAGAACAGGCAAAGCGGCGCGCCAAACGAAGCTCCGAGTCCATGATCCGTTCGTCAAAATAGCTGGGAAATGTTTACTGTTTCATATCACAGCCATTTTTGACGAGTTGGGTTGTGTGGCAAGTCGACTTTCTCGCGCAGGTTTCAAAGGCTATTTGATGAGAGGTTTGTCGCTCACAAAGTGGTTGTGGTGTGCTGTTCCATGGTCATATCACAGCCAGCTTTGATGAGCGATAGGCATCTTCATAGTTCAACAGGACGCGGCTCGCCGGCGGACGATATGCGGGGGTGCGGCGGGGAACTAGGGAAGAATTGACCATCTCATGAGCCAACGAAGTGGTTGTGACTATGGTGCCTTGTACATATCACAGCCAGCTTTGTTGACTCGTGGGCCGTCATTACATCGGCACGCCGCTCCCCGCAAACCATAATCACTTCAAACCTGTCATTTGTTTTCATAAATGTGTTGAGCTTGAACGGTTGGAGAGAAATAGTCACACACTCTCTCCCCGGCTGACAAAATTTCGCCGATTCTTGTATAAATGCTAATGTGTAATTTAATTTTTTTTATATGTTTTTTGTAAATATTGTAATTTCTTTTGAAGTTATAGAGTATTAATATATTTTTATAATTTTTCAGGTGGATGGCGCACGGACATCGCACGTTGAACCTGCTTTAATTAGACGCGTGAATGTAAAAACATATATTTGTAAAACTATTTGTTGTTAATAAATAATATAAAACTATCCTATTTGTTTGATATTAAATTTCCTTCCTTGTATCCTACACACATTATCATGAAAACACAATATATCTTTAGCAACAAGTAGCTAAAGATTATAACAAGAAAGTAACTTGAAACGTAGAGGACCACATTGTATGGTTAATGTTACCTAATGAATTGTTATTCACATGGCAAACATAGAATACAAATAACTCATACTAAAGAAAACAGTGACTATAAATGACGTCACAATTGCTAAGGTAGCAAGCTTCACGTAAAATATAAGTAAATTAGTTTTTGGTAACTTTAATCTCTTACAAATAGAATTAATATAAAAAATCAACACCATCAGAATTTCCCAAACGTAACAATGACCAAATTAATTGATTGCAGAATGAAGGAATAGTTCAAGGATTCACTAAATACAAAGTTAGCAGTTGCTACGTAGTCCTAACCCACAATAAGATAAAACGCTTGTGTCAAAGGTATTAATAACTATAAAAAACTCTTCGGTCTCACAAACACCGTTGAAAGAAATATTTGAGGATCGCACACACATCTATAACACTAAAATTAGAATACAATAATAACTATACTGGACCTCAATTGTTTTCTGCTCAACATAGTCAGAGTATTACCACAAATTGGTTTTGTAATTATTTAAAAGCATTCCTGGATACTACCGTAGGATCTACAGGAATAAAGTCACAGCAAAGCCGTAAATAATTTAAGCTAACATTGCTCGTGTATGTAAAAAATCATTTGTATCTGATATACGTCAAATAACTTGGGTCTTTCTCTACAAATGACAGGGGAAGATGGGTAGTTCGACTACCCACCTATGTAATTTCTATAAGGTTTAGGTACTGATTTCTTCAGTGTTTCTATTGGACACATTATAGTTGATTAAGAATACACACAGAACTTGGAAAAAAATATTTACTAAAACTCATCTTTACGCGCAAAATATTCCATAACAGTCGACTAAGGTTTATATTGTAAGGTTTGGTGCATATATTGACCTATGCGCAGAATAAAGTTATATGTGCTAAATCTCAACTTCTCTTTCTCAGCGATTTAAACTTAACTAGACACAAAATTATCAGTAACTTTTTTGTTCTTTAAACAACAACAAAATTTATGATTATTATTACTTCACTAGTGCAATATATAAACAAGTATAACTCTATTATAGACATAAACAGTTGTTTGGTGTTATAGTCATAAGTAACCTTATTCCATGCATAGGTCGATATATCGTTTAGTTCTTTATCAATAATGTTTTGTAACTTGATGCCTTGCCGGGCAAGATGTTTTCTCAGAACTAACATTAACACAGAATAATGAGAATTTAACCCAAAGTGTATCCTTCCTTTATATGGGGATAGGAATGTTATTGATAACACAACCGAAATAACAGATAAATATATCCAACCCACGTAAAAACATGAACAATTAATATATTGTTTCACTCTATAATTGTGACTAATAATAACAAAGGAAAAATCTCTTGGTTTTCGTTACGCAAGGGTGCTCAGAGAATTTTCCGGAATAACCGTTTCATATGTAAGTACCAATAGAAAAACAAATAATCAACTTGTTTATCTCGAGAGTGGCATGCAATAACACGGGATAGAAACATCCAGACAAAGACATTAATACAATTAACTTCAACGAAATTAAAAGAAAAGTTTATGTTGTTTGAATTTGTAGACACAATATTTTGTCTCCAGTATGGCGCTAACCGAAACAAAGCGTTTGGTTTTATTAACCACCCATATGAAGGGCGGCTAATATGATTAAAGAATCCTTCTGCATATCTGGACAGGAGAGGATATTGAGATAGAAAATCAGATTAAAAACACTTATTAAAATATTTAAGGATGTATCTCTTGTAGGAATACAACAGAATAATTAATGTTGGTAATAATTAATAAGTCTACCTATAAATTTACAAGTGATATCTATTTTTGACATTGACACAGAATTCAGTTCAAGTAACTTTGATTCATGAACTATTCATGAAAACGTGAAAGGTGTCTAGGAGTTATTTGTAGCCGTGGATTTCACTAACCTAAAACTACGAAATACTGAACTATTAGTTGAAACCGAAGTGTCATATAGGAAAAGAAAGTAAGTAAAGAATTTGAGACGCGCAATTTGACTTTAAAAATGTTATGTATTTTATTTAAGCATTGTTTTATTCATTTGTTAAATAACTAATGATCGCCTATGTATAAAATTATAGCGCTAACGCCTAATTATAGCGCTAATAAAATGTATTACACTAGAAAATTCTGTTTCGAGTTCATAACTAGATATACAAGGTCTGTTTCGTAAACTAAGACTTTTTTTTTCATTTTTTAATATATAGAGGAGATATAGAGGATAAAATCGAAACCGACGAATGCGTTTTCAAACTAGCTTTGAATCAATTTTGAGGGCTGACACACATATACGGTGGTCTTTTGGATTAAGTTAATTTTACTTTTGAAAATTTTATATAAAAAACTAATATTGTATACTTGTTAAGCATAACCGCATTTTGTCTTATACAAATTTAATTCACGATAAGTAAGCAAATTCTAAGATATTCCTAAGAAGACTGAATAATGTGTTTGCATATTTAAGAGCATTCGCCATAGAGAATGAGCTATTTAAATAATTCAAATGAAAAATGGATTGAATATGAAAGGAAATACTAAATGGTGCGAATTCTTATATGAAGGTTATTTCAAGTTTTGATTGTGTGTTGAAATAATAGAATAACAAGATTTTTTCGAAAGATGTTCGATTATATTAAAGAAATTGTCTTAAACATAGATTTAATTAGAATGTTGAACATATAAATTCGACACAACACTAAATTTAGATACCGTAAGCCTGACTATTTTTAGTTGAAGATGAAATGCCTATGTTTGACTCCGGCATCCATATCTTACCAGTTACATTGCCTTTAAATAACACAATCATTGAGTTAAAACTCAGGAAAGTAATAATTGAAAAAGTTCTGAGCAGCGACCGAATTATCTTTAGTAGTTTTTTTATACCTCTCGAGACTTTATGTGAGGGAAATAGGCAGTCTGCTTAATATAACCGTGTATGAATAATTATGTTGTTTAATTATTTTACTGTTATAAGGGTGCGTAAATAATTTATTATTTTCTAAACGATTGTATAGCATTTTAAATTCGATTTTCATACAAGTGGGTAGTTTGCGGAGCGTATTGCCAAAAGGTAGCCGAGTAAAACTTATATTAAACATTTTAAACATCAACGGGGTTACTTAGTGAATGTGTGAACTTAAACATGCTTTCTTTCGTGTCTTCAAACCTCACATGTCAATCGAATGGTATTCATGGGCGGTGTTGACCACTTTTATCATTAAAAAGAAAACAAAAAAAAATCGATAGTGCTAGCCAAAGCATTATCAAGTAGTTATTACATTAACAAGGGTTTATAAGCATTTTTTAGCATACATAATATCTTTATATTCTTATATTTTATTCGGATTCTATACATTTATGAATGCATTTTTTTTGTATTCTATTAATAGAACTAGAGCTGCATAATTTTGGTATGTTTATCGAAACCTACTCGAACGAAGGCGTCATTACGAAAATGCACCATTAAAATAATTGTCCTTCTCATAACTCAGACTTTTTACATTCTTCCTTCTTCATTCAAGCTATCCTTCTATGGAACGCACTCCCACTAGAAATCAGGATGCTGACTAATCGCTTCTCTTTTAAATTAAGGGTTCGGCAACTTCTTTGGAATCAACTGTCAGAATCATCATAATATGTATATGTATGTTTATGTATGTATGTTTATTATATATTTATATAAGTATGTGTATAGTATATATATATATATATATTTATATATGTTTATTGTTTTATATATATATATATTATTTATGCGCCTATCATATTTCTCTGCACCACTGTAAGGTTGACTGGTAGATAATGCCATCGGCATTAAGTCCGCCTGTATACATTGTTAGTATATAAAGTTTAAATAAATAAATAAATAATAAAATAATTGCCTTCAGTTTCCTTCACAGTATTCCTGTTGGCCACAAGAGGCACTTTCCTATCGATCCTAGGCTTGAGGTAGATATTTATAGGTCATAGCATAGTGTTTGCGCAAGGATCGCGCCTATTTCAGTTTTACCGATCTCCATTTTACTGCAACAAAATCGGCCTTATACAAACAAATAATTTCTCCGCCTCTTGCATAAATAAAAAAAAGAGTTTTCGACAAATTTCTACTTATGGCGTGCGTGCAATAATTTTAACATAGCATCTATTCTAGGAATTCATACATATATACATACTCAGCCTATCCTAAGGCCTCCCCACGAAAGCGCCAACCATTCCGGTCTTATTCTAGGAATAAATGAAAGTAAAACAAAATAGTTAAATAATTAAGTAGATAAGCGAATGTATGGTGTAACATGAAATCATGAAACTTAATTCAAAAAATGTTTGTGCATTTAATTTATTTTGAAAATAAATATATTTGCGTGTGTGCGTATTTGTTTGCCGTGTTTTCCGAATCCTTCTTAATGCCTTTTAATGAACTTCGTTTCAAATTTAAACCATTGAATTTTACAGAAAATTTAAAACATGGTCTGCGTTATCTTGTACCATAATACTGATAATTGGGCACTTCATGCATTCAGGAGTATTAACCGAGCACTTGTCTGAAATGACAGGATCAATAAGCGCTGGGAACGTTTCAACGCATTTTCGTTAATCCCCATAAAGCTAACCGAATGGATGCGAAATGAATGGATCTCAATCATGCAGATTTTCATATTGGTCACGTGACATAGTGTATACAGCGCAATCTGCTGTGCCCGGTTTTGATACTTGGGTGAGTATAATTGGATTTTCTATTAGTATATTCCCAGTGTCAGTTCCCAGTGTAGACTTGTACTCTATAAACCGAAATAGGGTCGGGTTTTATTATATTATACCTTGATTAAAATATGATCGTAGTACTCGTCAATATGTTTGGTATTACCGTAATCATTTACCTATCTTATTTCTCTACCACGGTCTTCATATTAAAATATATTATGCACCTTATGTCCTGCACACCTGACAGGTCATGTTTCAGTTGTTTATCAAGCAAAACATTTTAGCTTAGTGGACTAACGCCTACTTGTTTCAAACATAGACGAGTGCTAGCCCCACAGAGCAGTTTAATAAGAACTTACGACTAGAATATCATGTATTTGACACGGCCGCTTCTTAATAATTCGGATTGCGTGTATTACTAACACTTTTTAATATGTGACAACCCTTCATTTTTGTCAGAATTTTTATCAATAGTTGTGTGATCGTAGTAAAATTAACAGGTGACAGACAAGCGGCGATACTTATTCCTATAGAAAATTCTGTCTATTTCCCTTTAATTTTATTCAGTTGTTCTACCCAGTAAGGTGATACTATTATTATATTACAACATGTAACATGTTGTTGACTATAATATTTCATTCTTTTATAAAAACGTGCCCCAAAACAAGGGAGTTTATATTTGTAGGGTTTCCGAAAATCTCATTCCCTGAAAGGAGTGTACAAAGTTGTTCTTGCAAGCAGTTTTCTTTGAATAGCAAGCTTTTAGAATCAACAGTGACTCTCATTTATTTTTCAACTTATGAGGAACTTTGTATGTTTTCCGCAAATGGCTATTTCGGTATTTGTGTTACGAGATTGTTTAAAACTATTTACATAACCTCACGTCTGTATTCCTCGAAGGGATGGCTGATATGCATTTCGCCAAGGCAATAACTGTTTTTCGGGCACATTTCCAGACTCCGTTCTAAAACTGAGAAGTTTTTAGAGGAAAATATAATGACATCTGAGTTTAGCCCGAATCCAGGGGCCTCGTTCTTTAAAAAAAAATAGGGGCCTAGTAGGCATTGCAAATAAATATAAACACACCACTGCTCCATGCATTACTAGGACGTAAGCTCTGCGTCGTGGCTATCAGAAACTACTAGAGATTTTTCGATCTCACAAACATCCAGTCCCGAAACAAATATATGTGGATCACACAAACAGCCACGGGGCTGCCAGTAACCTATTTGTGACGATGTCTAAAGTCTCAGCTAGTAGGTACCGGCTGCCGATTGACTCCATCACTAACCAAATGCGGAAGGACGCTGATATAATTAGATTGCGGCCCACCCCATCACAGATCCGACGCCGCAACTACTATGCACTGGAATTGATAGTGGTGAAGAATTTATACTGAACGCTAAAGCCTGTCGAGTCTATAGAAGCATTATGTCTACCAGCAATGTAATTAATTGGGATAAGGATATAGATGATATAAATATTTAACGTTATACAGGTAACAGGATGTATTCAGACTATTATCAAAAACTGAGGCAGGTAATTGCTACGGTGATCATAAACCATTGGCGTTAAAAAAAATCCCGACAAAAATAAAAATTTTAACGCTTTCCATACTAACCGCAGACATTTAATACCATTGGTTGTACCTACCTTAGTTTCCAATCATGGTCTGAATACACCCTGTATAATATTTAATGGCGAAGGAAAATGTCGTGGAGAAACTTGAACAACTAAATCTTTTAGTTGTTAGAAATGTCTCAAGTGTGTAGTCCGCCAACCCGCACTAGGACGTCGCGGTGAACTAAGACTCAAATCTGCCAAGCAGTGGGACGTATCCATATACGTCATATAGCCCAGGCTGATGATGAAGAGATACAGGGAATATTATACAAAGAGGGAGACAAAAATATTAGTTTACAATACAAGTGAAGTATCCATACAGATACACTACAATTGGTGAATATGATTAACCATCGTAAATATCTATGATTCTAAAATGCAAATTATATATAGGTAATTTTTTATCAGGTAAAAAATAAGCAATAATGTCTTCCGTCTTAAATGTCTTCTTTCTGCATACATAAGATCATGATTACTAATTTAGTCTAGACTATATATTTAGAATGAATATTAACGTATTAGGCACTAAATAGTTGAACGAAGGTTCAATATTTCCACTATTGATTTATGTGCTAAATGCATCGTCTAAAACGTGTTAGTTATTAATTCCTACTGACATACTTCGCGATAGCTTTATTGATTCGTCGAGTTCTTACGGCTTTCAAATTAGGTATTTACAGCAAGATCATAGACGGGAAATATCAACTTAAATAATATGGTTCATTAGAGTATTATCACTAATATAGGTATGACACATCTAAAACCTAAGTATAACGAATAGTTACTAATATCGAAATATTTTTTAGTCTTAATAAGTTAAAGTTGATTTGTCTATGTCATATGAACTGCTTACAGAAAAATTTATTATTAAAAAAAATATTATTTATGTCAATTATAAAATCAGTACTCGTAACATAAGTAAAGTTTCTTATAATTTCAATAAACGCTGCCCGGAAAAATGCAAAAATGTTGCCGCCTCATTGATTCAATAAAACCGTACTTAAACTTTTTAGTAACATAAAATCTGAATGAAGATTCGTATCTCACACAAACTTTTGTCCGGTTCAGCGGATTGTTACTGCTACTCGTTCTGTTGTCGGCTACGGTATCGATTATTTGTTAAGCTGGAAGTTTTGTATTCCTAGCCATGCTTAGTCTGGCTGCGAAATAAAAAACTGCAGGACGATTCAACAGCAAAGTTACGTAACAGTGACTGTCGCTGTATCCCAAGTAATCACTCAGAACAGAATGGACCTTGTATGTCTTTGTATCCATGTTGATGTAACCTATTAGGTAGGGAGTTTAATTTATCGACGAAAAAAAGACGTATAAAAAAATCACAAAATAATAATCTCCTAGTAATGTCTTTGGATACACATATTAGCGGTTTTTACATTTTATGGAAAAGAAAGCTTATATGATTTAAGGCATGGGTTTGTAAGAGTTCTTAGAATAAAAAGAATGAGAAATCACGATAATCGACTCAGGGGTTTAAAAAAGCGACACAGACGGGTAATTTTATAAACTTAATTTTGTAATAGATCAGGTTTGACGGAAAAAGAACTAGGAACTTTTTTGGATTCTAAACAAAACTTTTCAGAGTCGAAATCATTTCGATTTTATGAATAATAATAAAATCAATAGTCGTGTCCAGTGCGCGACAGGAAGGCACCTGAATCAATATCAGAGCTGTACGAAGCATTATTCAGTTTTCCAATACAAAGCTGCAATTACCCGCAAAAATATATGGGACATAATAACAGGTGATGCGGCAGTGATACTCATCTGCCCACCCCTTCGAGAATGCGACAGTATATTCCAGAAACACTAAAAATGTGATTGCGGCAATCATGAGAATTTGAGGGCGCCCAATCGACTTAATTATCAATGTTTGGAGTATCAGATTGGTGGCACACGACTACTATGGAACTAGCTAACTTATGGGTTGAACAGGCTATCGCTTTCTTTCGGGGTTTTATGCAGAAATACTTAAGGGGCCACTTGTTATGGTGAAGGAAAACAAAGTGATGGAACCTACACACCTGAAGGTTCTTAGAAATTTCTCAGGTGTACAGTCCGCCAACCCTTACTAGGCCAGCGTGGTGGACTAAGGCCTAAACCCTCTCAATGGTAGAGTAGGCCCATGCCTAGCAGTGGGACATCTATATATGGGATGATGATTATAAATTGGAGGTAAGATTAAGATGATCCGCATTCATATTAGGCACCCGTGAGAAGTCTTATTACATGTCTTATAAAGCGAAAGCGTTAGTCTTGTTATTAAAGGGAAAAGGGTTAGTATAAACTATAATCTTTTTTTCTTAGATGATACTTTTTTTTATTAAATCATCTGTAATGTCACCAGAATGTTATTGAAATGTTCTGGTGAATATGTTTGTATGTGAAATATTACAAAGTCAATCACATTGAGAATGGTTTAAAAAACATAAGTTATTTAAAGTTAATAATAAATATGTCACATTTCTTAAGTTGTCAGAAATTCGCGCTGCAGGATCTTTTGTTTGCCTTAGCACGGTCCCTACAACACAAATTGGCGGGTAGCGGATGGATGAAGGCAGCTCAACACCAAGATGGTTGGCGCTTACTCGGAGAAGCCTACGTTCAGCAGGCAGTGAGAGCAATAATCTGTCATTTTACGATCATAATTAAGGTTTCAGGGATATTTTTTCTAATGTCATTCACTTATATGAAAACATATTTAATTTATTATAAGACAAATTGGTATAACAGAAAAACAGATTACAAAAAAAATATTACAACACAGCATTTTAAAACAGGTCCATTGGAGTGACCCAATTAATGTGCACTTAGCAATAAGGCGAGCCAAAGACCGCGCCGTATGGAATTTTATTATTGCCAGGAATTTTTAATTTACCCTTTATACGGGAAATAAAGCCCACAACAAATGTGTTTTTATTCTTAATTAAATAGTTGCAATATGGGAAGTTTTTCAATTAACAGTAAATTGAGGTGTGAAAGCCTGTACAAAAACAAACGGATTTTTCATCGGACGACGCAAAGTGAAAACATTGATTGAAGGAATAGTTCAAGCAGATTATCAAATAGTGGGAGACTCCGATTATCAGTCAAAATTCTCATTGAGATGCATCAAGCTACGCTTTATAATTATTTTTTAACTTTTCAGTTGTATTCGGGCCATTTACTTAAACATGGAATAGGTAGGAAAACTCTTCGTTTTTTACAAAACACGTAATTTTCTGAAAGCAGTCAAAGCATTTCTTAATATTTCAGTGCATATGACTCGTGGTGCATGACTCATTAATAATGTGTAGTCACTTTGAAGATCGATACTGTCGTGGATGTCTGCTATGGACGGCCTATAGGTTGTCTTTAGGTGTATATATGAGCCACCGGACATTGTAGCCTCAATATGGTCATCTATATTTTCGAATAATGCCTTAAAAACATTATTTTCATTTACATACCGTAAATATTATACAAATGTCTTGATTTATCAAAGTAATAAAAACTTTTTTCCTAAAAGCTTTATTTCTATCACATATAGCTTTTGCTCGCGACTCCGTCCGCGTAGACTACAGGGTTGAGTTCAGAAGGAATATAAGTTGTAGTCTATTCTACTTCTCAGAGTCCTATTTATGTCCATACCAAAAATCATACAATTCGGTCAAATTGTTCAAACGTGAAACCGTAACGCGTCGATCGGCGCCTTGTGCATCATTTTTGCGCGCTTGATCAATATTTTAAAACTGCAATATCTTCTAAGATACTCAGTGAAATCAAATGATGTAAAGGGCAATTTTATTTAAAATTAAATACTTGTAATGAATAACGTATTTATTTGGATAAGGATTAATATCATATTTATAAAAAGACCTTCACAAATAAAACTTTAATTTAGAATAAATTTGGTTAGGATAAAAAACGTTATAGTGAGCCAACCTTAAAGAATAGACAAATGCTGTCGCGGATTTTTTTTTAGAACTTTTAAAGAGGAACATTTCTCTCATACATTATTTTAGCGAAACTTTAACCGTTTCCGCAGCGCACGCAGCGGAAGCTCCCAAAAGGAAAAAAACGTCCCCGATTTTGAAACATTCTTTATTGCTGCTCCGCTCCTATTCGTCGTAGCGTGATGTTATATAGCCTATAGCCTTCCTCGATGAATGTGCTATCTCACAGTGAAAGAATTTTTCAAATCGGACCAGTAGTTCCTGAGATCCTAGCGTTCAAACAAACAAACAAACAAACTCTTCAGCTTTATAATATTAGTATAGATTTTAATAACTTACTGTTTCTGAAGCGGAATTACAAAACCCGGTATTTTTTAGTGCCTCTTTTATACTGCTTCTATAGTTCTAGCTCACAAAAATGTTACTTTCTTTCAAAGTTGTTCAAATACATGCCAAAAATGGTCATTATACCACTACGTGTAAGATGATTATTTGGCCTTAGTCCATCATATGACATATCCCTGCAGCCGTGTGGTTTCAGGTGTGGTCTGAGACGTTGCGGTACACTTGATCCTTTTAAATTTTGCAGAGAAGTAGAATGCTTCAAGTAGAATGCATTTATGAAATGGTTTTTATTGAAATGGAATGCTTTCTAAGAGCTGAGTCGTTTCGCTAGTTAAAATAATATACAGGATGTATTCAGACCGTTATCAGAAATTAAGGCAGGTAATTACAAAATACAAACCCCCTAGCGTTGAATATATTTCTAAAATAAATATTTTGTCGTTTTCCTAACATCCATAGGTATAAAATATACGTTAAATGTATGGAAAACTTCAAAAATTTTTTTTTCTGTCGGGATTGTCTTTAACGCCAGGGTGTTTGTAATAATCTTAGATATTACCAGCACTAGTTTCCGATCGCGGTCTGAATACACCCTGTACAAAATAGTACGCCATTATTTCGACAAGTACTGGATTTGTTGGCGAAATGCGGTTTACGTATGTACAGCTCAACATGGCTTAACAAACGCCCGTAATTGATTCGGTGCGAGGTGCACTCCAATCGCCGCTTGTTAGGGAATGGGTTCGCTTTTTAATAAAGGCCACTATATCGTACGCTAAAATATTGCAGAGAAAATCTGACTCCAACAATTATAGTACGTGCTGGCAAATCGATTATTATAAATTTCCGAGTAATATTATACAGCATGATGGTCCGACGACTTGAGGAAGGTGGCGGGAAACGGATGAATGAGGGCTGCACAAGACCGGGATGGTTGGCGCTTACTTGCGGAGGCCTCTGTTCAGCAGTAGATGGCGATTAGCTGAGTATAAGTCGTGATGCCCTCGTGGTTTAGGCACGTGGCTGCTTATCTTGATGGTCGCGGCTTCAAACACCGGGATCACACCTTGGACTTTTCGAAGTTATGCGAGTCGCAATTAATTATGAAGCAGTGATGGCCTCGAGGTTTGGGGGCGCGGTCGAGAATCTCGACGGTCGCGGGTTCGAACCCAGGCACACACCTCTGACTTTTCGAAGTTATGTGTGTATTCACATTGAATTATCACTTGCTTTAACGGTGAAGGAAAACATCGTGATGAAACCTGCACACCTAAGAGTTCTTAGGAATTTCTTAGGTGTGTAGTCCGCCAACCCGCACTAGGCCAGGGTGGTGGACTATGACCTAAACCCTCTCAATGGTAGAGGAGACCCGTGCTCAGCAGTGGGCGAATATGGGTTGATGAAGAAGAAGAAGAAGAATGAATTATGAAATAATGGTAAGTGAAGGAAAATATCGTGAGGGAACCTGCGGACTAAAAACTTTCTTACGAATTTCTTAGGTCCGTCAACCCGCACTAGGCTAACCTGGTGGATTAAAGCCTAAAACCCTAGTTATAGTAAACGTTCGTGCCCAGCAACGAGACGGGTGTATATGGGCTGATGGTGATGACGTAGATTATTCAAAGATTAGTTTCTGTATTTTCGATTACACTCGAAATCCTTGTGGGTGATTTGTGGTCGGCAAGATGTTATGCAAGCAATAAGATCAATGCTTGTGTCCTTTAAAAATATGTATCGATGCAGTTTTCAAAGTTGTTAATAAAACGTTATGAAAGAACTTTGCAAAATTTCGTTAACGATAAGCTTTGTGATATGTCTGTGCCCATCGAACATTATTAACAAGACTAAACAAGAGTATACAAAGCCACATTGGGCTATAATAATCCCTAGTGAAGTAAAAATGGACGAATTCACGGCTTCATCTATATTCCAGTATTCGAAAGAAGACCGGACAATCTTTAACACCGAGATATTGCCATTTCCAACGTCGAATGAGATTTATTCAATAAAACGTCAGTCTGATGGAGTAATGGAGTTACTGAGGATCGGCGGCCAGACGACAGCTAGCCTTTACATGAATTTCAACACTTACCTACTTTTTATTATATTCGCGTTGGTGCATTTAAAGTCTTTGACACGTGGTATGCTTTTTATGCTTGCACTTAGTATTTTTTTCACCTTTCCAATGATAATGTAAGATTTTATAATGATCGGAGAATTTTAAATACCAAATTTGAACCCAAATGTTTAAGCGGTTACAAAAAAATATTCACACGGACGTTTTTTTTTAAAAAAAGAGGGTAGTTAAAAAAATATAATGCAATCAATGCTCAAAGTTTGAGAAAAGGTAATGGATGTTTACTAAGGCTCATATCTTAGTGTGGATTTGCTCCGTAACTCAGGTGTTACTTGTTATCGTAGTTTTTGCTTTCATATAATAAGACGAATTCAATATTATGTGATGGGAATATTTGTATTTAGTGAATTTCGTAATTTTAAAATATAATTTTTGTTTTCTTTTAATTGTGGGTTGGACTTTGGTACTTTAAAATGTAGTTAATGAGAATCTAGAGTCAGCTCTACTCTACTACATTAATTCTATTGTGTCTGCAGACGCATATTACTTTATTCTGTTCCGAGCCCATGGAATTAATAATAATTAGACAACACAGAATATTCACTTCAATTGACTTTGGAGTTAATAAAATAAGATAAGCATGCTTTTTACAAATACAGACTTGATCGACGGTTATAGGTTACATTTTTTTTATTTAGGTATAGATTATATATGATTATGTATAGTTTTAGTGATTTTGAATAGTATTCTGCGTTATTTCATCTATTTTAATCATTACACGTGTTTAGATCGGGTCTGTTTTTCCATAAGTTAGGTTTAAACTGGCTATGCCGTAGTCCATCGCGCTGGCCTAGTGCGATTTGACAGACTCCACATACCCAAGAAATATCTCGTGCAGAACTGTTATTTGTAAATATTTCCTCGTAATGTTTTTTCCTTAACTTTAAAACTGCGTGGAAATTTATCACGAAGCTATAATTTCGTATGAAGGCGCCAAGGTTTTGAACCCTCGACTTCAACGTCATCACAGAATTATTTTAACATACAGGTAAACAAAACACTTCTTAATGCTACTGGGATTAGGGATGGGGAAATAAAACAAAAATATATTTTTCAAGTTTAATGATCTTGTGACCCGATAATACATAATTAGTTTTTGTAAATATATACTCGATATGCATGCTAATTTCGAGACGAACGGACGTTCACAATATGTTTAAACAATACCTGAGTAGTGTTACGAACAAAAGTGTGAGAATACGAGGTACAAGACAGGACGTTGTTACGTAAATGTAGTCCTTCATACAGCCGTCTGGATCTGGATAATTCCGATGTTAAGATATGCTTTACAAAACCATTGCTATCTACTATAATTTTGTAAGAAAATATATTTCTCAAATATATATGTGAGACGCGCCATAATACAGGCCCGCCCGTTGCAATACGCTAGTCTAAACCCACTTTATGTACATAATGATATTTTCCCGATATAGCAATTACATTCAGCCCACGGCACTACTGTGCAGAAAGGGCTTTTTAAACTAAGCTAAACCGATAGACTTAGAACCTGGGCCTTCCTTGTTACACCTCTTCGACTAAGGAATATTTTGTTCTGAAAGACTTGCTATATGAATTAAAAAGAGGCAAACAATCTTAGTTGAAAGGGAGTAAGTTTGCTTTGACAAGGCCTTGTAGATGTGGATAACGAATGCTTTGGCACATTTATTCGCGTTCGATTGCAATAGGGGAGAGTGATAAATTTTAATAATTCTATCGATTTAGCAGCCATATTATTTCCAACAAATTATTCCACTTGTGACATCTGAAATTTGACAAAGTTTCGACATGGCAATCAATTTGAAACACAAAACAGTTGAATTAAGACTAGAAAGGAAATGTGAGTATGCTGAGCGTGCCAAACCTACGATTATACAATCATATGTTTGACACACAAGCTTTATTATTGTTTGAATTGTTTATAAATGGTCGGGTGACCATATTAGAGTGAATAAGTGAAAATACTGTCTAATTCCCTTCTAACCTGATTCAACTGTTCTGTAATTTTAGCAATGATGTAATTTTGATAGAAGTAAAGATTGACCAGAAAAGTAGCAATAAAAAAATTCAGCGTTATTGTTTAGAATTTTGATGTTTGCATGTCAATAACAATAGATCTTAGTACTTGACAAACGCAAAACAATTTGTTGGTAATACTATAGTGTCGTGTGAGAATTTAAGTAACACGATAGCCGTAAAGTTACCGTGCTCAGCCATTCCAAGCCCTGACTCCCACGAGTCTAATGCTGAGTCATTAAAACTGAACTCTTTACATCGAGTCTTCATTGACTAGCTGTTATAACGTATGAAGTAATAATAACTCGCGAGTAAAAACCAGCTTAGAGTATTAATTTCCTCGAGGATAGCACGTAATTTTTTACTCGTGTTTCATACTTTATAGTAAAAATACTGTTTTAGCCTTACATTAATTTTATAGATAAGATATAATTTTCAAACGGGAGAAGTACTGATTGCGCTCAAATCATAAGCTCAATGTATCACCTATCCGTTAATTTTGGGCGCAGAATGTAGACGGAAAATGGGTCAGATTTTATGCAGTTTAACTGAAGGTAAAATTGTGCGCTACAAGAATCGGCTGCGTAACATGTGAAAATCACGAATTCGTCTATCAGTTACTATTTGTGCAATAGGAAGAACACAAATGGCAAATTAAAAAAAAAAAAAAAAAAAATCACCAGTCAGACTAACCGAACACAATCGTATTTACATAATTTCGAGTGTATTTTTGTACTAGAATCAAAAGGAATTTTTAAAAATTATACTAATTAAATTACATATTAACTAAAATAGCTCAGCAACACAAATACAACACTGCATCGAGTTGCCACTAAAAAAATATACACCTGTAAATAATTGAGCATCAAATTATATATACGTCAAATAATAAAACTTAATACCTTTATTTAGAGCATATTATGAAATGTTAAGCGATAGAAGTAACCACTAACACAATATGCAAACTTAAAAAAAAAAACTGTTAAAAAAACTTTTTGCGTTGAGTTAAATTTACAAGAAAAAAATATCCAAATTCAGAAAGCTCCAATATGCGACTAGAATACTTTGTGTATTGTGCTAGTGGCGCCTCTAGCGGCAAAACATTGAAAATCCCTATCAATGATATGGCAGTTATAATTTCAGTGTCCATGAGCAAACATGAGATAAAATAAGAACCGTTGCGAAAGCACTTTGCCAAAGTACTACCGCCCGTATTTCCTAAGTAATAAATCATACTTAAATTTCTCCTACCGATACTAGTGTATTAAACTAATAGTTCCCTATACTTTAAACAGAAAAATCATGTCGGTCAACACAACCTAAGTACAAAATATACAATAATCTGACTTAACACTATTACATTCAATGGTCATCGAACAATAAATGCGCTTGTAAAATATAAAAAACTGGAGACATTGAAACTAATAGAAAAACTAATTAAAATTATCATGAGGCTTTATTAAATTAATAAAAACAACACGCGCGGTTTATTCCAGTTACGGTGGTTAAATTAGGCCATTTACTGTCTTTTACTTAACAAAACCCTTAACTTTGAGATAAACAAACGCACCAAGCTAACACAGTCTAGAGACAATAAGTTGTATTCAAAGCTATAACAATTAAAGCAAAGGAATTTCTAGTGAAGTGCCACAAAAATATTTTTCGTTAATTTTTGAATTGACGCTCTTGAGCCAAAAAACATTAACAAGATTTTCGTTGTAGAAAATGCATAAGAACGTACCGCGGAAATATATTAGCCCTCACTCAAGATCAGTACAAAAAGTCTCCGATACAGAAATACGAAGAATATACAACTTCATTTACCCAATTTTAAATTAATACCGTTAGCGCACCATAGACAAGTGATTTTTACACTAAGTTTTAGGTCATTTAAGTTAAAAACATTTCTTGCTATCTATCACTACACTAAACTGGCGTTTAAAATTTATTATAAGAGAGTTCGGCGTTACAGTCCTATCGTTAAATTTAACTAAAAACAAATGTACATAAGAGCCGAATAACGTAGTTTTGAGGGTAGAAATGTTATTTGAGATTTTTTATTTGCGTTAAACAAAAATGTCCTCTGGCTGTTGACGGCTATTCCCAAACAGAAAATATTAAAGACTAATATAATTTAGAATAATTTAAGTCTAATGAATACGAGTTAATATTGTCATGTTGTTACCGTAACTAATTTTATGTACATTGCGCGTCGAAAATATTAGAAGAGGGAAAGACAACCGAACGTATAGATAACACTACTCATCTTAATCCATCTTAATTTTGGGCAAGAAGTTAAGAACTATCATTTTTTATGTTATAAAGAACCAAATGCACATATCGGAATGTATTAGTCAATTAAATGTAATTTTTATGGGTCAATATATATTATACAGCAAATGCGAATCTATTTGAATCGCGATGAATTTAAATTTTGCGTTCACATCAAAGTTTTTAAATTTTAAGCATGTACATATAATACGCAATATGTTACTCTAACACATATATTATATTGTAATCTTTATGCATATTAATATCGATTGCTACTAAACACTCAGAATGTGGGAAAAATCTACATTTACTATTATTTATTTCAATTATGTCTATTTACTTCAACCGTTGTCATAAACCTAAGATCCTTCATAAGCTTTAATATTATCCGTTGAATAATATATGTTTTTTACTAATAATAGTATGATATATATTAGAACTACGGGCATCCGATAAATAATCGATTTACTCTTGACATATATATCTCCTACCAGAATAGAAAAGGAAATGGACCATGTTATTTGCGTTTATCTCAGAATGGTTTACATGTTAGCTAAGTATTCATCTATATATTATATTTTAAATTTCTACCAAGAGAAATTTATTTTCTGATACATTTTCTTAATTGATATTTACTGAAATTTATATCTAAAACATTTTCGTTATTTATTTAAATAAGATTTGTTATTGATTTTTTTGTCTCTATGTCAAATATGCGATTCTCGCGACTAGCTAAATGTTGCTTTACATTGCGCGTTTACAAATAAACTTGCTACAAAATTCTGCTTTCGAATTATTAAGATTTGGTATGTAATTATTTCTTTAATGCTAGTATTGCATGGTTGTTATCGAATACCGCAGTTAACACACATAATTTCACAGGACTACCATTTAAAATGCTTGTAGAATTGACGAGGTATAGATGATGAAAGACGATAGGAGCATCGCCTTTCAGTGCGAAAGTGCACTAGTCATCTTGGATTTGATAGTACTAAACCGTTCTTCAAGAATAATGGGTGGTATAGTACGGTAATGCTTTGATTTTGAATACGATTTGTTTCAATTCTCATAGCTCCTATTAACATAGTCTATATGTGAAGTCTTGATGCCTCCCTAAGTTTTTATACCGAACACCCGCACCAGCAAATAAACTACTAATATTAAACTATTCTTAAGTATTTTAATGTAAATTTAAAATCAAATATTCCTTCTTCTTTTTCAATTAAATAAAATCAACTCTATCGCACAGACAATTAGATTCTAAATCATTTTTATCGACAAACGAACATCAACTCTATACAATAAATACTGTATTATTTAAAGTATTATTATCATTGAAACATCAAAATCTAAAACGTCTCCTCTTGCGTCTACGATAAACATTAAGTCTACTTAATCATCCATCTTATTGTCCTTCCTTTAGATAGTAATTACTACGTGACACTCGTATTACCGTCAACTCCCACATTAATAATCGAAATAGCGTAATATAATCAAAAATCTAATTGGGTACAGCAACACCTAATTTCTGAAAGACTGGCCAACGTAAAAATTATCAAATGCTTGTATTATTTTCTGTCGTCTTCCTACAGAGTCAAACATTAAGACTGCAGTTCGTGAGTTTATCGAAAATAAGTCGCATGCAAAGTGTATTTATTAAGGTAAAGTTACTTTTTTGCGTTTGCCAGTCTTACAAGAACTAGGGTAAGGGACAAAAGCGAAAATCTCAAATAACATTTCCATTGATCGACTAATATTCGTAGTCGGATTCGGTGGCCTCGTTGTGGACCTGGGCCGTCAGTTGTTCTATGTCCATATCTGGAAACGGCTCCGGCGAAGACGGCGGGGTTATGTCCGGCAAGTCGTCAGGTTCCAACCCCTCGTCAGGTGCCTTGGCGTTGTCATAAATTGTCTTGACGTTGTTGACAAATATCTTGACTTTGCCGTCAGGTTCCATCACGTTGTCGTTAGGCGTCTTGACTTTTTTGTCAGGTTCCATCACGTTGTCGTTGGGTGTCTTGACTTTCTCGTCAGGTGCCAAGACGTTATTGTTAGATGTTTTGGCGTTGTCGTTACGTATCTTGACTTTGCCGCCAGGTGCCACGACGTTATAGTCATATTTCTTGGCATTGCCGCCAAGTTTCAAGACATTATCATCAGCTGTCTCGACCTTTTCGCCAGGTGCCACGACGTCGTCAGGTTCCATTACGTTGCCATCCGTTGGCATGGCATCGTCGTGAGGAGTCATGGCGTAGTCATCAGGTTCCAGGGCGTTGTCATCAGGTGTCATGACATCATCAGGTTCCAGGATGGCGTCGTCTGGCGGGGAGGTGGCGTTATCGTCGGCTGCACGCAGGTCTGGCGCCGAAGTGGCCATGTCACCTTCGCCGATGTCCTCGGGAGTGGTAGTGGGCGTGTCCAGCGTGTTGGTGGGCGTGTCGTCGAGCGTGGTGGTGGGGACGTCGTCCAGCGTGGTGGTGGGGATTGGCGTGATGGAGGGCAGGCTCTCCTCCTCGTGTCATTTGTCCTCAGGCCGCACGTTGAGGATGTCGGCGCGGCACAGCGGGCACTCCTTCAGCATGGCCGTGCATACCGAGCAGAAGCCCCTGGGAATTTACGACATTTTATATAAGTATTACTTATTGATTTATTTAAAAATACTTGGTATAAAAACGAAAAATGAACTCCAAATTAGTTTTTAGTTTTATTTTTAAGACCTATCTATTCATGCCAACATAGGGTGTCATTTATATAAGCATGTAACAAGCTTCAATGTAAGTTCCACCACTATCACATTAACAAATTTATATCTCACTTGTGCTGGCACGGCTCGAGCACGCAGCACGGCGACTCGTCGAAGCACAGCGTGCACAGGTCCTCGCGCATGCTGGAGCACCGCAGCTGCTCCAGGTAGATGCGCCGCGGGATCACCTGCAACGTCAGTGGGCCGAGGTACGTAACCTTATCACTACATATGAGGGTAGCTTGTCTTTTGAGTTCTTTTTAACAGTAATTCAACTAATACATAGAAAAAGGTTACTTATGACTATAACACCAAAGTACTTTTTATGTCTTTAGTGAGTTAAGCTTGTTTATATATTGCACTAGTGAAGTAATAATAATCATATTTTTGTTTGAAGAACAAAAAAAGTTACAGATAATTTTGTGCCCAATTAAGTTTAAATCGATGAGAAAGAGAAGTTGAGATTTTGTAAATATAACTTTATTTTGCGGATAAGTCGAATTGTGGTAGTATTTGGAAATATATGACGCCTAAAAAAGCTGGATATTTAAAAAAGAAAGTTTCTTACAACCACGAGTGTTAAATGTAGATAGTTGTTAGAGAAACGTGCTACTTGTCTTAATACAGGGATCTAAGTAGGGGCTTCTACTGCTTAATCTGATCTAAGTATCGAGAATCGTGGTACCACCCCAAATGTGCGTGATGATTACTGAGCGGTTTGAAGCGGTATGCTGGCGTAGGATTTTGTTTAGAAACCTAGCTAAGTGGACAACCGTTCCGCGTGCCGAGTTGGGAGGTCAGAGACCCAGACACACTATTTTCGGCCTCATCCGAGGTATCATTAGAAAGGCAGTCATCGATGGTTTTAAATACATTAGGTCACACGACGGTGAAAGGTCAATTCTATTGTAACTTCGCTATTTTAGTTCTAAATGAAACCGCACTCGGCTAATCCATACTTCCAAAAGCTCTATGCTTAAAAACCACATAGAAAGACTAGACGACATATTTCTTTACCAATGTGATATAGTGATGATTAATGATTGGTATATGAAATATTTAGTTTTGATTAAGGATATGATATTAATAAGAAATACTTCTTCCATTAAAATAAACATTGCAAGAATTCGTAATATACACGAAATTGTAAATATAAACATCTTGGTATCGATATTTCCTCTACCCTGTCCAGCTTTCATAATCTTTAGCGGTTCAACTCTCGTCAAGTGTATCACACATTCACTTTATAGTTTTCAAGAGGTAAGGCAATACGTTCGGGCATAAAGCGCCATTGAAAGTTAAGCCAAGTGAATTTTCAAGGATTTGGTCGACAGAATGATGGCTTTGTATGCTCGGAGACATCTTGACAATTTTTGCAAAGTCTAAACGATTTTCTAAATGGCACGATCATGAAAATTATTGTTTATAATTAGATACATTAGTAATTAAGAGAAATATTTGTGGCTGATGTGTTAAATAAAATTTGAGTTTTTTGTACCAACGTGGAAACTGGAAATGTACCTAAAACAGCAGTAGGCTTTCTAGTCGGACGCAAATCCCAAATAACCAATTTAGCTCTGCCTATTCCTTTAGCGATATTTTCTTATTCTTCGATGAAAACTAAACTAACGAACTCATACTTGATTCCCTCACGTTTCTCATTAATCAAAATAATATATCTGATCTAATCAATAACCGCAAACAGAATGCAGAGAACCATAGGTAACCCGGAGACACGGTAGAGACGAGACTAGCGAAGCGCGAAGACACTACCTACCTTTCCTTTTGCTTGAAAGCATTTAGTGAGTTCAACAGTAAACTACATACAAATGTTATTATATTGAAATGTACTAATTATGAAATGTTAGCATGCCGAGCGTACCGAACCTAAGTTTATACAATCATATATTCGACATGACTTCTTAGTAATGCGGGTAGCATGTAATATCAAGATTTTTATAAATTTGTGACAACACTTTTCCACATTTCGGTCGTCAACACTTGTTGCAATACAAAATACTGTCTATTTCCCTTCTAATCTCATTCAGCTGTTCTGTGTTCTATAAATTACGCGAGTTTGCTAAATTCGGCAGTCACGATTTCAAATTAAAACCTCTGACTTCGGAGTTACCTGTGTATTTAAAATGAATTATCACTTTAATAGTGAAGCAAAACAGAGTTAGGAAACTTGCACTTAAAAGATGTTAGGAATTTCTTAGTTTAGTCTGCTTAACCGCCCTTGGCCAATGAGGTGGCCAAAGACGTAAACTCTCTCAGTTGTAGAGGAGGCTTATATGAAATGATGATGAAGACATCAAAAGCCATACAAATCTCTTGGAATCAAAGTAATCTGTACCTCTTGAAATTAGCCATTTCATGTCAACATTTTGCTTGTAAATGTTCCCTGAAATTAAATTGGCAAGTGCAAAACCGACTGTATCGGTCAGTTGAAGCGCAGTTGAATGGAAGCAAGTCGTAGCTCCGCCATTCAATACAAGTATTTGTGAAGCCACATTTCTATTGGTGCACAAAGTTTCCGTGAATATTGGAGCTCAGATCGAACGTATGTATAGATTAAAGCCCGGCTTTGGAGTAGCTTGGAGCTTATAATACGCCGGCGAGATTTATGCATTGAATGGAGACGCTCATATTAATCGCGTGTTACATATTAACGCTGAAAGAGGACGTGTGGTTTTGCTTTTATAATTTAATAAATCCTGACTTTGTTTATCACGGATATGAATTTCTATGGTGCATGTAATTCCGACCGTGAAAATGAATTTAGTTTTATTTCGACTGCCTCGTGGTTTTACGAAACAACTATTTTTCGAGTAAGGAGGTCCTGGTTTCCATTTTCGGGTCCGGTAAAGTCCTATTGGATTTAAACTAAAAAAATCTTACAATACTATGCGCCAGATCTGTATTAGCAAAAGGAAGTGAGCCTATTGCGTTTTTCGGGCACAACGGTAAAACCTAATAGCGTTGGACGTGGACTGTCGATTTCATGCAGGTCTCTTCCGGCAGAATAGTCTAAAAGTCTTTTAGGGTGCCCTATGTACATCAGTGGACATCTTTAGAATGGTCATGAAAACTTAATAATACATCGCCCAACCTGAAAAGCGAACCCAGGACCTATAGATCGCACGGCCTATACTCGTTTCGCGAGACCACTTAATATTTTAGCAATGTGATGTCATTATCACCATCACCATCAGCCCATATACGTTCCACTACTGGGCACGGGGCTACTCTACCTTAGAGAGGGTCTAGGTCTTAGTCCAACAAGTTGGTCTTGGTCTTGGACTACACCTGTAGGAAATTCCTAAGAACTTTCTAAGATTTGTAAAGTATTTTTATTATTACCTTCTTTTGTTCCTCAGTGAGGTCTCCGTGCTCGTTGAAGGAGCTGAAGCGGCGGTCAGTGGGCGGGAACTCGAACGGTTTGTGCCCGAAATTGAACCTGCACTGCTGGAACGCCATGAAGCTGGCCGCCGCGAAGAACCCGAGACGGTCCGGCCTGCTCACACCACACAAGTGTATACACATCATGGTGAACGTGTATTTCAACATCTACAAAAAGCTCAGCTTAGGAATCGAACCATTCATATATCAACCCCATAACTTTGACATATGGAGATGAGGCTGTGGATGGCACATCTTTTTTTAACTTTGGATATTCGTAAGACTTAGATCAGGTAATTGTTTATACCCATGAAATAGATCTAGTATTACAGTCATATTCCTTCCCGAGTTCCCATAGTCTTCTACTTACAAATGCAAACACAATTCCCATTCATTTTACGATTATATGCAAAATATATATGCTAAGTATAATTTATCGACTCTCTAGTTTTTCTATTTTCAAGGAGTTGACTACTCCAGCATTGGTAGATTTGCCACCAGTAGGCTATTCAAGTTTTCCGCCCCTTCAAGCTAATAAAATCCTTGTTTTTTTTAATAATCTATATATCAAAACAGTCCGTAAGCGCGCCCCTAGGCATATGCCTAGTTTGTCTTAAGGATAACCCGTCTCTATACACCAGAACAGTGAAAGACTTACTGCGTGGTGTTGAATATCTCCCTGCAGGGTCTCATGCGCTGTCCATTGAGCGAGAAGATGGCCTCCCGTCCGTCAATGTCGATGAGACAGCCCAGCACGTCTCCCGGCTGCCACTCGGGCACGTTTCGTACCGCCGTCGGCTTCGCCTTGTACCAGATCAACTTGCGGCACCCGTCGTAAGACAACGAGTACAGATCGTCGCCGATGCCGTAACCCTCCTAGTTTTATAGCCAACAAGGAATCATGAAATGCTGGATAAAATGGTGATGGTACTAAAACTTACATTTGTATCTGTCTACAGTGTGGACGATGACGGTGGTGGAAAGTAAATTCACGATCCGATATGGAACCCAGGATCGATGTAGTGCCCATGTTGTTGAGAAAGACTAAGCCTTGATGAGTGATGGGTAAAAATACAAACCGCTGGGCCAACTCCTCAAATACATGACAGGATCTTGAACAGCAAACGAAATAGTAAATAGATTGAAATTTAGGCAAAGCGTTGTCGGCCCTGCAAATCGAACTCAGGACCTCAAGCTGCGACTGATGCCACCAGACGAAGGTCTGATGGAAGCCTTTAATACACAAAAATGACTCGCCAAATTTACCATGAAAATGCTTTAAATTGTTCCTTACGCAATATTTTTACATACGTGATTCAAGAAGTGGCTGTTCTTGGTCGCCCAGCCAATCTGCATCACTCCGGGGGTGATAACGGTACATTCGTAGTACCAGCAGCCGCTGTCCACCTGCTCGTGGGACAAATAATTCTATATATCTATGAATATATATAACACAGAATTCCATAGGGGAACTGTGAAACTTCTCCTTCGTGGGATGAAACAATCTTCTCACGTTTTCTTCTTTGCTTGACGTTCTTCATCGTTTCTCACATGTCTTCAGTTGAATAGTTTCTGTCTTCTGTTTGATATTTTCCTTCTAAATATTCCTTTGGGCACCCTTCAAGCACAGTGGGGATCGAACCCAGAAATACAATGCAAAAATTGACTGCACATTTAAAATGTTAAAATATATGATATCAAAAATTACAGTCCATTTGATTGCGTCCCGCAAGAAACTTTGGTACATTTGAGAATTACAAAAATACTCGTAAGAATAAGACATTGAAGTAGCCTTTATCTGAGTGGAAAGGAATAATTGAAAAGCACAATTGATTCGACTGTTGAAATAGAAAGAAAGAGATATGATCTCTTATCGCCATACATCAAGAAAGTTGTTCCTAATAGGCTGTTGTTGATTTATCAAATCAAAGTGCTTATTTCAACTTGGCATTATTCGTCTCTTAATAAGCATAAGGGTTGATACAATAACCTCCATCAGAATACTAGAGATTTGCTACACTATACGTAAAACGCACTGCTAGGCTTATTCTTCAAATTTCCGTCTAGCCCATAATGGTGTGATAATTCTCAACTGAGTAGGGCCTTAGTCGACCTTCAACAGGTTTTCCCAAGATGTTTCCCTTCACCAATAGTCTAAGATAGTTTAGATAGGTACCTGGAAAGTGCAGCGAACGCTCTCGAACGAGTAGGAGTCGCAGCGAGCCTCCAACCCGTTGCAGGAGATCTTCAGGTACTCGCTGACGTCATTCGTGTTGAGAATCACGTTGATATTCGACATGTCGACAGATTCGTACGACAACTTACGCCCTTCGATCACGACTGGCGACAAACGAGACACTCATTGAGAATACCCAATGTTTAAATAAAATAGTAAGCGAGGACTGAAGAACTGTGGTACAAATCGGAACCAAATTTTAACGCTCAGTATTCTTGTAGAACATAGGTTTTTAAATTAGGAGTTTCTCATAGTAAGATAACACACTACTACTTTACTGCACGTGATACTCACGATGGAACAAAATGGTAATGTTGAATTATCTGCCAAATTCAACGAAATCCCTGTCTTTCCTTTAAGAATCTTAAAACCGAATGTATCAGATGTTTTAATTTGCATCTATATTGTATATCCTCCTTTCTGTACACACTGCTCTTCTAAATAAATCCCTTTTGAATGTCTATCCTAAGGTTGAACGCATTTTTTTTTATGATAGACTGCAGCTTGTAAGTGTACTACAAAGTGTTATAACTAAAATATCAGAATCTTTCAAAGAGGTATTAACAGTATTGGCATTTGATAAAATTTATCTTGACTTAGCAACGGCAGATAGCAGCTTTCAGGGAATTCTTTTAAAAGTTTCCAAGGATCGCACGTAATTGGTTGAGACAGGCACTAAGGAGTTAAATCCTCGGGGTATATATAGGTCGGCGGTGGAGCTCCAGTATAAATCCTTTTTATTCTTTCTATTTTACGCGGCCGGATTCAATTAAGGGTATTCCGCGGTGTAACGATATTTATTGCATTTCCTATAATAGGATAATAATTATGATCAAATCGATCTATCTTCGAAAATGTTTAACTAACCCCATATTTTAACTACCCGCGACAATATTTTTTTACTCAAAACCTTCAATTTAAAAGGTCTATAGTTATGATCAGGTTATCGTAATTGATGATTAAAGAAAAACGTGTAATTAGATTTTTTTAGCATATACTTCATTCATTCACGTTTCACTATTTGTCTAACTTAAAACACATTTTGGGTTTTACTACAAAACTATTTGCTGCCACTAAAAATATTTATCGATACATGGGTTTTTTTACCATATTCGAGTAAATTAAAGACATGACAATGAAAGCTATCACTAAAATTCAATTAAAGTCCTTAAAATTAGAAACCGATAAGAAATATTTAAATATCTTCAAACATATATTTTCTAAGGTTTACTAAAAATCCGGAACATATGAAGAGGTTTTAGGAGAAAAAAGAATTTAGGTTACACAAATGTCAATAATTATTTACTTGAACACGTAACAAACTATGAATAAACAAACAAAACGTAGAAAACACTTACAATTTGATGTAACGTGTCTCGAGGTTACGAAGATAAAGTAGGTTTTACGTAACTTTACAATGTGGTCAAACTGAACACGCAAAATGCAAATACGATCTAATCAATTGACTGTGCAGGTCATATAATGACCGAATCGGTTCCGAGGCTGAGAACGGAGTCTGCAGGACTAAATACGTTATGAGTTCTATTCCCGGTACGGACCAACTTGTAACAGTTTGGGTTCGAAATATTTTTTTGAGTATATGTTTATTATTGTATCAGTAGAAGTAGTAATAATATAGATTTTTGTGAAAATGGTTCATTCAATTTGTTTTGTAAGGTCATTAATGCATCACTAATGAGAGGACAGGCCATTCTTATAGTTGAGAATGAGAGAGAGTTTGTCATTTTGTCCGCCGAAATTATTAATGATCACTAAGGTATCACTAAATACCAGGTTAAGTAACAAACCTTTTCAGCTTAAAGCCTCATCAGTCTTACCGACTACACTAGCTTTATTGATGACGTATAAATGAAATATCAACTAACATTTAAGAAACCTAATTATTCAAAACAAAGACTTCCACTACACGTGAAGTTCTGCAAACAAAAGATCAAGAACCAAAGGGATACATTAGATGATTAGAGGACAAGGTATATAAAGAATGACTTACAGAGGTTGTCGAGAGCCCACTTCGCGCAGAATCCGACCTGCCTCCACAGGTAGTTCTCGTTCTCCGCGAGCAGTTCGAGGACTAGGAGGGGATTGTCTCGCTCCTTGTCCAGCCGTCGGCGGATCGTCATCTTGTTCTCGGTGGTGTGCGCGAACTTCTCCAGCGCGATCAGAGCGAAGAGAACCACGCATGGCTCGCGACGCATCGTCTGAAAAGTGGCGATTGTTTAGCCTTTTGGGTTGGCTGTTAGGCCGTTCTTGTTTTGGATAAACTGGATGGATAACGATAGCCCCGTGGTAGATTTGGTTGGACACCAGCTTGCGAAACGAGAGGTTGCGAGTTCGATCCCCGCAACGAGACAAATGTTTGTGTAATCTACAAATATGCGTTTGGCTCCGAGTGTCTGTGTAACTGAAAAAGTCGCTAATAGTTTCTGATACCAACGACACAAGACTTATAATCTATTGTTATGTATGTCATTCTTGGGTGTATTTATTAGCAAAAACTCATGATTGTTAAGATTAGTTTAATGATACTGCTAAAGGTTACGACAAAGCTTGATGAATGTACACTAAAGTCCTTGTTACATTGAAAAATTGAGACACTTATTTTAGAATTGGATTCTAAGATATTCGCAACAATTTTATTTGTTTACGCAACAAAGAGTATGCAAAGTTTCATATGAAGCCGTAGAAACGTTCCTGCTTTGTTGGAATAAAAAAATGTGAGCATAAAAACTTTCACACTCTTCATGTAAAATTTCGAAACAATGAAAACATAAAAGTCACGTCACTAATTTTTTTAATAAAAACTGGATAACTGTAAGGCGGACTTTCTACCGAGGTTTCCGCGAGTACCTATTTAGAATAAAAGATTCGGTCACCCTTTTAATTCATGACCGAGCGTAAGGCTACCTAACCTCGATGATTAATGTCGTGCTTTTGCATGATTCCATTATAAATGTGTAGTTTTTGTTATTTTCTCTGTACCTAAATTGTTAGAGGACATAATTTGCCCACTTTTTAGTTCTATGTCTACGTAACTGACGGACTGAGTTTTGAGAATGTCGAAACGTGAGTTCTTTAGGGAACAACGGGTCCTATCTTTTTCAGCTGAACTTTGAACTGAAGAATTCCTTTTGAAGAACTGAAACCTAGAAGACCTAAAAGAAAATTATGTTAACCATTTAAAAAAGCTCTTTGTTACTCACGAGGAATGTGATGAGATAGTCCAGCGTGTCGTCGGTGAGCACGGCGACGCTGTTGGGGCCGGCCAGCTTGTCCGCGATGCAGCCGAGCACCACACAAATGTTGCGTTCCATGCGCACGTTTACGGGGCCTCGTAGGGCGCGCTGCTTCGTCAGCTGCAGGTATTTTGTCAGCTGGCAAAAAATCGGGGATCAGCACCTTTTTTCAATCCGACATTTATGCCTTGATGATTTTTAAAGATGCATTTGTGGAACAGAATGACGGCCGTCGTAGTCCTAATCTCTTGAGGTTTTTCAAGTGAAAGTGACATCAATTTAACTAGACTTTTAGTCAATATACTATTATTAACGGGTGCGATATTGTCCCTCTACCCCACGTAATGGAGGGCGAAACTATTGCAGGTTTTCGGGCACATTTTCAGATTCCATGTTGTAAAAAACCACATACCCACATTCCCACTACTTTATGTTATTTGAATGACCTAATCGGCTCGAATTTAAATAAAAGCTCAGCCCTTATATTCAGTTGTCAATAAAGAAAACAGAATATTTTTAGTAAAATATACAGTACGTTCAGAAAATGCTTAAAAATCTACACAAAACATTATTTCTCCTCTAGACATCGCCTAGCAACGCCGTGAGAGCTTAAGATAAGTAGCACTAATACCATTGAAAAAAGCCCTCGTTATGAGCGCCAATCAAAAAACGTTCCTCGTTAAAAATCTTTGAATAGCTGTTCGTGGAAACGCCTACACAATATCACAAAGCCTGGATAAACAGCCATGAAGGTGTAAATTATTTTTAAAACATCGATCAATATAACGATACGCCCAGAAGGCACCTATCTCTAAAGATACGTTGAGTTGTACAAGATTTTTGATATACCTACATACGATTTCTGTATTGTTAGTTGTCTTAAAACATACACCTGATTTCTTCAGCACTTTTGAGATAAATTTAATGTGTTTTGAGGTATTGCCAGTCTCCTTAGCGCAGTGGGCTAGCCAACAGCTCGCGAAATGAGAAGCCACGGGTTCGATAATAGTTTCTGATACCCACGAAACAAGATTCGTATGTTAGTGTGGGCTCAGAACTATGTTTGTGATTTCAGGTTGTGTTATATATTTATTTATTTTAAAATAATCAATATATATTTAACCATAATTTAGTTTCAAAAACTATCACTGTCACTTAATGTTGTGTAGTGTGTATAGATTTTTAATTCGACAACGACGCAATAGACTACGATAACTCATTACTAACTTAATTTACAAACGTGGACTATGCCCCGGTTGGTTATAAAACAATACAACTTGATGACCTTCGACCGATAGCGCATCGACTCGTGCGAGATTTTCTATACTAGGATCTAAAACTTCTGGTAAAATGTTGTGGGGTTATTAAATGTCACAAAGTCACAGTCTGTAAATGTTCCCGAAAATCGGCAACAGGGTCTGTTTATAACCCGTTTGGGGCGTTCAAGTGTCACGCAAGTAAATTTTGCACAATTAGTATCCCGTCTTCCCTGATGTCATCAGAAATCATGAGAAATGTGAAAAGTGATGTTGATTTTTATGATGTGAAATTATTGTAGAAATCACACATAATTTCGGAAAGTGTTGCATGCCCAGGGTTAGAAGCTGCGTCCGCCGAGATTCTCGAATAGCATCGAGGCTATCACGACGTTTAAGAACTATAAGAATATGTGTAGAATATTTGAAAACTATATTGATTTAAATTCAAAATGCCTTGGCAACATGGCAACTGAATATCGTAATTAATTTGAAGATATAAATTTATAAATAATAATTTATAAAATTATTAAGGTATTCCTCGGAAGGTATTATGATTACTGGAAATAATTATTATAATTGGACAGAAGTTATAAATTTGAGAAAAACAATGAAGAAAAACAAAAACTGTAATTAGGTTGTTATTAGTTAATAACAATATATCTAGTTAGATATGTTAATCTTAGTTAAATTAGCCACTAGTTTAATAATGGCTTCAACTCAAAGTAATTGGTATGTGGCGAGAAAGCGTAAGTTTGATTCCCGCAGAGGGACAGGATATACGGAGATGAGGAGTTATTAGTAATACCGGAAACTGATGAATTAAGCAGAGTTGCTTAATCCGGGGATGGATCAACCGGGTCTGATATAATATTTAGAGATTTTTAGTATTAATTATTATTTTTAAAGGAAATACTGACTAGGTGCCTTATCTCGAATATGGTTATATCTCAATGTCAGAATGGAGTCTAAAATTTCCTTATTTGGTTAAAGAAAGAAATCTATGACTAGCCTGCTGAGGATTCGAGTGCGTGGGTGAGAACAATAAAAATAATTGTTACTATGTAAGAAAACATAGGCCTCTCTTATGGCACGCCACTGGGCTCGATCTTCGGCTCTCCTCATCCAACCGCTGCCAGCCACCTTGCGGATATCGTCACCCCACCTAGCCAGAGGGCGTCCTACACTAAGAGAGGCCTATGTCCAGCAGTGGACGAATTAAGGGCTGTTGATGATGATGATGATGATGAAGAAAACATAATAAGGAATACTTCATTAACTTCAAGTATTCTAGAAAAGCGTAGTTTACTTAATCTTTATTGAAACAATTTGGTAGACTAAGGGTCATCTTCAAAGAAAACGCCACTATTTAGTAAAAGAACCGGAGAAATCATTAGTATATGTATTTTCCTACACCCATCAACGTCGATACTCCGCAATTTACTTTCATTGGAAAATTGAATTATAAATAATTTACCATTGAATTATTTTTATTTGCCACACAACAATTCTTCGTTATTTCCTTTAACTGATGAAGATTAATAAATTCAATTGACCCTATCAAGACTACAGAAGGCACTGATTGGTGGACAGGCGACTTGGACGAGGCAAATGGTCTTGGGAAGGGAATTAGCACTATAAAGTGACAGCATTTTGTGGCAAATGCAGTGCTTTCCGAAAAGAGTATCGACTTTGGCAAAATACGTCCAAATATTTCGACAGCCTCGTGGCATTTGATATTTTTTTCGTGTCTGGATGTTTGTGAGACCGAAAAATCTCGTAGTTTCTGATACCTACACAGGACTTGTATCCAAATGTGAGGTCAAAAGATGTATGTGACTGTTGTGTGAATTCATTTATTGCTCCCTATTTAGCATAAATACGCCGGCCTATTCGCTGCCTATAAGATATGACATGGAAAAGTCACATGTTCTTGCTACTGTGGCAAATTTTCAGCTCAGTGTTCATTACTTGGGCGGATACCAAAACCCACAAGTATCGATCCCTATGCATCCTATACATAAAGTTAAAATAAAAATAGTTCTTCCAATTGCCTTATTTGTACATGTGTTATAGCGAAAAATGTTTGTTATTTCATACTCCGTGATGTGGGTTAACCGGATTTCCGATACAAGTTTACGTTCACTTCAATGGTTCGAATAAATCGTAGAAAATATAGATTCAACTAATCTTTCCCAGTGTAGGCGGTGAGGCTTTGTAGGCGTTGAGAGAATCAACAAAGCGTTTAAAAGCTTAAAGGAATTATATTATAAGTGGGTGTTAGAGCTATATAAGCGTTAGGATAAACAAAACTTATTTATAGACTTTAAACCAGGGGATTAAAAAAATATGCCTTTCTTATTATTCATTTAAAATATGCAAATCGATAAAAATAACAACCGATCGTCAATACTTTGTGAAAGTATGAATTATGATTTGTAACATCAAGTTAAGAATCGAAATTATTCTACCGGATCAAAGTGCTAGTGACTGGCAAATGCATGTCACATTTGCGATTATCTCAACATTTAACCTGATTTAATCTGCGTTCAACCTGTAAATAGCCCAAGCTCGACACGCGACAACAGTGACCCGGTCAATATTGCGTGTGGCTGCTAAAAACATTTCTAAGCTACGCAAAAACTAACATGGACTATAGTTATGTGACGCTGTGCTACAATTTTAAAATGCCAAAGGGTTTCCTTTGACAATAGACTGAAAATACGCGTGTACAACGTGATTTTATTTGTCTCTATGATATACGTGTATAGAGGATACAAACAACTTTAAATAACCCGTTATATATTGAGGGATTTTAATCTCTAAGTCTAAAAGGTGCTGGCTAGTTCATATGCAACCTCCTTACGCAGTTATTTAGAAACAAGATCAAGAAATAG
Source organism: Cephonodes hylas (assembly GCA_030295005.1). Lineage (NCBI taxonomy): Eukaryota > Metazoa > Arthropoda > Insecta > Lepidoptera > Sphingidae > Cephonodes > Cephonodes hylas. Next base: position 18,039,680 of record AP025360.1, read on the forward strand.
GAGTTTCACGGTCTCCGCATAGAGACTTTGAGTGATACACAAATATTTATTTCGTTTCAGGGTTTTGTGAGGTGGAAAAAACTGTCATACTTCTGAGACCAACAAAAGACTTGTGTTCTTCTGAAGTGAAGAATCTTAGTGTGGGATCGGAACTATTAATCAGTTGATTGTATTCATAAAGAGTTAAAATTATGCATATTGAGTTGTCGAATTAAGAGTGTGCCCTCCAATACGCTACGAACACGAAATGCTATTTATTTCAATCAGGTGAAGTATTTTAACATCAACCCAATTATTAGAGTGTTTTGCATATAGCATTGCAGCGACACAACAATGAGAGATAATGACACACAGAGAATAGAAAATCGTAATGTCCTTCTGCAGTTGGAAGCCTATTTATCCAAGCGAGTGAAGGCGAGGACTCATTACAATCGATCCCTTCTGTCGATGCATACATAAAACTCACGCCTGTCTCCCGTTAGGGTAGGCAGAGACTATAGAGCGCCAAATGCCACGGTCCAAACACACCTCTTTCGCTTCCTCCACTGACATTATCCTCTTCATGCATGCACGTCGGTTTCGAGGACTCTTTATATTACCCTTTCTGAATAAATTACCTATGTGGTCTTTATAGGTGCACCTGGGCCGTCCTCGACCGACTTCACCACTCATTCCCGCGCAGTAAATCTCTTTCGTAACTCTGGAACCATTCATCCTTTCAATGTGGCCAAACCATTTAAGCATCCCCTTTTCAATTTTGGTCACTACGTCGACTTTCAATCCACATTTTTCCCTTATCACACTATTCCTCATTCTATCTACCAATTTCACTCCACACATGCTTCTTAGCGCTCTCATCTCAACTGCATTAATTTTACTTTCGTGCTTCTTCTGCCATACCCAAGACTCACTTCCATACATTAGTGTTGGCACCAGGACTCCTTGGTGTATCGCTAATTTAGCGCGGTCCGATATGTTTTTGCTTGCCGCGATGGAGTACAAGGCACCATTAACACTGTTGCCCAACTTTACCCTTCTTTCAATATCTCCTTCACACTTACCATCCCTTGTAATCACAGAACCCAGATATACAAATTCATCCACTTGCTCCAATTTTTCATCCCCTATCATTATGCTGCATTCGGTTCTGGGTTCACTCCTTTCTAAAATCATTACTTTCGTTTTTCCTACATTCACTTTCATACCTTTCCTTGTAAATGCCGCATTCATAATATTCACCATTTGTTGTAACTCATACTCCGATGAAGCAAGAAGGACTTGATCATCAGCGTATAAGAGACATTTAAACAGTGACTCATTCATCCTAAGACCATAATTCGCTTCTTTCAAGTCAGTCAGACAACTATCCATGAAGAGGTTAAACAACCACGGTGACGCCACACAGCCCTGTCTGACACCACGTTTGATGTCAAACCAGCTCGTGCAGGCACCATTTAGTCTAACACAGGCACTTGATTCCGTATACAACGACCTCAACGCCCGTATCAGACTGTCGTTCACCCCATACATAGACAGTGTTGACCACAGTTCATCCCTCACCACACGATCATAAGCCTTTTCTAAGTCGATAAAGGCGCAGAAGACCTTCTGATGTTTTGCTAAGGCCTTCTCTGCTATGCACCGTAAAGAAAAGACTTGATCCACGCATCCTCTTCCCTTTCGGAAACCACCTTGCACATCCCAAATATTATCTTCTGTCACCCGAATAACTCTTTCAATCAAAATTCTCGCATACAATTTCCCTACCACGCTAAGGAGGCTGATACCACGATAGTTCTTGCACTGCTGCGGTGATCCCTTCCCTTTAAATATTGGTACGATAACAGCCTTGCACCAATCACTTGGCACTTGGCCATACCGCCAACATTTATCGAAGAGAAGACACAGCAGTCTGACTATAGTATCACCACCTCCCTTCAGCATTTCTGCCGATATCTTATCCAATCCCGCTGCCTTTCCAGCTTTCGCGCACTTGATCACACTTTTTATCTCACTCATCCATGTATCCATACTAATATCACTTTCACTTTCATCATTCATGTTCATTCTTTCATCGATCGTGTACTCGTTCGCGACACATGCAATTTCCTCCCCATCCTTAAATAAACTTTCGAAATACTTCTCCCATTCATTCAATATTTCCTTCTGATCTCTTATCACCTTACCATTCTCATCTCTTATAACTTCCACAACCGATTCTCCTGCTTTACCTCGAACTTTTCGGACCATGTTCCAAAATAGCTTTACATTCGTCCGAAAGTTAGCAGAGAATCTTCTATCATACTTCTCCTTGCATACATTTTTCTTTCTTTCCACAACTTCTTTCACAATCTTCTTGCAGGAATAATACTTATTTTTAGCCATGCGTTCAGTATCATCCATACAACCTCGCATTCTACTTTTAGCCTTTGCAGCTAATAAGTCCACCCATGCTTTACGTTTTTCATCTACCACACGTTTCACTTCCTCATCCCACCATTCATTTCTTGGGTTCTTAGCATTCTTCTTTCTATTAACCCCGCATACCTGTTCAGCACATTCAATAATACCATTCTTAAACTCCTTCCATACTTCCTCTATCTCTCCTGGCTGACTTTCTAACAGGTCTCGGAACCTATTACGCAGCTTATTTGTGTATTGGGCTCGAACATCCTCGTCTTCCAGCCTCTCTACTTTTATTCTATCTAAACCTTTCGTATTTGGGTTTTTATAATGTCGCCACTTTTTCAGCAACCCTGTTAGTCTCATAACCACAAGGTGGTGATCAGTGCCGACATTAATCCCACGGTACACTCTCGTATCCACTACATTCTTTCTAAGCCTTTCATCTACAATTATAAAAAAATTCTGTCGATGCATTTTTAAAATTACCCGTCAACGGGGCAGGTAAATGACTACTTGGTATAAATTATGTTCCGTACTTCAGTCCACAATGCCCCGTCCTTGCACTACTTAGGAAATTCAATACAGTATGTCTTTGGTTTGAGGATGACCCAATTGATATGATGGTTTTAAAATACTATAATTATTTGAATGCGACCGCTTTTGCATCTAATAGAGTGCGGCGCGGTTCAAATAGAGTCGAATGGCGGTAAAATGTGTTGAAAAACGAAACTGGCTATAGGATATAGTACACGTGCGGGAGCCACGCGCCAGCCAGATGAAATTCGAGTGTGTTCCGGCTATCTCACTAACACAATGCTTTTGCGCTTCGTTCGGCATGTCACATTGCCGATGGGCAAATATAGCGGTTGGAAACTAACACAAGGCGTAGAGCAGCCAATAATGAATGAAAATTAAAACATACATACATCCATAACCTTATGCCTGTAGGGGTGGGCAGAGGTGAATTTCACCACCCACATTTCGACAGAAATATACCAGTCCTACGTAACAGGAGGTGAAAGGTCAATACATGACATGTTTCGGGCACATTACCAGATTCCAAAATTATTTTTATTTCAAAATCTGTTATCTCTTATCTGTTTTGGAGGAGTCTTGTGCGGCACAGGCTGTGCTCAACAGTAGGACGTACATATATAGGCTGATTATGATGATGAAACTATCCATGGAAGAATCCACGTGAGGTTCATCTGATTGTCACATTTTCCCGCAAATATGGATTAGGATTGGTTATTAATTTTTGTCTAAAATGTACCACGATCTAAGTTAGTTTGTATATATTTGCCAATAAGCCGACCCAGCCGTGCTGGTTCGACGGAGATAATCGCTATTGTTTGTGGCCAGTCATCTCTCTCCATAGACAGCGATGCGCTTCGCAGAAGTATGATATGTTTAGAAAATTAATAAGGAAAACACTACAGGATTTGTCTTTTAACCTTTTAATGAAAAACGTCAGAAATGTAACAATGTTTTCAAAGTCAGAAAAAGCAGTACAGCATTCTTCTCAAAGAGTGAGAATTTGTAAAACTAAACCTATTAGTTACTCATAAACGTCCCAATGCTGTTCACGGGCCTCTTCTACCATTGAGAAGGTTAAGGCCTTACTCCACTACGCTGGTCTAAAGCGGGTTGGCGGATGACACCAAAGAAAATCCTAAAGACTTTTAGGTGAGCAGGTATCATCACGATGTTTTATGCGTTAAGTGACTTCTTCTTCTTCTTCATCAACCCATATACGCCCACTGCTGAGCACGGGTCTCCTCTACCATTGAGAGTGTTTAGGCCATAGTCCACCACGCTGGCCTAGTGCGGGTTGGCGGATGACACCCAAAAAAATCCTAAAGACTTTTAGGTGAGCAGGTTTCATCACGATGTTTTCCTTCACCGTTAAAGCAAGTGATAATTCAATGTGAATACCCAGATAACTTCAAAAAGTCGTGTGCATATGCCTGGGTTTCGAACCCGCGATCGCCGAGATTCTCGCCTATGCGCCTAAACCTCGAGGCCATCATTGCTTTTAGTAACTATCAAATCTATTCGCATTCATGTTACAGTACTTAATATGAGAGACGAACAGGCGTCCTACACTGGTACAAGTATTGTCCTATTATTTAGAATTACAAAAACCCGACGAGTGAATATAGGTTGCACACATCATGGTAATTCGATGTGCGGATGCCGATAGAAAAGTGATACATTTGAACTAAACCGTATTGCGTGTTATATGGAACATATATTTTTTAAGTCTGACGTTATAGATCGCTAGACAAAGCTGGATAAAATATCCTTTATTTTTCCGTACTTTACACAAGTTTGTATTGGACTTAATACGTAAGGCTTTCTATTACAGTCGAAGCAGATATGAGATGATCGTTTTGGCTTTGTTTGAGACCTAAAGCTTCTCGTTGTTTCATCAGAAACCACAAGAGGCTTTATAGGTAGGTATCAACCCCTACGACACAAGAGTCGTATCTTAGTGTGAGGTCAGAACTATGTATGTAGATTGATGATTCTCAAAATCAGAAAATTAACTCCTGTAAAATTTCGAATCGAAATATTGTTACTTCTCTATAAGTAATTTGACAACGAGCCCGGTACTTTGGTTTAGATTAACCCTTCAAAAAACTAGAGTTTAAAGCGACAAAGCTGTATCAGTATATCGATTGTGACAAAAATATTCTGTAATTTCATCGGGCACCAATTTTTATTTAAATAAAGAATGTCCATGGTTCAATCGATACGCGATGACTTCGCTGAAACAATTCCCTTTGACGAGATAATGGTCGCGATTGATCTTTTATGTAAAAGGCCGGTGCTTACGACTACAGCTTGAAATGCTTATTCGTAATGCGGTCTTTTGTTTTGAAAAACACGCCGTCAGAAGTTATAGTAATCATGGTAGATAATCTTTATAATGTGGATCCATTTTTAATCCTTTTCCCTACAGTTTAAAATATAGAAAGATTAGAAGAAAGGATTCAAGATGAAAATAGGTCAATCTTCGCTGCGAATCACGAGGAGGATTACTTGAGAACCCTAATATTTCGGCAGGGAATCACGCTAAATGTAAACCAAAATACAGCTTTAATAATTTCATGTGTATTTATATTTTAATTGCACAATCTTTCACTTTGTGACACGTTAAACTTGTTATTACGCACAGACTTTAGGCGTGCAATATGCTTCCTAAAAGCAAAGACAAACTAGGCTACCCCATGCGGTACAGAAATCTGAAAAGCACGCACCAACAACTGCATTTTTACGCACTGAATACATGTTCGTTAGACATTGTCGATTACTTCCAAGTGAATCGGGTGAAATTGAAAGTGAATAGCTAATGATTCGGATTCTTGCAGCGAAGCCCCACTGAGCTGTTCGATGGAGGAGAACGCTATAATCATTTGCATCGGAGATCTTGTTTATTATATCGGGCAAATCTTAGTAATGGAATCTTCCTACAATTCTTGAAAGTATACCTTTGCATAAGAAATGGAATCAAATGAGGGATAATATTAAGAATCGAGGTTAGTATGGTGGAATAAAAACTAAAGCCTAGCAGTGGGGCTTTTTGCCTATCAGTGGAACGCAAAGGATGATAACATAAAATAATTACTAAGGCTTACCTAAACAGATTTAGCGCTTAGGTACTATAGATTCCCTGGTCTGATTTGGCAATTTAAGTAAAAAGCGCAATATTTTAAGCAAACGAATACTCCTATAGTACCTAATCCCGTATCCTAATATTTTTCTTTCCACCTTGCATAAATTGGTAGCCAATACCTATAATAAGAAAATTTGATAAATTAGACTAACTCAGATAAGCGCGTTCGATTACAATAATTTTGTAGCGTAAATAATGTGACTAATTAGATAACTAAATCCAGATGTAACCATAAAGCTATTGATTTTTATCCAGAATCGACATAACAGTTGCACAACGGACCATCAATGCATACATACATAAATTCTTAAGTCTCCCGTTAGGGTAGGCAGAGACTATAGAGCGCCAAATGCCACGGTCCAAACATACCTCTTTCGTTTCTTCCACTGACATTATCCTCTTCATGTATGCATGTCGGTTTTGAGGACTTTTTATGCTATGACTATACTGACCATGAATCTAACCACTTAAATAGAAGACTGTTCTATTTGCCATCTCGATGCACGCAAAACATCACAAATACATTTTTGCAATATTTTTGATAAGTTGACTTCTATTAGAAGTAGCGCGATGATTTAAAGCTTTCCTTTTTAATTGGACAATACGAATTTTTAATTCATTCAACAAATATTTATTTCCTCAATCTAGCGCATTCAAATTGTCATTCATAATTCTCTTTAGATATATAAAAGTATAAATATATTAAATTATACCTGTACTACATAACTATATAAATTAAACGTGGATAAATGATTTGTGCTAACATTTTAACAATGCATAGATCATTAAGGCTTCGGATATTTGATACGCTTGAATAACTGTGCAATGTCAGTAGCAACAGCTAGTCACCCATACAACCGTAGCGTGGTACTATAAATCTATTTAACTTACTGCGGAATATAATAATCTTAAAGTTATATTACAAGAAATATTAAGATATTTCGGAAACTGTCAAAGTTTTTTTAAAATAAGCCAAGACAAGTCAGGAACATATTATGGCTTCATAAAATTCAGTCTTCTTGACTAAATTGATGTTATTCATCATTAAACTTCTATATACCAGTGGGAGAACTGCCCAAAACCCCAAAAGCGTTACGCGTAAACTGAGTATTGTCTATTTTATAATCGTTTATTGTGGGGTCAGTATTTACTCATTTATATGTCAAATTGCTTTTGTCAAATAAATATTTAAAACTTAAAGATTATTCAGACATTTTGTAACGCATTCTAGGCTTTTGAACTTCATTACATGATCATTGTTTTCTTAAAGAAAAAAAAACTAAAGGCAAAACGTTTTTTATGTTGATTATATCTATCTTGTATATAAGTAATTCAACAGCCCTTATCATTAAACATAGAAGAAAGAGTAAACAAATAAACAATAAGTATTCTATCACTGAAATCACAGAAGACATCTTTAAACAACAACTTGTTGCATCAATAACTTGTTGAATAGACAACCTGTTATTCTGTTTGTACTGTATGTACATATATATTCATTAATCTGCAATGTACATTATTTATGTTATAAATAACCCGCATAGAACAGCAAGTACTAATGGCTAAACTCTCTCAGTTGTAGAGGAGGCCGGTGCCTAGCAGTGAGACCTATATGGGGCTGATGATGATGCTATGAACAATATTTCTAATCTAGAAAAAGTTGAAATATGACTTTTATACACAAAATGTTACGTTAAATAGCCATCATTGGCTAAAAAAATCTGTCCTAATATTTTAGGTTTTACTTTAATTTTTAATAACTAATTCTTTTTCAATCCCTACAAAGTATAAGTTTTGAAATACTCTAAAGATCTAATGAAAATATTGAAATCATAACTCCAATCATAACAGAATAGAAATCAAAATGGATGTCCTAAAATCCAGTCCCATCAAACTCAGGATGTTTAAATTCAATATACACCAACTATTAAGTCACAAAACAGTACCTGAAAGAATACACAGTCAATACTTCAAAACAATGTCTTCATCCAATCAGCAACCAGTAGACACTAGACAATCATCACCTAGAAGACTAGAAGTACTACAAAGAGACTTACCATAATGACGGCTTCTTTGGAAGGTAGTGGACAATCGTCAAAGACAATTGTGATGGCCGAGGGTCCCAAGGGGTCCTCCAGTGGGATGACTGTGACGAGCGATGCTACCACCTGAATCCAGCCATCTTCTTTGTCAGCAATAACATGCAGCTTCACCAGCGGAACTGGAGAATCTTCATCACTATAGGACAAACATAAATTGCTGATTTGAAAATGAATTCTAGGAATTAAAATTGTATTTAACCAATATTTGTTTCAAGTCTTGGTGTTGTTTGAGAAGGTAACTTGAATGTGCAGTGGCAGCACTTTCATAGAAGCACAAAGGACAGCTTGCCATACAAAGTTCCGAACCTTATTTAACTAAAACCTTATTTAAATCTTTATTTAACTAAAACAATTTGACATGTTAAAACAATATCCTGACCCCACAATAAACAAATATAAACATTAAACAATTAAAGTGTAAAGCTTTTATGGAAGTACCGCCACAGTGAATGTGTAAGGTATGTTTCTATTATGTTGAAAAGTCAAACAATACACTCAAATTTTAAAAGAATAAATCTGCAATTTACTGAAACAGCAGATCAAAATCAAATATTCGCACCGCTTCATTTATTAGAACATTCGCGAAAAAAACGCAGTAGAGGAATAGAAACAAGCAAGAATAACCTTCTCATACTAACTAAACATAATTTTCGCTGATACAAATCACTTTAGGCAGTAAATGCTTCCAATGTTGTTACGCTTAGCACTGTTGTTAGGATCTTAGCTTATACTTTCCCAATATAAAAACCCAATATATCTTGTACAGCCCATGAATCATACCCTGAGCTCCTCAATCGTAGGACGCTCACTTGAATCGCAGGACAACAAAGCAACAAAGCAGTCAAAACACAAATAAATAATAAACAATGTATACAAATACAAAAAGGTCAAAGGATAAAAATAGAAATTGCCCGAGTTGCCTTCATCTCACTGAAGGTTGGGGTTTACCTGTTATGAAACATTTTGAATAATTGATTGAAACAATAGAAATAGACGAAGCAGTCATGTTGTCCCAAAATTGAGAGTGCTTATAAATTCATAGGCAATGTCAGACTGTTTAAAAATACCTTGGAGGGAAATTTATTTATATTTGTGCAAACAGACAACTGTTACTATATGTTTCTGTTTCACAAAGATCTTATTGAACAGGAGAACATATTTGGTGCAATGGGTTAATAAAATGTCAGATTTATTAAGGGTCACAATGAATCAATGCCCAACAATTTTGTCAGAATGATTCACTAAGCATAATAATAAATGAATTTTTCTTTGCACCCATTTGCATTTGATTATTTTATGCACGTGTACTGCTGTAATAAAAGGTGTATTTATGCTCAATGCATAATTGTTATTACTTTTAGAATTTATGAAATTTCTAGTCATACCCTGTACTTCTTTTTACTATTTCTGTAGCAAAAAACATTGGATTTTACAATATTTTGTATGAAACGTCAACTCTTCTGAGTGAGTAAGATCAATTTCCTTTAGAGGAAATTGGTTGCAATCTGATTTACCCCAGTTCACTCCTTATTGGATTTATAATAGCTTCCTTTGAGAATATGAGAATTCTGTATTTAGAAATATAAATATTATTGATTGTAAATGGTTTCTGCATTGATTTAATGTTTCCATTTCATTTAATATTGTTCTATAGCCACTTGCATGTTATATCTATGTTATAATAGTAAATTTCAACACAAAACAGTGGATTGGATATTCACTAGTAGAATATAAAAAAAATTAAAATTTTGCCATAAAAGATGATATTTTATCATAATTAAAAAAGAATGTGTTGCTATTTCAGCATTTACTTTACATAAAATCTGATTTCCCATAACTTATCATATAATAATGTATTTAAAGATTTTAGAAATCCTATTCCTTTTTTCCCAAGCAGCAGATGGAAAAATTTTGATTTTTCTTTTAAACTTCATTCACTGTCATTTTTTAGTATTTATTTGTGTGTTGTTGCAAAGACTTACTTATCCACAATGGAGGCAATGAGGGACAGCATCTCCAGCACCAGCTGGTCCACCAGTCGAGGGTCTATGTGTCTGGACAAATACGGTGGAGGCTCCCCGGAGGCCAGCGACAAGGAGTCCAGGCCATGGGGTGAGTCTGTATCCTGTTCATCAGGAGCCTTGTCCTTACACCAACACATCCCCATGGTCTAAAACAAAAGCATCCTACATGTGCACTATGTTCTTAAAACAATTGAATTTTGAAATAAATTCAATATATTTTAGCTTCAAAATGATTTAAAAATGGATATTCACTTAGAGAGTGAGAGACTGTTCGCGGATCAGAGGAGTGCGTAGCGGAGCTCCGTCCCGCTCCGAGTCAGCCTGCAGAATGCATATTGCAAGTATACAGATACGCGAGTATCGACGTTTGATGAACCAATGGAAATATGCGCCACCGCCCACGTACGATGCGCGCACAATCCAATTATTATCTTTGCAATTATAACACCGGGACCGATCCGATGTTGTGTAATTTGATGTAATAGTCCCCAATAATGATCGCTCTAGTTAAAACTTCCACCATCTGCTTTAACGCTCGATTTTCACTCATTACTCATTTGCCCGCATTCATTTAAAGGGACCTCTTTAATTACTGGACTCTAGTAGGCAATGAGTACGTGGAAAAATATATTTTCAACGTTATAATATGGATAACAATAATCTTTATTATTGTAAACAATTCTTTTGCTTCTAAGACGCGTCAGATATCGAATCGTCAAATTGTACTACAACTAGGGCTCTTTTAGACCCGTACCATTACTACAAGAATCGATTGTAACAATCAATTGTGATTTGTATGACTTTGGAATCGGTTTTTCAAATTGATCGTTTAATGTATTGGATAGGTTAATTTATTTCAGACATATTTTACATAATTTTATGTCGATTCTATACAGAAAACCCTAACCACTTTTATCACATTAGATCTTTTGATGTTTGTTTAAATCTCGTCAAATCTATAGCATGGGTTTGTAATAAGGAAATGTTAGGATAATTTATTTTTTTAAATATTACAGGTAGTAAAATTAATTAGTTCTTTTCGAATTTCAAGCTGAAGGGTCTTTATTTGTAACAATCTTAGATAGTACATTTTTAACTGGGTAGTTCTTTATTGATAATAATAAATAATAAATCTTTTTAAGAACTTTTGGTACAGAATAATATTATTTCTGTTCTGTGTGACTAGTATAAGTTTGTGCTATGAGATCAAAAGATTCAACTCTAGAGTTGTGAAAAGTAAATAAATAAATAAATAAATAATAAACCCAACAGTCACATACATAGCTCTGATCCCACACTAGGTTACCTACCACCTGTGTCGTGGGTATCAGACACTACTAGAGACTTTTTCGGTCTCACAAACACCCAGACCCGAAACAAATATTTGTGGTTCTCACAAACATTTGTCTCGATGCGGGGATCGAATCCGCGGCCTCTCGTTTCGCAAGCTGGTGTCTAGCCACGGGGGCTGTCAGAAAAGTAGTAAACAATTAATAATTACAAAAATGTTAGTAGATGTACGAAGTTAGAAAAAGTACTTAAGAATGCGATAGGTGACGTACTCTTTTACTTTAAAATGAAGTTGACGAAAGATCACTGTAGCATGAAAGCGATAAATGTTCTAACATTTATAGCAAGTATGTATACTTGCTTTTAATGCTTAAATTGTGTGGTTGCTATCTCCCTTAAATGTGTTTCCTGAACACTCGGATAACATTCAGAAAACTGCCTAAGTAAGTGTTAAATTTGTTAGTTATTGATTTTACTGTTTTTAGTTTGCATCAATTTATTTCCTTTTTATTTATATCGATTCAAGAATCGAACTTAAAATTGCGTTACTACATCACTAGAGCTCTATAATAGTACCAGATCTGTTGTTATAGCATTTATCGCATTGTTTGAGTCTGTCTCTTTCTAACTAGGGTTATTTTATATAGCGCTATCCTGTTGTCACTTAAAACACCTGTCAGAGTCTGTGGCTGTTATTCTCGATATTCAATGTACGTTTTATTATCTGTAAAACATGAACGAGTTGTTGTTGTTCATTTTTGTTTCATCTGTGCCACTCGAATTTTCATATAATCTGTGCTTCAACGGGCATGCGCGGTAAATTCGAATTGATAGCAAAGTTTGAAAACGGGCCTGTAATTTTTTACCGCGATTTTTTATGGAGAGTGAAAAAAAATGTCTAATAGGTAGGAAAAATAATAAATCATTGCATGATTAGAAATATTAATGAATGTGAATGTAAATTATGTGTATCAAATTGGCTTCAATCACTTAGCTATGTTGACACGGAAAATCTTTTAATGTATGTATATTGTATAATCAGGCAATTCAGTAAATGACTTAACGTATAAAAAGTTTTTAAATATACATGTACTAATCAGTGACTTTAAGGGGGTAGATGCACTCAGAAGCGTAAAAAAAGGCCTATTTAAAAAAATTTTTTTTTTACAGTAATTAAGTTTATTTTACAAAATAAATTATACAGAGTTTTTATACAATGCTTTAACTTAACATTTATGAAAAAAAAAAAAAAAATACATATTATTTATTAAAATATCGCCATATCGGTTGGATCCTCTCCCGCGAGTAGTACTTCGCGGTGACCATCACAACAGCCTTCTGGATCATCTGAATTCGAAAAACCAAGGTGAAACCTTTAGTTTAATAATAAATCCAGTCTTTAATCGAAGGATATTGATTTTTGTTAACAATTACTATATTTTTTAAACAATTAACTTTTAACATTTTATCGAAAATCAGAGTCCAAAGTTTCGAATGCCACCATTTTGTAAATTTTCAAAAAAAAAAAAAAAGCTTCGATTAAAGACTGGATTTATTATTAAACTAAAGGTTTCACCTTGGTTTTTCGAATTCAGATGATCCAGAAGGCTGTTGTGATGGTCACCGCGAAGTACTACTCGCGGGAGAGGATCCAACCGATATGGCGATATTTTAATAAATAATATGTATTTTTTTTTTTTTTTTTCATAAATGTTAAGTTAAAGCATTGTATAAAAACTCTGTATAATTTATTTTGTAAAATAAACTTAATTACTGTAAAAAAAAAATTTTTTTAAATAGGCCTTTTTTTACGCTTCTGAGTGCATCTACCCCCTTAAAACATACACACACACTCACACAGACAATAACACTCACACACATACATGCACACACACACACACACACGTTTTGTTTGATTGTTGTCATTTTCTATGTGTATTGTTAATATATTTTAGTTGTATTTCACACTAATCTTAGTGCTCTGTGGAGAGCCTAATAACTGCAACACAGTTCTTGAACTATCGCAGTTATTATGGTGCAATTTTAAATGTAAAATTATGAATGTGATTTTTTTTTTTTTTGGTGTCATATACTTATTGTTATTTAAATATATTTTTTATAACATTCTCGTATATGATACCTGTTTGAAAACTATTTTAATTTGATTTCTAACGACTAATTTTATTAAATCCTTTATTTATTGTATGGCGATAAGAAATGTTTTTTTTTTTTAAAAAAAGCAGTGATGGCCTCGTGGTTTGAGCGCGCGGTCGAGAATCTGCGGTCGCGGGTTCGAACCCCAGGCACACACCTCTGACTTTTCGAAGTTATGTGTGTATTCACATTGAATTATCACTTGCTTTAACGGTGAAGGAAAACATCGTGATGAAACCTGCACAGTGCACACCTAAGAGTTCTTAGGAATTTCTTAGGTGTGTAGTCCGCCAACCCGCACTAGGCCAGCGTGGTGGATTATGGCCTAAACCCTCTCAATGGTAGAGGAGACCCGTGCTCAGCAGTGGGCGTATATGGGTTGATGAAGATAAGAATTGACCTGACATTATTTATAAAATACATAAATTATCCAATATAACTAAAATCGTTTTAGCTTGGGGAAATATAATATATTTTTACAATTTGTAAATGTAATTTTTTTAGTATCGATTTCGCTGGGAATTAGGTGAAGCAGAAAGAATTTTATTACTTTTGGTGTTGTTATCTTGTGTAATATTAATCGTAGGTAATGGTCAAGGTGTTCGTCACCAAAATGGTGTGATGGGCTAAATTAATCTCATAAAGAGTATTGTTTATTCAAAAAAATAAAATTTCTCAGATGTAGAAGGGGCACGTGCCCAGCTGTGGGACGTACATGGGCTAGTTATGATACAGTTATTTCTGTTAAGGTATTTTTTGGGATCGGGAAAGGTTTAAGTTTTATTTTTATTATAATCATAACTATAGTTTAGATTAGCCATTTAGTTTCTTACCTGACTTACCTTTAATTACAAATCTGTAGCGTACATTTTACTGTTTGTCATAATATGGGCTTATTCGAATATAAATATAATATAACATGTTGATAAGAGTGTTTTAAAAATGTTGTTTATTTGGTTAAGAATGGAACTGCCGGGAGAAGAGGTAAAAGGTCAACGATTTTCAATCTCCGAACTTGCTGGTGTCGGCTGCCGAAAATTTTTGCCACAGCCGCAAATCAACCACATTGTTTATAGATGGAAAACAAAAATAAGTAGGTTATGTTGCCGTATCTAACTTTTAAAGACTTTTTATAAGTTTTTTTTGCCGCTAAAAGCAAGTAAGTAATCATAGTGCGCCTTGCTGTTAATAAACTTTTTACATTCACAGGCATTCCACTCGTATGAACTTTACGACGCGACGCCGCGACGCTCTGAATAGAGCTACAAGTGGGGCCACAAAACTGTCCGTTTCCGCGCCGAATGTGCGAAGAGGTTATGATTTGTCTTCGTTACATTGGCGCCGTAAGGGACGGCCTGGGTTTAGGGCACAGGGTAAGTAACAACACACTTCAAGGGGATGCGGAGAACACTGTCACATTCGAAGAAAACTTACTGTTAGGTTAAGGTTCCAGGGTTGTCGGCGACAGCAATATGAAATGTATGTTCCGCGGTGGGGTTGTATGGTTTCCAATGGACGAGCGTGCGGCGCGTTCGCCAATGTTTATGGCATGGCGGTGGGAAGTCGTCGCCGTCGTTGGATTTGTATGTTGATGGTCGAAATAAGGCGGACGGGCACCGCTGAGGCGGGTGATATCGATCGATAGGGCGGGCGCGGCGCTGCAGTCGGCAGTACGCTCCAGGACAGAGGCGACTTCGGTTGGCAACATTCCGTGAACCGCCCGCGCGGCGATAACACGCGACGATGCGCGGCGACCGCGCCGGCCGTGACACGCGCCATAATAAAGATCACGAAAACTTAAAGTCGTCTCTTAAAAAGGGGAACAATAAATCTAAAAAGCATAGGGTTATTTTTGATGAGAGCGCAAATGAGTTTTTCGAGGCTGATTATATTATTGTTGTTCGTGACGAGTGCGGGTACTCCGACGAAGGGGAGAACGAGGAGTGCTCGGGATGCGGCGCGTGCGAGCACTACCAGGAGCCGGAGCCGGGCGCGCTCAGCCCGCCGGAGGGATACAAGGACCTAGGGCTGTTCAACCGCGACGGCACGCTGCGGGAGCAGGCCTGGTGGGAGGCGGGCGACGTGGTGCTGGTGGGCGAGCGCTCGGGCACCGTGTTCACGCCCCAGCACCTGCAGCTGCTGCGGCGGCTGCAGCGCGAGAGGATGCTGCGCTCCACCATCTGTGCGGACTGCGACGCGCACGCCGCTCTCCACCAGCCGCTCGGTGAGTCATCCCTGGCTCGTCCTTGGCAAGGACGGCCACGGTCCCGTCGGCCTTGCTCTCGCATATCGTGTTTCTCACAAGTCCAGCTGTGCGATTAGCAGCCAGTCATCGAGCCAGCATGACGCCACGTCCGCGCGTCCTCCTCCGTCTTCATGGTCGTCGGGCTCGTGGTTTCAGTGGTACACAAGCGAATCAAGAGTGTTGATGTCTGGTACAATTGACGATTGCTGGTAAAATGTTTTCTTCCAGCCTGATTATACAGTGCCTGGGTATGACAGCACTCATTGTATTGCACCTACCAGTTACCAAATGGAAGACGTTGCTGCTGCGATTGCTGAATGCGTGGCGAACCAATTACCTTTTACGTTATTACGATAACGCAAGGACCAGTGTATGCTAACAAGCTAAAGCGAAAACGCATGTTAAAACAATGCAGAATTTAACAGTTGCGCATACTAACAATAAGAACTTTAATGAAACCGTTTTACAACGTTATTAGAGCAGGTGACGCAAGTGGCGTCATGTTTCAAAACAGACCTGAATCTATTGTTCTCATCTCAAGTGAGAACACTCGATGTCTTTGACATTTTTTAATTTTAACGCTTGGTTGGTTAACCGAGTCTCATAAATTTTGGCGCTTATCTTAAGATTACCGATGAATTTACAAGTTTCCTATTTGTAATTTATATTGTAAAAATACTTAAAAACAAACTATTCAATATTCAGCCAGTGAAAACAATAATTTCACACCATTCGAAGGACATTGGTACGCAAACTCTCGAAATGTTAGTCGTTAATCAACCGAAATGCTTGTAGCAAAAACCTATTTAGCAACACTCAGAGTAATACCAACCATACTTAATCAAAATGTATTTATCCACTTAGACGTGTAAGAAATTTAATTATAAATATTTGTGTCACAAAGCACATACATTTCCGTTTATTCTTCATAATCTTGCTAAATTTCAATTGAACAGTTAAACAGTCTATTTCCATCGTGCCATATAAACCTACTCTTTATTTGGTAGCAAACACAGCTGCGAAATTGGTCTAATTATTCAGATACAATGTGTTCACTGATAAAAACTATGCTTTAAATTCTACCACTTGTCTTCAATATCATGACGATAGCGACATGAGAAACTGAATATTTTATTAGATATCGTAATTTCTTATATTTTCAATAAGTTATTTCGCTATAAATGATTAAACTTATGTAACTAATTACTTGGATTCATCAACGTTATCTTAAACTCCGAAAAGAATAGTGAGTAGGCATTTTCGCGTCAATTTGCAAGACTGATGACAGACCGTCTGCTACAAAATTTGTTATAAAGCCCATCTTGCTGGATAAGTGAATTTGGAGCGCGACCTTCAAGAGCTCGAAACACATCGATGACCCGTCGTCTGAGATGCACTAATAAATCACAATATATATAAACCAAATTTCTCAATTTTCTATATTTTCTTTGAATAGTCATCCTAACAACCTTATTTTGGCTCAATGCTGAACGTAAAAGTAGATCCAATCAAAAAGAGAATTAAAGAACTGGTGTTATTTTGTTATTCATGTTGACACGACAGTTTGAATGCAATGCAACAACCCGCTTGATCTATATAATTAAATAAGTTATCACGCAAATAGTGAGGATTAGCGTGGACGGCGCGCGTCAGTGCAAAATACATAAACTGTTACGGCGAATACCGATATTTACGTTGCAAATCCTTTTCGGTTTGTTGTCCGCACGTTTTACGTAACCAAAACTAGCCAACTAAACAACAATCGAGGAATTCTTTAAATCATTATATAATGCTCTCTAGGGACCATTTAAATAAGCATAATGTGTTTGAATGAAACACACAACAATGTACAAACTTACAAGAATACACAGAGTATAATACGTATAAATTAAGAACAATGTTTATTCACATATAACACGTCCAAAATATATGAAATACTTCAGTCAGTGTTCCGCATAAATTGTTTCCAGTCCCCATGTAATCGAATTTTTAAAACCTGCATTTCGTGGGCTTGACACCGCGAATAATCTTTTATGAATGAACCAATATCCAAAAACATTGGGGTTAAATAACCTTTAATAAACAAAATGAAGTCAATAATCTTAATCTTTTTAAGATGCATAAAGTAAGACTGGTAACAACTGGACTCCACGCTGAAACATGTAATACTAAATACATGTATCATAATATATGTAGGTATGTACATATGAGTGAAGAATTTCTAATTCACGTAATTATATTATGCGAAGTCGCCGGACGCTGTCGTCACCACGAAGCTACACGTCGTGATAACACAATTAGTGACGTCATTAGATTACGTACAAACGCATTTAAAAATTCAAATGCCATAACCAGATTCTTTTCCCCGCGTTAATACATTTAGTCTAATGTCCCCATGGGAGAGATTGCAAAATCACATTTGCATGACTAATATAAGCGAAGAAACCTACGAATGTAGAAGAAATTACATAATATTCTGGTCTAGACCAATGGGGTGGAAAAAAGCCTTTTAAATGGAAGGCTGGTTAATAAACCTTAAAGATTTGATGATAATAAATAAAATAAAATAAAAAAAGGCTTTATTTCATGCAGAATTTTACAGAATTTACAATATAGCTATTATTAATGTTAGTAAGTTAGTATGATCTTAATAGTTAATTGTTAGTTGAGTTAATTCTTACGTATAAGATAGAAATGTTAATAATAATGAAACTCAAAATTTTGTTTATGAAGAAATCCTTACGATTAGTCTATAGCAGTGGTCCACAACCTTTAGGCAGGCAAAGGGCCAGAAGGTGTCAAAATAAAATAAAGGCAGGCCGCACTTGTGATATCTTCCCGATTACTACCAATACTACATACTAGATTATTTATAACATATTATAATAAAGAAACAAAAGGATATTTCACTTAAACTGCAACTCGTAGACTGCACACAGCAGAGGTGGACTAAAACTGAAGTCTAAAGCGGTATTGGATTTGCCGCCGAATAGCTCCGAATCGACTGAACACTATTCACTGGTGAATCTGTAGATCTGTTGAGCCGAAATCCGATATAAATAATCCTCTATCGATATTTTGGTATGACTTAGCAAAATAGTTACAAGAAATATTTTAAACACAGGTATGCCATTTTGTTTATAACTCCATTTATTTTAACGAAACTATTCCATTTATTTATTTGTTTATTATCCTGTATAGTACGAATAGGCACACCTGAGAAATACGTGTAAAAAAACATTGTAGGTAATAGTTTAGGGTTTTCAACAATGTCTTTGAACGCCAACATAATTTCAGGACAAAAAAGTAGCCAAAAACATACTCAAACGTCCCTCGTACCCTTATCATTACCATGGGCTGATGATATACATATATGAATACGTCCCACTGGTGGGAACGGGCCTCCTACACAACTGAGGACCAACCTCTTGCGGATTGGCGAACTATACACCTAAGAAATTCCAAAAAACTTTACGTTTGCAGTTTTCTTCACGAAGTTTTCCTTCAAAGTAGTACGTGAAAATTCTCTGTGAATGCACACATAGCCTGGGGTTTGAAACCGTGGCCGCTGAGATTCTCGATCGCGTGTTTAAGCCTCGAGGACGTATATTTGCACCATAATACATTAAAATAATTTGATCGCTTTACGCTTGAATGCATGTTAAACAGCAAACAAACCAAATAGCAATCAATTATTTTGATTGGATATAAGCGAAATTATCTGTTTCACAATTGTCAGATGGTTCAATAGGAAACCATCGGAATGCATCAATCCAAATCGAACTATTGCAATACTGTCGTTAATGTTTCGCTCATCAATACATTCCGGCAATTAATCCTGTGAATATCCACAGCGATAATATACACGAATAAAAGCAGTTATGGCCTCGACGTTTTTGGCGCACGGTCGAGAATTTCGGCGATCGTGGGTTCCAGCTTGAGGCACACACCTCTGACTTTTCGAAGTTACATTTGACGAATTGTCATTTGCTTTAACGTTGATGGCAAACATCGTGATAAACCCTGCACACCTGAACACATGTTAGGATTTTTTAAAGGATAGTTTTTCCATCAGTTTAAGAGCTTGTCAAAGTTATTGATGCTAACAATTCAAAATTAAATGAAATTCAGAGTAAAAACTGGATGGAAAATGGTAACCCCGCAAAGGTCACACCAGGTATCCTTCGCCTTTGTAAAGGTCAAATACCAGCGAGTATAGGCCGTCGAAATGTTAATTCACATTTAGGACGGCGTGTGTAGACTGTCTTGTGATATTAGAGGCTGAAAGAGTTAAAATTACCGTGGAGTGTACACTTAAATCAACCGATTTTGATTACAAGGATCATGATAAAAATTAAAACGAGAATAACTATAACAATTTACTGTTTGCATGGAATGCTTGGGAAATGCAGCAAAGATACATTTTATGCTTTCATATTTTACTTCTCTATTCAAACAAGGAAGTAGAATATAATTTAAAGAAGACGACAAGCATGTAATCCTCAAAGTAATAAATCATAATCACTGAATTTTAGTCTGTTTGAGTACCTATTTAAATTCACTTTTTTATTTATAATGTCTAGAATATCTTCCATACCAAACATAGAGCACACAACAACAATATCTTACCTATTTCCTAGTTGATTCGCCGATACCGCCAACTTACTTTAAACTTTGCTCTCAAAATGCTTTCTTCAAGAACGGTACGCAAATAAAATTAAATAAATTTCTCAATAACTTTACATTATTGTCGGGTAATTCATGTATGAACCTTACATATGTACGTCAACTAATAATATACTCCAAAATTCTGGTACTTAAAGCACTATAGGTTCCGTTTCCGTGGAAGAAATATGCAGCGTCTTTTAAATTTAAAACATACCATTTTATTATGCAATATGGAAATTCTCATTACCTAGTACTCCAGGTATTGGTAAGGTTTCGCCGTTAATACCTAAAGCAGCCAGCCCACTTTCAAAAGGTTCAGTCAAGTGTGTATTTAAATTATTTATTCAACAATTTTCCATAATTCTCCACACATCGAGGACTGCCATATGGAAATAACAACGCGATATTGGCTGCTTTAACCAAATTCAGTGGAGCGTATGATCGTGGTTGAATATTTAATAATTGGCCGCTGCTTATGTGATTCCTGAGGTGTGTAAGTGATAAATGTGTAATTTTTACAATTCTCCGGTTTGCGAAGCATGGAATATTGTAGCAATAGCCCGGGGCTAGGCGACAGACGTCCGCTGTGCGAAACACCCTTACTAATGGTTCCGTGTACCACCCACATTGTTGGCAACAAAGCCAGCATGTCCCTTGCATGATTTCCATGTGGTAATATTACTCATTTCGTTAGATATTAAAAGTTGCGTTGTTGGCCAGTAACGTAATCCTCGTGCATATTGAAAAATACTAGAACAAAATTATAAGCGTGCAAACTTCTCCATAGGAAATTTTGTGCTCAGATTACATGAAAACTAACACTGCCTGATTGAATAGAAAATGCCGGTCGGTTAAATTGTTGGCATGCATCCCGACCGAGCGATTTTAAAAACACATTTTCAATTGAAAATAACTTCACAATGTTCGATGGAATTTTTTACCGAAAGCTAATTGGGATAACGTGTTCATGTGAAAGGCTATACCAAATTTCTCGTTTAGTATTGTTTAAAATTCAAACTGTTTGATTATGTACTACTTACGTAAAGCTACTAGAACGTTTATTAACATACCCTGAAATTTCATAAATTTAAAAGTTATAATCGGATTTCTGATGAAATAGAACCTGAAATCTTAAAATTTCTGAAACCGGAAATTACGCTTCTATTTATAAACTCCATGCTACCTTATTTATTAGTTGATCATAATTAAAATCATTATTATTCAATGCGTCTAGGAATTTATAAGCATTTCACTATACAAGTTATGAATATTGGTAATAAAAAATTAAGTAATAGTAATTGGTATCATAGTTTGGTTTATTATTAATATATTAGCATTCTTAATTACTAGTAACTCTTAGTCTTACATACGTCTCTTGAACAGAATCCTGTATTTAACTTACCACAATTTCTCAACAGAAATAGAATCTTCACTTACGTAAAGCTTTTAGACTGCTCGCTGGATCTCGGCTGTTGTTTTACAGTATTGCAACAAATTTCAATGTCGCCTGGAATAGATATCTGAAACAACACAAGAATGTACTGTATGCATGTCGCTAAAGGACTACTTTTAGATTCAATGTTTATGTTAACAGAGCCAACTACGGCTTCGTAGTTCTCGTGTTGGAAACATCCGCGAACTATGCTAATCGAATGCTTAGGGATGTTTGTTTGTCCCTCGTTAATTAAAGCATAAATATACGAAACTTAAAATGAAGTTCTATTTGAAATACAACGAACAATGATGTGAAAGTTGCCAGATTTTATTAATCACAATGATCTTCAGTTTAATTCTGAAATTAATGTTTGTACATGTATTCTTTTTAACTAACAGTGTAAACACAACTTTGATGGAATATATGGCAAATCAGATTAGATATAAAATCAACAATAGTAAAGTACTATTTAAAAACTAAACGTAAAATCTTCGGCAATATGTCCAAAATTTAAGTTGTTTCAGCGTCTTCGATTTTGCAAGAACCGAATAAAACTTGTCCTATACATTCTCTTATTACTAAAATTAAACGTGCACACTTTAGATTGATTCTTGGAACCAGTTCGATTCTGCTTGCAGCCTCTTAATTATTAGTGTTAAAATCGGTGTATCAAGAGCGTCATAAGCTTGAAATATGACGCCACGATTGATAAAGAAGTCCTGTTGAACACTCAATAAGAGCCACGTTAATGGGTAACCGATTGGTTTTCCGAGAAGGCGAATTTCTATATAAAGCAGCCGTTGCAACTCCACTGCCGAGGGAGGAAGGTAGTTTGCACTTCTAACGTTGTTATATCGTTCTAATTCGTTGTTTACTGCATTCAGCTAGTTTCAATTGAACGGGATGTGTTGCAGACAGAGTTTTGTAGCCTCTATTCTTTGAAGACTAATGTGTTGAGTAAAGAACTAGCGTAGATTGCTTGGATTTGAACTTTGTTTATGGAATTTAAGCAAAACTAAACTTATAGTTTACAGTTAGGTCATCAACATTAGTGATTCAAATAGGAATCTGCTACAGTTGATAACTGGTCCTTGTTCCAAATTCGATTAGAATTTCAATTACAAAATTCTCAGTAACTGTTTAAAGGCTGAAATGTGTCAGAAACGTTAAAAGGATTGTCCCTTGTTAAATGTGACTGAAATACATCTACCCTTTGGAGGATAAAGGTGCGAGTGTGTTGTTATGATAATGATTGTGGTCACGGCAATTATTAAAGTCAAATTAAACGTAAAATCTATGCGGCCATGTCGCTGCCGGTTATAGTGAAGTTGCTGTTCGTTAAGCAAGTCGGATGCTACGGCTTAGATTCTCAAACAGCAGACTGGCTAAACAAACAAAATCCCCCCGTCCACTAATCTGCGTTATGCCGAAGTGGCAAACTACGATCCGAACTGCTAAAGGCAACTTGTTAACGTTGTTTATATGCTCAAATCCCAAATGAAAAGGTATTAGAAGTTAACAAGACAAAGAATGGGTACCTGCTAGAAGAGTATGTTGGACTGAGGCAGAACCATTGGAATATTAAAACGACTAAATTATTCCAACGACTTTTACTAAGAAAAAGCCCTGAACACTAAGAGTGAATTCTACAAAAATGTAGTACGAATATAGGCTCAAGTAATTGGAACGATTTTAGCTGTTGTTTGCCTAAATGTTTTAGAGATAGAAGTGTTTCTAAAAACTCCCATCAACGTAGACGAAGTTACGAGCTTTAGTATAATGCGAATGAAACAATGTAGTTAAATACTCATGTGATTCATTCAATACTATGTGCGACATTGTTCGTCGAGTATTTTCAAAGCTAAACGTAAATGTTGTTCATTTCTCGTCCGGTTTCAAGTAATGGGTAATAACAGCGGCCACTCACCGCTTTATGTTTTAAAAAGATTACACTTTCTTTCATACTATTAAATTAATTATTCGTGTTTAGTTTGGTTTGTTTTGGGATTTTTTATATTTTTTTTTGGTCTCAATTTTAGTTAAAAATTGTACTAGTTGTGTTTTCTAATGAGCAATTATCATTAGTACTACAGTGTCTGGAAAAGTGAAATTGATAAACCAAAATTGCCTACATCTTAAAAAATACTGGCGTGAAAGTGTGTATGCACATACTACATATCGATAGTAATTATATATCTGAAAATAATGTAGGGGTTAAACAGTAAGCCACATCCAAATCGTACCCACTTAAGTTAAGCCCCAGAAGAATATTTTTAAGCACTAAATAAAAATAATAATTCATAAAAAATCAAAACTCATTTAACCAAAAAATGCTTTATTCACAATTTTATCACAACTAAAGTTTTGGCGGCAAAATCTCGGCTGAACATTCGGATCGAACCTCCATTTTACGATCGGGCTGAGTTGTGCAGAACCGTAAGGTCGTATGTGTCGGCGCACCTGGCGCGCTAGCTCGTTGAATGTTTTTGGGCGGGGCCAGGAAAATCGAGTTTACAGCCACGTTGCACGATAGTGCAGACTCCATAGGGGCGTTACAGAATTCGGACATAACTGTGCTTATTCCTATAGTCTTTGGTTTATAACTGCATTTTGATTTGTTTATCATCGATACGGACGGAGCTTGGAGATATTTCGTTGCATTGTCGAATTAACTTGTGAGGCGGTTAGTGTATTCTACTAGAGGAAGGCCAATGGTGATGATGATGATGATGATGAAGGCCAATGTGGATAATGTATTATAAAAGTCATGTATACGGTAAATAAATATAGTGTAATTTATAAAAGATAGGATAATTTCAAATTTGGTACCTCTATCTCGCTACTTTTTGCAAGGATTCATACTGGAACATATTTAAATAAAATGTTTTAGGAGAAATATATAGAATAATATACTAAAACTAGTAGCCCTGTTTCTAATGTCCTATCTATGGGATGAAAAACATCTGCTCAGAAATAAACAGTTAAATTTTCCTTTTAAACAGTACTTTGGTTTCAGCCACGTAGTTTACGTTTCACACGCAATATTTCGTTTATAACACATGCCTCTCCTATGGCTCCTACTGGGTCCAATCTTCGGCCCTCCTCATACAACCGCTACCTTGCAAATATCGTCGCCCCACCTAGCCAGAGGACGTCCTACACTAACTTAAGTAAACTAAATTATGTGGATATACCCACAGATTTTTGTATAATTACTATATAAATTTTCTCAAGACCTGGTTCTCTGGCCTAAGCAGATGAAATTGCAAGAAAAATGAATTTGAGCGTTGCTTTTCTAACCGTTGTTGTCAAGTTGTCCCTACCTGTTTGTATCCCGGAGGCTACTCAGTAATGGACGAGTGCGTTTGAAATATTTACATCATCATCATCATCAACCCATATACGCCCACTGCTGGGCACGGGTCTCCTCTACCATTGAGAGGGTTTAGGCCATAGTCCACCACGCTGGCCTAGTGCGGGTTGGCGGACTACACACCTAAGAAATTCCTAAGAACTCTTAGGTGTGCAGGTTTCATCACGATGTTTTTCCTTCACCGTTAAAGCAAGTGATAATTCAATGTGAATACACACATAACTTCAAAAAGTCAGAGGTGTGTGCCTGGGGTTCGAACCCGCGACCGTCGAGATTCTCGACCGCGCGCCCAAACCTCGAGGCCATCACTGTTACACTACACTGTTACACTGTTTACAATGTTCGTGGATATCGGAACGTGAGCCATCGCATAACACGTGGTTAGAGCAATTCCATTAACCGCGATCTTCTTCGGCTTTAATGTTTATACATGTTGTTCTTCGGTCGTAGCAAGTCTGAAGTAACAAATATGTCTTTAATACTTATGAAAATCAGCCTATAGTTTTTCAGTTTATTTAATACATAAATTACTGTATTATTTCAAGGTCTATACTTGGCCACCGTCGGCATTAAATGTGCTACGTGTTTTGTATGGAAATGGTCAATTTTTTATATTTTGTCAGGACTTTCTTTAACGCCAATGGGTTTGTAATCACATTCGATATTACCTGCCTTAGTTTGCCGTATACACCTTGTATAAAGTTTCCACGGAAAAATATATGTGCAGAAACTAAAAATAAATGATCAGAAATGAAAATTTACCAATATGTCAAGTCGTATTTGTGAAACAGCAAAAGGTGGCGTTTTGTATCAGTTTCAATTGAATCATGTCATGTGCGGAAATATGAAAATCCGGTACGAATTCACTCGTTGACTCACATTAACCTATTTTTCTAAACGTCAAGTTAACGTTAAATTTCTGCGTCCGTACTTTTCAAATTTAATTTCGCCTTTGAAGGATTAATTTTAATAGCTGGGACTTTTAGAGACTTTTTATTTTTCATGACAAAGGCAATGGAATTAGCCAGGATGCATTGTTTCATTTTCTCTATCGTTTATAAGTTTCTTTTAAGTGTGCAGATTTTCTTACGATGTTTTCCTTTGTCGTTAAAGTACTTGATAATGTATTGTGAATACACACATATTGCAATGTCAGAGTGATTAATATTTGAAAATTAAAAAAAAAACACCCTTGCTCATGCGATGTAAATGTAGGTTATTTAGAACAAAATTCTGATAAATATTATGTCATAAGGTCAAGCAAAACTAGGCGTCTTTTGGTGGTGTTGCTCTGCCATAGACACCCAGATCCCGCAACTCATCACTTAAGAAAGGCAGAGGGGACGCTGATTCGAAATATGTCAGATTAAAATTACACATTACTTTTCTGTTTGATTCACTTTGATATTCTGCATGTATACTGGTATACAAAACATTTGAAATAGCCTGTTTTAGAAATCATTTTGTAATTCTACACCTCGATAACTTCAGGATAAGTTCGTAGAAGTGTTCGAGCCATAAAAACAAAACAACAGGAGCTCTCTGTTGAAAGTTTAAAGTTGTACAATTGTTTAGATCTTCCTTAGCGAAAACTTGTTTATAGTGGCTGAATCACCCCGGAAACTGTCGAATGCCATATTTACTGGTTAGCGTCGCCATCATCATCATCATCAGCCTTCATTTCGTCCACTGCTGGACATAGGCCTCTCCTATGGCACGCCACTGGGCTCGATCTTCGGCTCTCCTCATCCAAACACAGTCACCACCTTCCGGGTATCGTCACTCCACCCAGCCAGAGAGCGTCCTACACTACGTTTGCCAAGTCGTGGTCTCCACTCTAGAACATGAAAATATCCAGAACGTAACATAATAGCGTTGACATAAGCATACAAAACTTGGTTTTATCCCAAAAAATTTGTCTTTCTCTTAGAAGTCTAAAGTCTAAAGTCTAAAGTCTCTAGTCACAGAAAGCAAGATAAGGCATCACAAAGGCTGGTACGGCTTGCCTAAGTAAGCATGGTATGATAGACCCACCGATCGCGGAGACAATGCCACAGTTTCGATAGCAACGTTCAGATAGACAGAAATTTCAATATTAGATTTGCCACGTGTCGCTTTCGCAGCGGTTTGAGACGTTTCACATATTGTTCGCTTGAATGTTCTCAAGGAGTCGATTGTGAATTTCGACTTGAGTATAATTTTGCATATATTCTTTTGAGTGTTGCTTTGTTTCGTTTTTGAGGTGCACTTTTATTTGGATATTGCTGCCGTAGACAGAACGTTTTGTATCATCCTAGAAAAAAATATTGTCAATCTTACGTTTAATTAAATGTGTTTAAGGGTGTAGGTTGCAGCACATATTTTTCAATATAATGGCGTATAAGTTAAGGGTAATAGCACCACCTTTTTTTAATGGTACCGCACAAAAGAGACGCAAGGAAATAAGTGTGCTTTGAAAATTAAATAGTGATACATAATAGAAAAAAACACCTATACACATCTTTATGAGTTAACGCACTTGAAGCAGGTCATTAAGCATTAAAATAAAAGGAGTTACCGGCGCTAAGTTTTCCTTACTTTATTGAGGGATCAACTTTTAAATTTGCGGGCATTCAGTCAGCTCAATAAATCGGATCAATTGCAACGTAGCTCGGATTTCTTTGCTGAAATAGTGGCTTAGGTCCGAAATGCTCTTATCTACGAACTGAACAAAATGCCGCTGCAAACTCTTACATTTGAGATAAAACTTCTTTTTAGATTCGCAAGAAAGGCACACCTATAGTTTTCAAAGTAGTGTATAATTTTGTTATTTATCGTGCACTTTAACTATGAAGATATGATTTTACGGATACATGAATAGTTAAAAAGTTATTGTACCAAGTAATTTCTTTATAATCATCATTTGCCTAAACACGTCCTACTGTAGAGCATGGACCTCCTCTACACTAATCCAACATGATGGCCTATTGCAAACTTCTTACGAAAACAATACAAAGATTCATTCCATAGGTCAGCATGGACAAAGTCTAAATTACTAGTAGAAGACGCCTGTCCTCTGCCTCTGCACATACGTCTACTCTAACTAGACGTACGGATTGATTTAAAAAGCAAACGAGCGAAAACCTGGAATGCAAATAGAATTACAGCGATGCATTTAAAGAATAAAAGTTTGGGATTGCTGTTTTATGTTTGTTTGTAAGCTTGTTACCGTGCGGAGCGCGACTGTGGCGTGTTTTTGTCTACAAACTTTTCGACGGCAAACTAACATCACTTTCAACGAATTTATGCTGTGTGTGTTTCATACGCTTGCATTCTGAACAGGTATAGATATTGTTGAGGGCTTCAATATTATGATCCAACTCTAATGCTCCTTCAAAATCACCTTATGTTAATGTCGATTTTAGGTCCTCGTAGTCTACAGATAATGCATTATTTATTCTAAGTTAAATGAATTTGACTAAACAGATTGGAGTTATGTCAAAGGCCCAGTTAAAGTCAATTTTTAAATCGTCATTTTAAAACTCCTTCCATTTCAACACACACTATCGCTGTGAAGCAGAAGTGGCGCTAAAACTGACATAATCCTATCAAGGAGGTATAAGGATATTGGTTAGGGTTGAGGATAGATTTGAATAAGGAATGGTCACTGGCCACATTATACATACATACATTCGAGTCGGAATCGGACGCGCGGTGGTCGAGTCGCGGCCGGCTTACCTAGCGCATGAGCAGTTCGTCCACGAAGGCCGTATGTAGCGGTACTACGGGGCTCGAAAACGATTCTGATCCGAAAGTATGCGTGTGTCATATGGCCGGTGGTCATAGCTTAATTAAGCCTAGTGTAGGTTCTAAATCAAATCGCCCAAATCTTATCATAGATGGCGGCCTTGTCGTCATCATTGCAATGTGACAGTACATTTATCACTACTATTGGATTTTACATTTGGTATATTTTTGGATATTAAATCCTGATTAGGGGAATGTAGTCTCGGAATTTGTCCAAAAAAAGATACAAATTGCTAACCTCCTCCTTTTTTGAAGTCGGCTAAAATCGGGGTTAACTGCTCTATTTAATGAGGCACTGATGACACTTGATCAGAACCACTTTCTCTACAAGAGTGATTATCAAGCTAAAACGAAACATCATATCACCAGTTTCTGTGAACTAATTCTCGGAACAAATGTGAATTGATTTTTCACTAAAAGGATTGTCGCCGGGCGGGCGGATGGTCGTAAAAAGAAAATACGTTATTCCAATGAATTTCTTAGTAAGGTATTCTATATTCGGCGAAAACGATGTTGCCATGCTGATTATAGCCTCAAAAGAACATGAAAATATCATTGATGTCATGGAATTAATAATCTCCTGGGTCAAGCGAATATGTTGTTTTCTTCTTTTTTTTCATAGCTTATATTAGATCCTACTGCTGGGCAAAGGCCTCCCTCTTTTTGTATTCTTTTGAAAACAAAAAAAATAGCAGATAGTGTCGGATAATCCATAAAATCGTAGTAGAAACAGCATAGAAAACCCACCGCCTACACGATCGCGTACAGAAGTTCATTATGCAAATCTAGGTATGTAGGTCTAAAGGTAATGTCCGCTAAATAGTGTCACACAATTTTAATTACAGCCCCGGCCCGGGTGACTTTTGTCAAAGCTTTTGAGTGTATCTAAACGGGCACGTAATAGGCAGCGGGTTTGTGTAGGCACCCGCTCACCGCGTTACACGTTCCACTATTAACTATCGCTTGAATTCCTATAGCGTTTCCATAGGACTCACCAGTAGTTAAATCGACCTATGCGCAGAATAAAGTTATATGTGCAAAATCTCAACTTCCCTTTCTCAGCGATTTAAACTTAATTGGGCATAAAATTATCTGTTACTTTTATTGTTCTTTAAACAACGACAAAAGTTATGATTATTACTACTTCACTATTGCAATATATAAACAAGTTTAACTCTATAAAGACATAAAACGTACTTTGGTGTTGTAGTCATAAGTAACCTTATTCTATGCATAGGTCGAAATATTGATAGAAGTAGTTGTACTAGACTTTTTGAATCGCTATAATATGTATTCGCATCGCAGGATTTTCGACTTCAATTAGTTTATCCATGCATATAAAATTCCGTTGGCTCGATAAAAAACGGCCAGCTAACACACGTTCTCTTATTTAAACTGTCACTTTTGGCATTTTTAAACTGAAGGAATATTTTATGTCTGTCCAGGATTTAAAAGGTATTCTATGAAATCTGGTAGAAGAGATATTGACGTCAATATTAAGATAACGTGCGTGAGAAATACAATAAAATATGATAGAATTTTTATACTGAATAACTCAAAACCGTCAATTATTTGAGTGAGAAAAACCCTGTTATTTTTGTCAAAAAAATAGTCAATTATTTGAGTGAAAAAAAACATGTTATTTTTGTCATTTAAATAATTGACTATTTTTTTGATCCAATCAAAAGATTACTCGTTAATGTACTAGATCAAAGCATACATATTGCCAGCGTCGGGCCTAGATTAGTTATTACCATTCCACAACGTTTAAGTTAAATATCAATGAGCACTCGAGCTTGATTGCATCTTAATTGGTCGTTACATTCGAATACATTTACTTCGAAGCAAGGCTAATTAGAAATGTACATAGGTAGAGGTTTAAATGGTTGGAATACCTAGAATTTTATACTTGTTCTTCTTCTTCATCAACCCATTTTCGCCCACTGCTGAGCACGGGTCTCCTCTACCATAGAAAGGGTTTAGGCCATAATCCACCACGCTGGCCTAGTGCGGGTTGGCGGACTACACACCTAAGAAATTCCTAAGAACTCTTAGGTGTGCAGGTTTCATCACGATGTTTTCCTTGACCGTTAAAGCAAGTGATGATTCAATGTGAATACACTCATAACTTCGAAAAGTCAGAGGTGTGTGCCTGGCTGGGGTTCGAACCCGCGACCGTCGAGATTCTCGACCGCGCGCCCAAACCTCGAGGCCATCACTGCTTTTTTGTACTTGTTACTCTCGTCTTTATTCGCATAGATTGAATGTCTTCTTAATTGTTTCTAGTCTATTTTCAGAGACTTGTTATCAGACACAAAATGACTATAGAGAATAACTAGTTAGTAATGGTCACCAAAAACTTTTACTCGCTTTAATAATTTCATGAAATTTCCAAGTAATTTCATGAAAGTTATTTCTACATAAGCTGATCGATTAAAAATTCTTCATATAAAATGTCCCTATGAAATAGTTGTGGCGTGATCACGTGGTTTAATTTCCGTGGAACTTGGAAGCGCATTGGAATTCATAATGGTCGGAGCACCAAGCAGCGAAAGGCATTTAACACCGATCAGCGGTTTCCTATGCAGCCCGCGCTAAATACCTCCATTTACCGAACTTCGATATGACACGTTACGCATTCGCAAGTTAAGTTTGAAAATATGTGTTCATGTCCATTATTTAATATGACATCGAGTTTTACTATCACTCAATATCCATGCCGTCTGAATTCTGAAAGTTGTTAAGCGATTTAAATTTTTAGATATGTATGACCAAAAACAAGCGAAATCTTTTCACTCGTACCCAAGTTTATAAACTTTGCAACAAATATAGTGTTGTTCGAAAGTTATAAGTCAATTCTAAAGTCACATCCAAGAACAAAGATTTAAAAGAAGACGTAAAAGATAAGAATTTTAAATCGAACACATTTCGCTGGGAATGTGTAGATTCTCTTGCAAATGTCGCGTCACTTGACATTCGCCACAAATTTACAATTTCAACCGACTGAATAGTTTGAACATGTTGTTTGCTCCGAGCGTTATTAATGATGCATTATATTTATGATGCAAAATTATGGCGATCATTTGCTTTAAATGCGGTCACTCTGTCAGTGAAAATTCGACCTAATTATGATAAAAGATTTTAGAACGAGTTTTGCAAGTTCTGTGGCGTTACAAGCTTTATGGGGCATGCGGTTTTGAGGTCATAGCTGTGAATGACTACGATGGTCCTGTTTCAAAGTAGTCTAAACACGACGTCCAATGAGCGGGCCGCAGTCGGGCGTGAGGGTGAGGTGATCAATAGGACAATGCTCTCCCCAAAACGCCTCGAGGCGTCTCACTGTACTTATGCGCCCTTGTAAAAACGCTCGCTGTCATTACTGCATAGGGCGAATGCTTTTACGCAACATTCTTTATCGCACTTTTGAAAAGTCAATGAATTTTTATTTACTTCATCTTTTTTTATAATTTAGGTACATACTAAGTAATATTGTGATTATAGATGATTGCAATAAATCTTGATACTTTTGTTTAAAACGCATCACTTTTGTCGTCAAGTCTTGATCTTATTGGGACTAACCGGCTCTATCACTGGCTGGAGTCCGCTCAGTTCGAAATTCAAACCATTTTGCACCTGCTAAATGGCTTAAATGGCGCCTGTCCTTGAGGTTCGGCGATCGAATACCTGGCCGAAGCGACAAAAGCCCTCGCCAGAACGTTTGTAGAAGCTGCAATGGAGATATATGCTGACAACAAAGCTCGATCTAATTGCTTAGATATGTGGAAATGTTTGAAAGGCAGAATCGATTGAAATTGGAAATGCCTATTCACAAAACAGAGATCTTTGTCTGTAATTTGACGTATTGATTGTAAATATGCGGTCAAACTCTTGAAAGATTTTACTGTTAATTTTGTAAATGGAATGTTATGGATGGAATGATGTCATAATATTTTGAAAAATATGACAGTGTTGGTTTATCTACCTATTTTGAAGAAGTGCTGGAACTTAAAAATATTAAAATTGAAATGGAAGGAAAGAAGGGAAGAAGTGGAATGCAAAGATACCGTGGGACATGGGATAGGTTGACAGTAAAGGGAGACCGGAATGTAGGGGATTTCTTTGATCCCTCCGCAATCTAAATATGTATATGATTTATGCATGAACTTGAAGCGTTCATTTATTGAAGGGGAAGATTCATCATGCAACTAGTATGCCTAGCGGAGCACGATGAAGGCCGCTGACCGGCATCAGATACGGCACATACCAATATTCCATGTTTCATTCAATATTCCTCTATAGTCGCCGATACGATCTGTTTTAATTGACGTGTATTTTTAGATAGTTTTTCTTAGCTTCTAGGCATCGATTGAAAAAGGCTTTATAATCGACAATCGTGATCACAAACCCAGTGGCGATATTAAAAATCCCGACAAAAAATAAAAAAATTGACGTTTTCCATACAACCATCGGTGTTAAAAGTATGTGGTTTGTTTGGAAAACCTTAAAAAAAAATATTTTTTGTCGGGTTTCTATAATGCCAGGGCGTTTGTAATCACTATCGCTATTACCTGGCTCAGTTTTCGATCACGGTCTAAATACAATCTGTATATCGATCTAGGACGTGAAACCTATATTTTAGCGTGGGATAGGAGGAACTTGTGTTTTAATTTCATTGATTACCATTTTATAAGATGACGATATGATAACAGGAATGATCGTTCAAGATAAATTTCTTATAATTATGGCAAACATTGCATTGTTTGGTCAATGGCAAGAAATCATTCACTGCGCTGAGTGTATATTTAGTCCTATGTTAGGAAAATACATCGATAGAAAAATATTTAAGACGATTGATCGTTCCAAATGCTTCACCAATATTACGTGTGAACTTACAACTAACACCACCAGAGCGACTGCCAAGAGATATCACAGTACAAATGCGCGTTATAGGGGTCCTGGGTTCGACAGGGTCGGGCAGTGTTATTGTTTTTTAGATTAGAAAATTCATTATAGAACTACGGGGTTTAAAATTATGCCTGAAAAATTGTAAAAGCCTCTATATCATGTGAGAATTATGCATACTTGGCGAAATGTGGCTACGGGAATGTACCCTGCTTACCCCTTGCTAGAGATAGAGAATACTCGGGTGATGTAAATGGAAAAAGATCTCCTGGGTCTGTTGTTACTATGGGAGTTCCACAAGGCTCGATTCTTGGACCCTTTCTTTTTTTGATTTATATTAATGACTTGCCTTATTACATAAGGGACGACTGTGATGTAGTGCTGTTTGCTGACGACACTTCTTTAGTATTTAAAGTAAAACGGAATCAATCCACTCTTGACGATGTAAACTGCACTCTCACTAAAATCGTGCATTGGTTTAATGTTAATAACCTATTATTAAATAGTCAAAAAACTAAATGTATTAGGTTTATAACACCTAATGTAAAATTTCCCAATGCCAACATCTTAATGAATGGAGATAAGCTGAGCCTTGTGGATAATACTAAGTTTTTGGGAATCACATTAGACCCCAAACTTCAATGGGGTCCCCACATAACGGTATTAGCTCAAAAACTGAGTGCAGCAGTCTTTGCAGTGAGCAAAATACGTCAGTTGACAGACATTGATACAGCTAAGTTAGTGTATTTTGCTTACTTTCATAGTTTGATGAGTTATGGAATTCTACTCTGGGGTGGTGCCGCTGACATAAATACCATATTTTTACTACAAAAAAGAGCAATAAGATGCATATACACACTTAGCTCTAGACATTCTCTAAGAGAAAAGTTTAAGGAAATTGGTATTTTGACAGTAGCATCTCAATATATACACGCAAATCTTATGTATGTCCATAAGAATATTAATAAATTTAAAAAGTATTCTGACATACATGATAGAAATACACGCAATAAAGATAAATTAGTAACTTATAAGACCAGGCTCCACAAGATCAGCAAATCTTTTAAGGGTTACTGTGTACACTTCTACAATAAAGTCCCTAGTCATATTAAGGCTTTGAAGTATCATACATTTAAAGAAACTACTAAGAAACAACTATGTAACAAAGCCTACTATGCAATATCAGAATATATGGAGGATAACGAAGCCTGGGCATAATTACAATGTTACTGTAATCCCAGGTTTGGCTGAGTTTACTTTAATGGACATGGCTGTACGTACGTAATTATTGTTTTAGTAATCTATAAGCAATTAGGTATGTCATGCTCGCTGAAACGTCTGTGCTTACGGCGGCGTCGTGTGCCGGGTCGGTCACTACCCTATGAAATGGTTGAGGAGGCCGATGGCTGGCACATGCGTCATACTCGTGAACGGGTGCTGTTTGTGTGGACTGGTCTGCCTAATTTGCTTATTTCCATTCATGAAATTTTAACTCGGTTAGATGACAGTCTCTCCATTTAAGATGACTATGCCGTGGTCTCTTCTCCGCGTGCCTTGAGCAGGGCATCTTCCCTTCGCGTTGGAAAACCGGGAAGATGGTCCTTCTTAGAAAGAAAGGACGATCCGCAGAGTCGCCATCGGCCTACCGGCCCATCGTGTTGCTCGACGAGATATCTAAGCTCTTCGAGCGTATCGTTCACACGCGCCTCGTCGAGCATTTAGAGAAAGTCGGTCCGGACTTGGCTTCGTGCCAGTACGGGTTCCGAAAAGGCCGATCAACTATCACGGCGTTTATGCGGGTGAAAACTCACGCGGAGGAGGCAGTAGCACGGGGCAAATGCGTCGTGGCGGTGTCACTCGACATCGCCAACGCTTTTAATACACTACCCTGGCCATGCATCGAGCAAGCTTTGCGGTACCACGTGGTGCCGCCTTATCTGCGGCGTCTGGTACACTCGTACCTTTCTAACAGGGACGTAGTTTATCCAGGCGTTGACGGGTGGCACCGTAGACCCATGTCGTGCGGTGTTCCACAAGGATCGGTCCTTGGCCCTCTTCTGTGGAACATTGGGTATGACTGGGTGCTCCGTGGTACCAATCTCCAGGGTGTCGACGTTGTTTGTTACGCTGACGACACGCTGGTGACAGCGTGTGGCGGGACCTTCACTGAGGCTGCTGATCTTGCAGCATTGGGCACTGCTCAAGTGGTGAGGAGGATTCAGCGGCTGGGCCTCGCGGTGGCCCTTCAGAAATCTGAAGCTATCTGCTTCCACGGGCCTCGGAAGCGACCACCTGCAAGGGCCCGTATAATGGTAGAGGGCGTAGAAATCCCTATCGGCTCCACGATGAAGTATCTTGGGGTGGTGTTGGACAGCCGATGGAATTTCTGCGCTCACTTCGGGAGATTGAAACCGAAGTTGGTTGGGGCAGCGGGTGCGTTGTCTAACCTGTTGCCCAATCTTGAGGGTCCCGGCATGCCCTGCAGAAGATTGTTCGCGGGAGTCGTGCGATCAATGGCCTTATATGGTTCTCCCGTTTGGGCCGAGTCCCTGAGCAAACGTTGTGTTGCCCTACTGCGTCAACCGCAGCGAGTCGTTGCACAGCGGATGATCAGGGGCTATCGCACGATCTCCCACGAGGCGGCTTGCGTGTTGGCCGGTTCCCTTCCCTGGGACCTCGATGCCAAAGCCCTCTCGTCAGCGTATCATTGGCGAGAGGAGGCGTCTCGTCGCGGAGAACGACCGGCCCCCAGAGAGGTTGAGGCCAAACGGGCCTCCCTATGCTTGGCTGCCATGGAGGAGTGGCGTTCCAGGCTGGATACTCCCAGTGCTGGTGCATGGACTGTTGCAGCAGTGCGCCCTGTCCTTGACCAGTGGCTGGGCAGGCGCCACGGTGTGATGACCTACCGCCTGTCACAGGTACTTTCGGGACATGGTTGTTTTGGATGGTTCCTGTGGCGGGTGGCCAGAAGAGAGGAGTCCGCCGTGTGTCATCACTGCGACAACTGCGCGGAAGACACGGCTCAGCATACTCTGTCGGAGTGTCCAGCCTGGGAATCGGAGCGCAGAATCCTTAGCGCTGTGGTGGGAGCGGATCTCTCACTCTCAGCCGTGATCCCTTCCATGGTCGAAAGTCGGAGGTCGTGGCAAGCGATGGTCTCCTTCTGTGAAACGGTCATGTCACAGAAGGAGAGCGCGGGGCGGGTTCGTGAGCAGAGCGACCCCGCCCGTCGCCACCTACAACGAAGGAGACGCCGGGTAACCGAATACGGCTGACCTGGCGTACTCGCCCTGTGGTCGGGGGCGTAAGAATACCGCCACGGTATCCCCTGCCTGTCGTAAGAGACGACTAATAGGGGATCGGGATTGTTGGGCGTATCACGGGGGAGGTGCGCCCTAATAGAATAGAAGATGTGCGATCCCGAGAGGAGTCCTCTTTTGGACAGAGCGCTGGGCGGCAACGGGAAGCAATTAAGGGCGCTTGCCCTATATTTACCGTACCGTCCAATATGCGCAAGAGGGGGCCATCGAGAGGTTTTAGTCGGTATGCCGGCATGGAAAGGCCGGTGACCCCGACATACCCTTTTCGGCCTCCCCCCGAGGTACCGAACAGGGAGCTTAAGGTGCTTTCCTCTCGTTAAAAAAAAAAAAAAAAAAAAAAAAAAAAGATGACTATGCCGTTCTAATATGCAACACAAAATTCTGATATTGTATCAATGAGCTGCTCGAATTCGGGAAATTAAGTCCTTGTAATAATATTGTAAGCTATCTCTTGATTGGAAAAGAGCAACACTAGAGTTTCTTGCCCGTTCTTCTCTAGTGATGACTGCCTTCCGAACAGGGTGGTAAAATTTGAAATGACTGAATCTAAGTGATGTATTTGACATTTTATGGATTCAATAAATATTATTTCATTTCATTTCATTTACACGTGCTTGAGGCAAATTAGCGAAATAGTGACTGTCGGTAATGGCAAAACCTTTAAAGTGATAAAGAGTCATATCGTCGAGACAGAAATCTCAAATACTGCGCGTTTAAATCTCAAGCACACATCTCTCTTTTCTCAAAGTAATGTGTAAACTACCACGTAATTTAACGCTGAAAGAAAACGTCAGATAAATAATATCATATAAAATAAAATACCGATAACACACCACATTGTCTGGCTGTAATCGCGTCAAAATCCACTGGCACTTAAACGAACCTCGCTTCTGTGAAATACGAGCATCAGTTTTATTATTAACGTTGCAAATAATTGGGGATGAATGGAGAAATCATTTATCCACTTTAACATGTAACATTTTAATTGATTGCGCTGCAGAACCGGCTTTTGTTGAGTCGGGCGGCGTCGTGGGATTTTTCTGTTAACCGTTTCCCTCGAAGAATGTAATGTTGGACTTAAGTAATTTTTAAAGTGAGAAATTTAGTCCGCTAACTCGCACTAGGCCAGCGTGATGGACTAAGGCCTAAACCCTCTCAATGGTAAAGGAGGCCCGTGCCCAGCAGTGGGACGTTTATAGGCTTATGATGATGTTCGATGACTGACACAAATGTTATGATGATAATTATTTACTAGTTGCTGAAGTAGTCTTATGCATAATTGCGAGGAAAAGATAAACAAATAATAAATTATTACCAGTACAGTACCTTCAATAGGCTTATTAAAATTGCTATTTAGTACGCATGGAAATGTACAAACTTTTGCAATTCTTCTATTGCCATCCAAGTGCCATTCTTAATTTAAGTCTATGCAATAAATAGTGCTTCCTTTTGTGCAAAATAATCAATCTTATTTATTCTTGAGGAGTTCGCAATTTCTTCATTCTCTAAGTATAATTCTAGTCTCAGTTCCACCGGAGATTTTTAGTCCATTAAATATATATATATTTAGGTATTTAGTCTACTACGTTTTCACCAATGTATGTATAGTGATATATTATACTGCTGAAGATTTTGCCTAGTTTCACACGCTTATCTCAGGAGCTAAATTTATATTCGCAGGAAGTCAGCGCGATGCTTAATATCATCGTTTAATTTGTTACAATACTATGAATTATTTCGTAATGTAGATAATCATGACTTATCTACCTCTAGAGATCTTTGTAGATTTAAACTAGATAGGTTATAATTTTCCAAACTTCTTAAATAATTAGAATTTTACCAACTTTTAAACCAATATTCAAACTTTTTCGCCACAGTGAAATTTTTTCCAATTTCAAAATCCTTTTAGGGTAATGAACGAAAATACTTCAAAAAGTGGCATAAGAATGACGTGATTCGAGGTGTTGGGCGCACACCCCGCTGTGGACGTCAAATATCCCGCCAAAACCACGCGATAAACTGCCGATGACGATGGCGTATGGGTTAAAAAAACCCAGTGGTTTGGAGAATGGAAGAATTTTGAGCACAAGCAACGTGGTTTAAAAATTGTATCACATTTTCATTTTACACGTAACATATTTCAATAATTATTTTCGACTGTTTTTTTAGGCTTACGGCATTAATATGCGATCTAAATTTATCAGGTTCGAGTCCTAGGCTGGGCTAAATGACATTTTTATTAAATTAAAAATCTTTTATTAAACGGCAATAGTTTCGACACGTATGTTGGATTTGAAAAGAGATGGTAAAATGTGTGCAGGCATTTCGGCATTATCTGTGTAATGGTTTAAAAGATATTTATGTCACATTCAGCTCAGACGGGACTTCATAAACTATGTTACAGACAAACAAAAAAATAAAATAATTTTAGAAAGACTTACATTGCACTTTCAAAATGAGTGATCTCAAAGTCCCTGGTGACGCGTCTCTTATTGGAAAATATGATAACGAAATTGATTGAACAAATTTTTGCTGAGTACGTAGTTTCAGTATAATAAAATTCTGATTTTATATTATGAGCTCAAAAGCGGTCTTTGCGACCATAGCTTCATCAGATAGATCACATATCACTGAATCTTGTAATTTTTATACATTTAACCGTTGACGTTAATAATTAATATGGAGTTAGTGTAGGCATTTCATATTTTACCCAAAAATCACTACATTATTACATTGGTTCCTATGATCAAATTAATTCAATCTTTGCTTTTGTTTACTTGACATCACCCCATCCAAAACATTATCTTTCAATATTAGTCGTTTTTCGCCGTCTACTAATCTTCAATGGAATCCTTTATACAGCTGAATAGCACGTAGGCAAAAACAAACCGTAACAGTGAAGCTATAAAGGGGAATAATGAAAAAATCGCATAGCCCAAATTACGCGCATTATGTGCAGCTGAAATGATCCTTCCGTGGATTTTCCAAGGCGCATCCTTTTCATCTGTATGCCATTCATATTGGTAAAAGCCGAGTTGAATTTATAGCCGCGCTGTGGCGCACGAAATCTGCATTGTTTACACCGCCGGAACATTCACGTGGCTGGCAGTAATTCGCAATTTGCCACTGGCAGGATACTACCGCTGGGATAACGACCTCATAAGGTGCCAAACCCACCATAGAGATCCACAGACGGATCAGCATGCAAAGGCGATATAATCACTCCTTTCTTCCTTTGACAGATGTGTGAAAACGATGCGGTTTTCCTAGTCTTATATTCAGCTGTAAGGTTTTCTATTGCAGTATCCTTATTGGTTACTATGATTTATGACGGTGAAAGATATTCGAAATCGTCTATTCTCCACAAAACATACGCAGCATTCTATGTACTGTCAAAATGAAGAAAACTTTAAAGATTTTCGCCAAGGTCGAAGGTGATATAGCTTGGTTTATTGCACAGGGCGCAGTCCCGAGTGCTCCCGTGCCCCCCGGCCGCCGTTCGTTGACACGGGAGCAGCTGGGTCGTTGAACCACGCAGTACGCCTGGAAGGTGACCGTCTGCGATTGCTTGGCAATCTCCAGCACAGACTTACACACGCGTTACAAAGGCCTTCTTAGGGTCAATAAGTTAATCGGTTTCGTTTTTGCTGATTTTTAGCGGAGCGTCTTCGGGGTTTTTATTTAATTTATTATAAATGGTGGGGTTACCGTTCTAGATTAGTAGAGATTAGGAATTAGGGACGGTTCGGCCAAGACACAGGCGGCAAAGAACCCTTCGTCATGTAAGCAACTTGTACGAATGACATTTCAAAACATTTTGCATCTATATTTATCTGTTTAATTTGCGGAAAGTATAACAAATACATGGGTATATTAATGTATGTTTTGAATACTAAGTACTTGGTTTGTTTGTAATATAGGGGAGGTTAATGCCGCTTCATACTTTTACTACGGGACCGAAGCTAAAGCACCAATTGATCTAAATAAAAATATTTTTACGTGGGCAGAAGTAATGTTTCTGGATACAAAGCCAAAGCAATGGTTTGTTTTGCGTGTCAGAGCTCAAGCTGTCAGAGTGATTTGAAAGGAGCACTGTCGTTCTTTATTTTGGAACTAAAATGCTTTCACCGAGAGCATGGGTCAACAGAGCAAATCCGTTGTTTGGACTGAACGCCGACAATCTGACAACACACACGCATTTCACTAAACCTGTCAATAAACTAGAATGAAATATTTCGGATCTTTGTGGAGTCTGAAAATTATTGTACCCTGATTATTTCGTTCAGCCAATTTGCAATGGGTTTAAACAAATCGTCATCATCACCAGCCCCAAAACATCTACTGTTGAATATATGCTTCAAGAAATCTAGAGCGGTATCTCTTCCCTCTACCAGGGTCTTCATCAATCTTGTTGATAATTGAACAACACTTCACTTGCTGATACATAGCTTGCATTGTATATTGTATAATCTTTTTTATTCATCCGGTGTCAATCTCAATAGCAAACAAGCAATGGAAATCACACATCAACCTGACCAAGTATTTCTCAAAAGCCATTGCCTTCAGTAGATTTCCTTAGTGTTGAAAGTTTTCTCTACATCTCTGATTCTGTTTGAGTAAGCCGGTTGGTTATGCTATAAGAACACTTGTCGTAACAGCCCTTACATTTCAGCTTTTACCTACTTAAATATGTTGAGTGTTTGAGAACGTGTGAATATTGAAATCAGCTTTGAATTTTTCGCATTGTATTATTTTATCATTTTATTTTGTTGGTCGTGCACCTATGAGATGGTCCGATCAAGTAAAAGAGTCTTCGTCCTCCAAATTATACACCGCTTTAAGGGAAGTGCTGGACAGAAACCGGTGGATGCAGATTATCCGCTCTATATGTCACCCTAACGTTGACCACGATCCTCAGATACGAGGGACCGACCAGAGAGAGATTATTTT
Source organism: Cephonodes hylas (assembly GCA_030295005.1). Lineage (NCBI taxonomy): Eukaryota > Metazoa > Arthropoda > Insecta > Lepidoptera > Sphingidae > Cephonodes > Cephonodes hylas. The sequence goes on from AP025360.1 coordinate 18,082,014, forward strand.
ATCACATGAATGGGATAGTAAATATCGCATGCAAATTGTGTTGCATGCCACGCGACTGTTGTGGTACGAGTAGGCTATTTGTATGTAAATATAAAACGGGAAATCGTAGAAAAATGTCAAATCTGAAATACTACTCAAGGATGGAGCAGTCAATATTTATAAGCAATATGTGTCACTCACGTTTGAACACGCATTATATCTTCAAAAGGGTTGGAAGCTGTTTATTTTTACATTCTTGTTTTGATAGTGCCCCAACCGATTGAAGGCTTAAATGTCATGAGGGCATAGCGACTAGCGATTTGTACCTCAGTGCAATAATTAAAGAATCAATAAATTCCACTACAAAAATATGAATGAATTATTAAGGACTGTTGATTTGAGGTGACAAGCTAAAAATTACCATTTGCAAATTCCGTGATAACTTTCGTCGCAGAATATAGTTATCAAAAACGAATTGTGAAGAGGAAATAAATTGAAAGTAGCACTTCTGACCTATGAGGAAGTGGCGGGTTTTTTATCAGTGGCGCGGCTCAGCGCGGCCCGTCAAAAGGATCGTCGGCGGCTTCCTTTGATAGGATTATCCTCGATCGAAATGCAACCGGAGTTTATTGAAGATCAACAACGACTGCGGTCGCTTGCGGTTGACGCGTTTTTTTGTTTTATCATTCGACTGTATGCCATTTCATACTTAGGCAAAGCAGTTGCGTAAATAAATCCTATTTAAGTAAAAAGTAAATACCTATAAATAATGTGTTACAAGAATTAACTTCTTTATAGCATATGCTAGATCAAATTACAAAAACTCGTGAATGTTAAATAGTTTTTTTTGCTGTTTATAAATGTGTTACAAAGATAAAAATACATTTTTACTACTGTAGCAGTTTAATAATTCATTTTGTTCGACATTTTTACCATTCTGTGTGATCACCATCATCGTTCTCGTGGCTATTAGCAACATCCCTATCAGGCGTCATGTCTTCACCACTGGTCGTGTCATCGTGGTAGTATATACGACAGACAAGCGGCGACACTCGTCCCCATACTTATGTGTCTATGTTCCTTTTAATCACATTCTGTTGTTCTGTAATGTATTTATACTTTCTTGTACACCATGTAAAAGAAACTATATTGCTATTAGTAACACCTCTATTTTTGTGTCACAAATAGCGGCGTTATCGCTATCGGCGATTCCTTCCAGGCACCCTTTGGTAGAACCCTCGATATATGTAATTTAAGAAACTACATACGTATTAATGACTGCCTCGTGGTCTCGCGGTACAAGTATGCGCTGTGTTTCTAAAGGTCCTGGGTTCGTTTCCCGGGTCGGGCAAAATGTTATTGGTTTTTTCCATTAGAAAATTCTCAGTAACAGCACGGAGTCTGGTAATGTGCCCGAAAACAGCAATAGGCTCGCCCCCTATTACGTGGGACTGATACATGCCTGGCGAAATGTGGGTGCATTACCCCTGCCAACCCCTTCGGGGAATACAGACGTAAGATTATGTATGCATGTGTATTAATATTTCCTGACATTGTGGATGCGAGACGGTGGTTTTGTCCTCCGAAGCAGTTAGGAGGGCCGAGACACTTGAGTTTGCTTGTTGCTTATTGTGTTATCATGTCGGTTTAGTAGCGAACACGACTTAGCGAACAATGGAGGTAGTTAGTTTTGCTAACAATGTACCGAGATCGCGACGGCACTAGCTGATGCCATTAAATATTATCCGGAAGTTTGGAAGAAAAGGGCTGTTTGTGGTAGTAAAGAAGTTAAATTAATTTTTTGAGGTAAAATTTGATATCAAAACACCAATCTTTCAAGGCTATGTCTTTCCAAAAATCGTAAAGAGCAGGATTTTGTTGAAACAAGGAGAAAAGCAATCAGTAATAATGATAAAAGTTTGTGTCAATTCTAATCAAAGCTAGTTTTATTAATTTGTCTTTGCATGTACTTAAAATATTATGAATGATTTCAATATTAAGTGTGATGAAAAATTGTATTGGTCAATAATTCCGTGCTAGATAAATGAAATTCCTATTGAGATTATCGTATTGTTTCTCATCAAAATCCAATACAAACAGAGAATGAACAACCCAGACTTAGAACTTCAATACTCGAGATCGCTTTTAATCCTAGATTGAAAACCAGATTGTTTCATCGCAGTGCTATGAAATTTCCTAATTGAGCTATCAACTTCGTATTTGCGAATATACGGCTTGTTGGAGTAAAAATCGCTCATTTAGTCATTTCAAACGTGGCAATTAACACTCCTTTATTCGAATAACTTCACATCGGATATATCAATTACGTGACGAATGATACCAATTTTATCGCGTTAGTTTCATGTTCAGGTTGGGGTGTAATTTTTACGTAAAAAACGAACGACGCACTGCAAATTTATGGATAAATATTTGCATTGAATACATATTTGCTTATTGTATGGTGTATAAAATAAGGAAGACTCATAAAGATACTTCTCAAGGTATTCTACAAACTGTAACATCCACAAGACTGGTTATAGAGAGGTTTCAGATGATACGCCAGCGTAGGTTTGTTAGTAAAGCCCTGGACTCGAGGGTACTGTCCTGTAAGATTCGTGATACAGACTACTTACTGACTTACTTACTGGTTGGTGCCTACATTTTTAGTCCAGGTATCAGCATGTTTCGTCATCGTTTAGTTACTACTAGAATACTACTAGAAGCGATATAAACAGTTATGAGTTATTCTGTCGTTAAAAAATAGCAATAATATGAAGCCTGTACTACACTACGCGTGAAGATCTAAGGTCTTACAGTTAATATATTATAAGATGTACATTTGATATTCTTCCAAGCAAAAGATAAAAGGAATAGGAAATAATATTACTCTAAAATTAAAATAATAACCATGTTCCGCCTTATTCAAACTGTTGACCTAATTATTAAATAAAATATTTGAGGAGCGGCGGAGGTTAAGTGTGATCTTGTAATGATTAATAAAAGCAGCCAACATATTAATGAAGTGGACGTAAATGAAGGGCGGATGAAATAGAGTTCTTTTCATCCGAGAAAAATGTACTGACGGGTTACTGACCAGAGATGGAATAATGAAACGAAAGGGATGTGCCATCGAGGTTTGAGTTCAACTCTCTGTTTTTGGTTAGGCTATTATCAGGACTAAGTTTGAGAATATTTATATTCAATAGATTTTCGATCCCCCCAATAAAGGCTAAAATCAGCATTCGGAATTTGGGTGTATAGATATACACAAAGTTTGTAGGGCAGATGCCCATCTTAAGCGCTACATTAGTGTGTGCATGTTGGTATCTTTAAACGAAAATAAGTTTGTAATTGAAGTAAAGGAAGACGCTTCTAAAGGCTTAAATTTTGTGCTCGTTTGCGTTAAAGAGAGCGCTTGAGTCGTCGGTTTCGTTTGGTATCAAATAAATCCTAGTAGAAACAGAATTTTGACGGAATCCGCCTTATTTCGTTTCTGAAGTTAGGTAGTAGTAGTTTTTACGTTATACCTTTGTGAGAAAAACATTACAGTTACATAAAGATTGCTTGTAAATCCAAAAAAAATCACTGTTAACTATGGAAAATCTCAGGTCATGAAACATTAAATTATACTTGTATCTCTGAACGGTAACAGTGTATTTCAAAATACTTGTCTCGCTATTTTTTTTTAACTTCCAAATAGAATCTATACTTTTGATGATTTTCGGATTCAGTTTTTAACTCCATACGAACTAGAGAACTTAGTAACACAAAATTTCAATAACACGTTGCACAAATCTGATCCAGGACTCCTAGATAAATACCCCAATATCACGAGGTAGTCCTAAAGTTAGTAGCATTCCACAAGATAGATTCAAATACGGAATTAGAAAAGTTAATCGATCATATTGGCTGCATGAATCGATACATCTAACATCGTACAAATACATCCCAAGGGATTCTAGAGCCGTGGGACATCACGTTCCGCCTCCAAGGTAGCACGCATCACACGCCGCCAATCTAAAGGCTATCTGTGTACCTGTGGACGTTTTAGTTCCAGTCTTTATGACCTTCAAGGCTCAAGCCAAGTAATATATTTTAAAGAGCTATCCACATTTTCCAATTCACTATGTGAACTGAAGTGGATTTTTGTTGGAGGTTTAGGACGAATTACCAGTCAGATTTGAAATAGTTTTGTTGTTAAAGTCTATTCATTGATTCAAAAAAATATATTACCTAACTTGAACTGCTTGACAGGGAGAGGGATGACAACGAAAAGGAGTTATTGGAAATAATTAATAAAAATACTGTACTCAGAAAAGAATTAGCAGAAATGCATAAGGATTTAATTGTGGTAACCGAAGAGCGGGATCAACTCAGGCTCATAGTGGAAGGTTTTGATAGATGCTCTCAAGAGTATGAATTGGCCCTAAACACCATCTCCAGTTTGGAGCTAAAACTTCGAGAAGCTGAAGACAACATTACACAACTGGAAATGGCCAAAATCTCTGCTCGGGAACAGGAAACTCAAAGCCTATTCACAGAGTTATTGAATACTGATTCTACTCTTGTTTCTGATGCTTCCAATGCTTCTCCCTTAACTACTATAGATTTAACAGGGGATGATACATTACATCCAAGTGGTGGGGTAGGAATTGTTGGAGGTAGTGGAAACAAAATAAAGAAATATATCAAAATAAATAGGTATATAAGGAAAACTAAGAAACTTTTAAAAAATCATAAACAACAATTTAAATCTCTTTTTAACATTAAGAGCGTATATACAAATTTAGCGTCATTTGGGCAAAAACAGTACTTTTCGAACCCCTTAAAGTTGATGAAAGACCCATTGTAGAAATATGTAAATTACCAATTATTGTAGGCAATTTTGTCATCTAAAAAGTTAGTTAAGAACATTTTAAGATTTTTTCGTAAATTTTGATAAATAAAAAGATAACTGAGCTAAGGTCGTCAAAATTCACTTTTAGAGTCATTTTCGAGGCTCAAAATTTTGTTAAATTCATAACATATGTAATGAAAATAAAATGTTATTAAATAGACAATATCCCGGAGCAAAAAGTTAGTTACGAACATTTTAAGATTTAGCTCCAGTTTTCGAGTAATAAAATATCTAAAGCGTTCGAAATAATTGAGAAATTACTGTCTCTAAATATTTTTTTTAAACCTTATATGGTACTTTATTTAACAGAGCAATATTTTTTTATGAAAGAAGAACATATACTTGAAAACGTACAATTTTTATTTTGAAGAAATCAAACTTATTGCTTTTTTAATAAATTTTATAAAATGGGCTATAAAACGCTGCGCGCAGACCTGAGCAAATCAGTCCGCCGCATGGCCTTTCAGAGAGAGGACGTGTCGCTCTGGGCTCCGTCCTTGTATCGATGTTTTTAAGGTTATTACTCAAAGTTATAACTTACACTAACGTGCTCAAGGTTGAGTGCATTCTTAGTGGGAAATTTTGATAACATCAGCTGTAATTTCAAATTGACGTAAAATAAAAATGTAAACACGCATTTTACAAGGAGAGGGCACGGTGTGATAAAGTCACTTTGCGACTAGACTGCGTATTTCGACGATGTCACCTATGGCGAGGTGGCCTAGTTAGCAGTATATCCGCCTCCCAAGCGGACACTCAAGGTTCGAGTTCCGCATATTATGTTTCTTTTTTTTTACTTTTTTTTCTTTTTAAATTAACCATTTTAATAATTAAATGATTTCTTCATCCATTAACATTGCTTCATAGGAAATAGAACTAGAACATTGTGACATTAAATAATTATTAAATTATTTTTTGGAGCAAAGTTTTAAATGCTCAACTGCCACTGTTAATTTCATTTTTGAACTTTCACTATACATAGAATCATCAGGAACTTGTTCTTCAGCTGTTTGTGCACTAGTAACATCTTGATTCACAGACATTTTTATTAAAAACTCTTTAAACAATTTATTTGGAGTTTGATATAATTTCGAAACAGTAAGTCACAGAAAGCTACAAACTCTGTGAAGCCTTCAAATAGACTGCCAAGTTGGCCCAGAGGTTATACTCTAATGAGAAGAGTAACGACAATAAATTCAACTTTGGGGAACATACACTACCTACGTGTAATATAAAAAAAATGCTTTCTAATATTGGAGGTGAGACTTGAGCGAAACCGGTTTGGTAAATACCCAAATAATATTTTATGTTATTCATATATAATATATAATTGAAAAATTTGTTAAATAATTAATGATAGATATAAATGTGGTTATTATTTATGAATACCATAATTATTAGCTGCTTTATAATTTAGAAAGTATAATAGTTAATGTAAATAAAAATTAATTTTTTACTTAACAATTTTTTTTCTGATTGAATTTATTTAATTATAAAAACAGTTAATTTAAAAAGAAATAAATAAGTAATAAAAAACAAAAAGTCAAAAGCAGGATTTGAACCCTGAGCGTCCGCGTGGGAGATGGAGACAGTGCTAACTAGGCCATTTCGAAGTTAGTACTGTTGTCGAAAATAAATAAGTAAACTTACATGTAAAGATTCAAAGAACAAAATAAAATATTTCGCGGACGCCATGTTGCGTCATTGGTCATTTGCTTATCTCTATAGGTAGTAATATTATAGTAGGAGAGCTAGCATACATTTTTGGGTTGGTATTTGAGGCAAGCTCAAAACTTGTTATAGCTCTCCTATTATATCCCAACACGGAACTGCAGACTGCCTCGTGGTCTCGCGGTATGAATATGCGCCGGGCAGTATTATTGCAATTAGCAAATTTTCAGTAGCATTACGGAGTCTGGAAATGTGCCCGAAAAACGGCAATAGGCTCGGCCCCTATTACATGGGACTGGTTCATACTTGGCGAAATGTGGTTGCAGAAATGCAGTTCTGCCTACCCCTATGGAGGATAGATACAGACGTGAGGTTATGTATGTGTATGTGGAGCTGCAGACCTGGCTATGAGTAGCGGGGCTAAATCAACCCCAAAATAAAAAAAATAAGCCCGGCGTATTATTTTTATTCTTTTAACATTTAACTACAACATACATACATATATTGCAACATATATTGAATTAAATTTATTTTTAGATTTTTTTTTTTAATTTAGTGATTAATTTAGCCCCGCTACTTACCAGCCAGGTCTGCAGTTCCGTGTTGAGATATAATATATATGACAAGTTTTCAACTTGCTTCCAATACATACCCAAAAATTCATGCCAGCTCTTGAACTATTAGCTCAATGCGACGAACTAATAAAATTGAACAAGCGAACGCCACCGCGGCCGGCGATGCGCGGCGGCACCTTTGAAACCGCGGCACCTTTGACGCCCCGCCTTGTTTGACAATTCGCCGACGCAACGAACGAAATAGATAAAAGGAAAAAATCAAAGGACTATAGCCTGAGTCCTGTCGATGGTAGAGGAAGCCCGTGCCCAGCCGTGGGACGTATAAGGGTTGATGAGAGAATCAAAATAAATAACAGTACTTTCCATACCGTAATTAAATGTACTTTTATGGGTAATTTCTCACTTCATTCTATAATTTAAATTTTATATAACACTAGCTGTTGCCTGCGACTTCGTCCGCGTAGACTACAGGATTGAGTTCAGAAAGAAAATCTATTTTACTCCTCAGAGTCCTATTTATGCCCATACAAAAAATCATACGATTCGGTCAAAATTACGTGAAACCGTAACGTGCCGGCCGGCGCCTTGTACATAAAGAATTGCGCGCTTGATCATTATTTTGAAACTGCGATATCTTCTTAGATACTTATTGTAATTAAATTATGTAAAGGGCAAATTTCTTTAAAATTAAATACTTATACTAAATAACGCATTTATTTGGATAAGGATTAATAGAATCTTTATAAAAACACCTTCACAAACAATGCTTTATGTTATAACAAATTTGGTTAGCATAAAAGAGGTTATAGTGAACAAATCCTAAAAGTTAGACATATGCTACCGCTGACTTTTTTGTAGGCATTATCAAGCTCTACAACTTTTCTCTAGGACTTAACTATATATCTCCTATGGGTAAGGCTACGTTTGCAGAAAACCCATTCGTTCGACCGATTTTTCTCCGACTCACTTCGCAAATCCGGCCACAGCGAATAACTAATATCTTTTTTTCGGACTAATATATAGCCTATGAGACTCACAAAGAACGTAGCTTTCGATTGGTAAAAGAATTTTCAAAATCGGTTCAGTATATCCAGAGTTTACTTTCTACAACGTCACAAATTCACAAACTCAATAACGTTACCTCATTATAATATTAGTATAGATAATGTATGTAAAAGATTAGAACAATCACAATTTTATATGTGATATTTTCATTTTATTATCCATTTGTGAAATTCGATTTTACCGCTAAGGATCTCGGTCACTGACCACTGTTGTGTTATACACGGCGAGCGCCCGCCCCTCGCACGTCGATGTGTGCCGGCATTTACGTTGGTGTGAGTTGAAATTCGGCGAGCGGCGATTTGTTTATACGCTCTTAAAGATAAAATAGTTTTGCGTGACACGGTTGACTTATATGCCTATGAACTGGAACAAAATAGAATTAGGTATGAAACGGACACACAAGTCCTTAATTTAGAATTGGAAAACCTCCAATCATCCCTAATATCTATGACCAGTAAATATGAAAATGCTCAGAAAGAGATTGAAGAGCATTTATCAGCTTTGTCTGATTTGATAGAATTATGTAAATACAATGCAGATCGCTTTGAGTCATTGCAGCACCATAATTTTACATGTAGCTGTAATGGCTTCAGTGATCCAAAGCCTATGAATGCTCCTTCTCCCAATAATTCAAGAAAATCTTCTTTATGTATCAGGCCACAACATACTGTAGCAACCAATAACTCCAACCATCAGAAACATAGCTGCAAAGTAAGTGAAAATGTAATTATGTACAGCGACGAGATAGGTAAGAACATGGGAGCCTTGGTTAGTTTGGACAGGGGACAAAAAATGTTAAATAATTGTATCACCAACTTGTCGTACACTGAAATTGCCAAAATTATACTTAATGACAAAAAGCTAGATTCAAAGAGTAAATTAGTAATATTCATTGGCAATAGGGGTAATCTAAACAAAAATAAATTATTGACATTCTATGAACAACTTTGTTCACTAGATTTGAAAGAAATAATCATGTTTACATTACCCTATAGTAAAAACTTGTCAGCGGAAGAAAATAACTATAGATTTAGGTTAAACAATACAATGCACACAATGTGCTTTAATAACAAGACATTCCATGTAATTGACACTAACAAATATGTTAGTAATTTATATTTTAGGACAAAAGATAAATTTTATCTTACAATGTATTATAAAAGACAGATAGCAGATGTGCTATCATATTATTTTAGAATAACAGCCAAGAACTTGGCTAATAGACTATGCTCTATTGAGCACATTGATATAAATTCAGATTATAGTAATCTGGATAATAATAATGTTAATTTAAATTAAATCATAAGACAACAGAGAAAATATCTGGCTATATTAGTGAATTAAATATAAATTGTGGCAATAATATAAAGGCTATCAACTTGGTACACCAAAATATCCAAGGATTAAAAAATAAAGAATTAGAAGTAGAACTGTTTCTTAACTCGCATAACATTGACATTTTGTGTGTAACTGAACATTGGTTAAAGTCATATCAGATTATTTTTAATTTTAATAACCACCATGTTGCTAGCACTTTCAACAGAACAAATACGATACATGGAGGCTCCCTAATTATTTTGAATAAATTAATACAATTTAAAGAAAGAAGGGATATAGTAGGTCTCTCTGTTGAACGTGTTACAGAGATAGCTTGTATTGAATCTGATCAGTTTATTGTTCTAAGTGTATACAGGCCACCTTGTGCATTGCTTACAGCATTTATGAAAATCATGGAAGATGCTTTGCACAGAATATGTAATTCAAATAAAGGAGTGATTATTTGTGGAGACTTTAATGTCAATATTCTTGAATACTCTGAGGCAACGACAAACCTATTAAGTCTTTTTAAATCTTATAATTTGAACAATGCCTTCTTTGAGCCAACAAGAATCACTGCCACTAGTGCAACATGTCTTGACAATATTTTTACCAATGTAGCATTACTTGAAAGAACTGTTATAAATAATTTTAATTCAGATCATTGTGGCCAGTTGGTATCCTTACCTTGGCATACATGTAAAGTACAAAGCAATACTATTACATTTATTCCTATTACTGCTAGCCGCCTAAATTATTTTAAAACAAATATAGAAAAAAATCTATCTAAGTTGCCCTCTTATAAAGATCCGAACAAATTTTATAGTTCCTTGTTTAATTATGTTAATATGGAACATAGTAAAGTATTTAAATCAAAAACAATAAATTTTAAAAATCGTTTGACTTTCAGTGAATGGGCAACTACTGGTATATTCAAAAGCCGAAATAAATTGTATGATTTATATAATGAAAAAATGTATAATCAAAATCCGGCTTTTATTGCCTATGTGAAATTATACTCTAAGACTTTTAAACAAGTCTGTTCTGCTGCCAAAGCTCTGTATCTCAAAAATAAAATTAAATCAGCTTCAAATGTAATAAAAGCCACTTGGAATATTATCAATTCAGAATCGGGAAGACACATGGCACACCATAAAGAATTTAGTATTAAAGCTAATAATGAAATTGTTACAAAAGACACTGAAGTCGCCGCTGAGTTTGAAAATTTTTTTACCAATATTCCAATTATAACTACTAAAAATCTTCAGTCGTCTTTTAAGTCTGCTGTGTTACTTCTTGAAGATAATGTTCCTCAATGTGACGCATCATTTGAATTTACAGCAATTAGTCATTATGATATTCTTAAGGTTTTTAAAGAAATCAATAAAAAAAAGACTAAAGATCTGTGGGGTATGTCAGTAGTTTCTATATCCTCTATTATAAATATTATAGCACCCCACATGGCAGCTGTGTTCAATCGTTGCGTCGCATCTGGAGTGTTTCCTGACTTGATGAAGCTTAGTAAGGTAATACCACTTTTTAAATCTGGTGATACCTCAGACCCCTCGAATTTTCGACCTGTTTCTGTTTTGCCAACTCTTAGTAAGTTATTTGAAAAAATTATACTCAATCAATTATTGAAATTTTTCAATACAAATAACTTACTTCATCGGAAACAGTTTGGATTTACTAAGGGTAGATCAACTATCGATGCAGGGGTTGAACTTTTAAAAACTGTGTTCAGGGCTTGGGAGGAGTCGCGTGATGCTATTGGCGTTTTCTGCGACTTGTCCAAAGCCTTTGAATGTGTCAGACATGACATTCTTGTCAGGAAACTTCACCATTATGGCATTAAAGATGTAGCCCTCAATCTTCTGACATCCTATTTGAATAATAGAGTTCAGAGGGTTGATGTAAATGGGAAACTTTCTCCAGGATCGTCGGTTACCATGGGAGTGCCACAGGGTTCAATTCTTGGACCTTTTTTGTTTCTAGTATACATAAATGACTTGCCTTACTATGTAGGGGATAAAAGCGATATTGTATTGTTTGCGGATGATACATCTTTAATATTTAATGTTAAAAGACGTCTTGACAATTTTGACGAAGTAAACAATGCACTACGTAAAGTTGTTCAGTGGTTTAGTAATAATAATCTTCTTTTAAATGCAAAAAAAACTAAATGTATAAAATTCACAATGCCCAATGTTAAACAATTAAAAACCACTGTGCAAATTAATGGTGAAGAACTGGATCCTGTTGCGTCAACCACATTTCTGGGCATTACGGTGGACGCAAAACTCCAGTGGGGACCGCACATTCAACAATTGGCAGGTAAACTAAGTTCCGCGGCTTATGCAGTGAAAAAGATCAGACGTCTGACAGACGAGGAAACGGCAAGAATGGTTTATTTTAGCTATTTCCATAGCCTTATGTCTTATGGTATTATGTTGTGGGGAGCTGCTGCGGACATTAACACCGTTTTTGTTTTGCAAAAAAGAGCCATTAGGGCTATTTATAATTTACGTCCCAGGGCTTCACTTAGGGAAAAATTTAAGGAAATAAATATTCTTACCGTCACCTGTCAATTTATATATGAAAATCTTCTATACGTCCAAAAAAATCCTGATACATTTAAGAAAATATGTGATGTACATAATAAAAACACTAGGAACAAATGTAATCTTGTACAACATGTAACTCGTCTCCGAAAAATTAATAACTCTTTTATGGGGCAATGTATTCGCTTTTATAACAAACTCCCGAAGGGCATTAGGGAGCTTCCCTTGGAAAAATTCAAAAAATCAATTAAAGATAAGCTATTTAAAAAAGCTTATTATAAAATTTCAGATTATATTGAGGATCCTAACCCCTGGGAGCAAATAAACTGATCAGAGGAGGTGTTGCTACAATTTATATCCTTTGACATATTTTATAATATGAGTTAATATTGTAATATGAGTTGAATTTATTTAAAAAAATAATAATAATAAAAAAAAAATGACATTTCGTGTTGCTGAGGGAGTTTCTTGCCGTTTCTTCTCCACAGCGATAACACGTTTCGAAGCGGCACTAGTTTTAAAAAATAGCATAAAATATTGACGATTCAAAAGTGCTTGTGAAAGTCTATTTGAATAAAGGAAATTTGACTTTGACTTTGACTTTGACTTTACCACCTTTAGGAAGGTATTTTCCATGAATTTGAATGCTGATAATATCAGTGCCGATACTTCCATAGGAACTCAAAAGCGTCACACGTTAATTGTGTAATTTCTAGTTTATATTATTGTTTATAACGTGGTCAGGTTGCTTTGTTAAATAAACAATGAAATCTTAAAGATTCGGAATTTTGTAATGTAAGATGGACTTTTGGGCTTCTATGAAACCGTCATACATTCGTAAAAAGACGCTGTATCAAGCAGATCGTATTGTTTTTAGGTGGAAGTAAAACAGCGGTTTATTTAATACATTCGCATGTGTAAAACTAAAGTGTTGGAGCAGCCGAAGCGTGACAAAGTCGCAGCGTCGCACTCATTATGCGGCTCGTTGATAGCAAATGTTAATTAGACCGAGGACGTATTACTAATGACTAATACTACGTGCAGTAATTACGGCGGTGATGTGTTTTGGAGGTGCGAAGTTTCGTACGGGCACGGGCCGATGTAGTTTATATGTTCAAATGGAATTTCATTCTGGATGAGAATGAAGATTCTGGTGTAAGGGTTTCTTAGTGATGGAGATTCAAGGAATTTTAGTAGTTTCCCAAAAACACTTGGGTCAATTAAAAAATAAGCATAAATTGCCTGTAATTTAAATCAAGCATCGAAATAGGTTGAGCAATGAGGCAATTAATAATATTCTGAAGGAAATAGTGAAGGAGTAATGTAAACTCGTTGTATTGTCTTTCGTAAGCACAGGCTTTATTAAGCGTAATGTCAATATTCATGTTTTATGTCGTAAATAAAAAAAGTCGTAATTTCAAATACGGAGCTATGAAAATAGATGAAACTTGGATAGATTTTTTTCTAAATACGTCATTATATCAGCAATATTTTCGATAGAACCACCTCAAATTCCATTTCTGTTGATTACATGATACCACTAGATTTGAACTGCAGCAGACGGGGGTTAAAGTCCACAAGACAAATGAGGATCATATAGCCCTAGCCCACATTAGCCACAAGACAAAATTGCATCGCTAAATTATTCACAGGTTCGTGAGCACAAAACATTAGATATTCCTTAGCTGACATGGATAAATGTTTAAACTGCATAGTCCCTAAAAATAAGCAAAATTTAAACCTGGTGTCCGTAACAGGTTGTCGTAAATGGGTTAAGTGTCACATTGTGCAGGACATTTTAGAATCAGGCACATTTTAGGGTTATTTTCGGTTGGGATATTCAGACCCATATTAGCCTTTATTAAGTCTAAGCTAAAAATGTTGGGTTAGCTTTAGATAATGTTGCAGGTCGTTCAAAATAAGATGAACTAATGTTTAAGTAACACGAATTTTAATATTTGGGCTCCTTTGGGTAAAATAATTTTAAATGCTTGATTAAACCCTGATTCTCTTTTAAGTCGCTTTCATGCATCTATAAAAAAGTATTCTAATAGTCTATGCCTTTTAAGTTAAAAAACAAAATTGGTAACAACTGCATACATTAAATGAGTTAAACAAGATCTGCTTCTTCCTAATCCTTACATATTAAAATAATACTGGCGTATTACTGCACACCTTAGAATGTAAAGTAAATAAATTGTAGAAGAAACTTGTATAACTGAGTCGCAGTGGAAAGTTGTTGGTACCATTTCCAGGAATCTCGTAGTTCGTGCCCTTGAATATTTTCTTCATCAATAGTTATCAATATTTCTTACAATTTATTCACTTAACTCAGAACTGAGTGGAAGAAATAAACAGTTATAATGATTTGTAGTGCATTCGATGTTTTCTTATTTGTTTGCTTATTACTGAATACGTTGAATAGTAGTGTTATTGAAGGAAATTGTATTAATTAGAGCAGAAAGGCTGATAGGCCAAACAGGTCGAGTTGTCACAACACTAACAATTTAACTTTGATTGGAAATGCCAGAGCGCATAAAGCATTCCTTGACACGTTTGCGATTTAATCGTTTAGGAAATGCTAAATACATTTGCGGGGTGAATCTATGTTTTGTAATAGAGTTGTTTATTTTACTTATTTATTTTGTTTTGGTAATCCCTCAAAAGGTAATGTAAGGGCGGCCTTATCGCTATCCGCGATTTCTTTCAGCCAACTGTTAGATAGACTGATAGATCAAAAGCATAGGTCATAATATACGTAAATTCTACAATTTTAATATAAGTAGTGTTTTAAAGGAGATTGTAAAATATACGGTCCAAAGTTATTGTGACGTTAAATATAAACAGCACCTTGTCTTTCTTCTTGTGTTGGGAGTTGACGACGCAAGTGAGTCACATGTTTCTCTCGTCCATCTATTTATACAACACAGACGTGGGAAATGGACTGGATGTTTGCAAGCAATTAATTTCGTCTACATCGCTCCGAGGCGTTTCATTCAATAAAACAATTTGTTGTTGAGAATAAATTATTCCGCTGAATGATTAACATTGGAGAGACAAGGCCTTGGTATTGTACGTGCTGGAAGTAGAGGGATAAAGGAGGTTTAGGTTTTTACTAAACACTTTCTTGGTCAAAGCGTTGTCTTCTTACTCTAGCCTTGAGCCCTTTGGGTAAAGCCTGAAGAACCTATCTAGCAGGTCTTATTCTATCCAACTATGAGAGAAAATTGTTATATTTATTAAATAGTCGATATCGATAATCTATTCACACTTTTTACACGTTCAAAACAGCTAATTTGTATATTCAATGAGTTCGTTAAAGTGCTTATAAAACAATAAAGCGTCATTATTTAGATATATCGTCGCAGCCAACATATACAAAGACTAATTGAAAAAACGATAACACGAATTTATTGCCAGTAGTTCTGAGCGAGGCATTGGTCGGGCTGCGGGGCCGCTGAACGAGTGACCTTCCAACAAATTTAGGGCTAATCGTAACCACTTAAACGTAGGGCTAGCACACACTTTTATTTTACTACAATTTATAATTATATTATGTCCTTTTTTGAAATATAATTAATTTAAGAAGGGTAATTAGAAAGAGTCCTCGAAACCGACGTGCATGCATGAAGAGGATAATGTCAGTGGAGGAAGCGAAAGAGGTGTGTTTGGACCGTGGCATTTGATGCTGTGTTATGGATGCCTGGCATGCGATTAGGAGGACTTAGTATCGATTTTAGGAAGGGCAAAGTGTATTTACATATTTTTTTTTATCGAAGGAAATCTAGGAACCTCGAACTTGGACTAAGCAGGGATGGTACTTCCATAGAAGCACAAATGCATTATACGTTATTAGTAATGCCTAATTTATATTTGTTTAATGTGGGGTCAGGATATTCCTATTTACATGTCATTTTTTTTTAACAAAAAGATTAAAGTTTAAAGATTACTGTCAGTACAGTCACTGGTAGGAATAAGCCTCTAATTGAAATAAAAGCGAGGGTTATTTAAGTACAGAAGGGCAAAATGTTATTCTACAGACCAAACGTTACGTTTCAAATGACAAAAGTATCCTTTGAATCACGTTTACATTCTTGCGAAATTGTTCTGAGATATTTTTCAACCACAATATCCGATTGATAGTATTTCTAAGTACATTAAATTGGCGTATATTAACTATCGTGTATTATGAATAAGGGGCTCCAAGTTAGCGGTTGTTCAACCCTACACATCGTATTGACATAATTGTCGTCATGCTGTTTGTTACGCACGTTGCTTATAGAAATCTAGCGCACTTATTTATGCTACATTCTAATACCGATATGTGTAGAACCACGCTTGTGTTCCCCGAAGGGGTAGGCTGAGTCGCATTTATACATCATTATCATCATCAGCAGCCAATATTCGTTCACTGCTGGACATAGGCCTCCCCCAATGACTTCCACCGGGAACGGTCGGAAGCCTCCTGCAGCCAGCGACGTCCCGCGACCTTGACAAGGTCATCGGACCACCTTGTTGGGGGACGTCCCACGCTGCGCTTTCCCGTTCGTGGCCTCCACTGGAGAACTTTTTGGCCCCATCGGCCATCAGTTCTCCGCGCCATGTGGCCGGCCCATTGCCACTTAAACGAGCTAATCCGTTGGGCTATGTCGGTTACATTTATACATGATTGAAAAGAATTATATATACAAGGTGTATATAGACCGTGATCGGAAACTGATACAGGTAATAACTAAGGTGATTACAAAGCCCCGTTATAGAAAATCTCGAAAAAAATAAAAATTATGACGTTTTCAAACAACGATCGGTATCAATTGTATGTGGTTTGTATGTTAAAATAGGGGTGATCATTTCACCAGCATGTTTCATTTCTTTCATTGAAGCAGTCATGGCCTCGGCAATCGTGGGTTCAAACCTTAAGCACAGACACCTGACTTTTCTAAGTTATGTGTGTATTCACAATGAATTATCACTTGCTTTAGCAGTGAAGGAATATACAGTGATGAAATCTACACACCTAAAAGTTCTTGGGAAATTTATAAGCATGTAGTCTGTCCACCCGCGCTAGGCCAACGAGATGGACTAAGGCCAAAACCCTCTCAATGGTAGGGGAGGACCGTGCCCAGCCGTGGGACGTATATGGGCTGCTGATGAATGAAAAAAAAATGTCGGATACGAATATTAGTAATAAGCTAAATGGGCATAAAAGACAAAACATTGAAATATACAAAAAATATTTTTGTATTCCGCTCTTTGTTTCAACGGTACCGTGAAAATGTTACCTGCATTTTCGGTGGGATTTCACGAGCCAAAATCGACATCACTGAATAAGCGAGTTACATTTTTGTTACTACTCGGTATTATATATCTTTGTATATAATAAAAAATAACAATTTTGACTTATACAGAACGGAATGCTTCGTGGTCTCAGGTCAGGCGTGATCTAGAGGTCCCAGGTTCGATTACCGGGGTAAAGTGTTGGGTTATTCAATTAGGAAATTATTATGAGCCCACTATTACGTGGGTCTAATAAATACCTGGCGAAATTTGAGGAATGCAACTCTGCCTTTCCTTCGGGGAATATCGGCGTGAGGTTATGTATGTATGTGAGGCTATAATTCAAAAGCAATCTTTTTCGGGCGCAGCAAAAAAGTATTCAAAGGAGATTGAAAAAAATATTCACAGAATTAAACACCATCATCTTAACAAAAAATATTTATTAATTGATTATAAGTATTTTATTATATTTTAATAATATCTATGATGCACTTTAAAATAATGCATAAAATACAGCAGTTATAGATATACGAAGCCATTCATCGTAATTCATTTCATAAAAAATTGAACTGAGTTAAACAAACAGCACTCTTATTTTTTAAACAAACTGTTTGTAATTAAATATACTTATGAGGTTTTGTTTGTTCACTACACGGCAGCCTTTGTGCCATTTATTTAAATTTCTTTCAAAACGGAACATAATTATTTCGGTTTATATTCAGGATGAAAATTATATTTGTTACTTATGGTAAAATGTTTTGCTATGTGCAATATAATAAAAAATTAAACTCGTAGACAAGTCGTAACTTTGCTCCCGGTGATTGAAAATTGTCTGTAGCTGAAGTTAACAAGACCTCGTTCAAAATGCAATCATAGACAACTCAATCCCATATGTAGGCCTAACCTTAACCTAAAATCTGAATGCTTCGAGCGAGCGGAGATTGGAATTTAAAAGGAAATTGTCTGCGTTACTGTTGATGGATCTAACAGTTCGAAGGTTATGCTCAATAGTATGCAGGTAACGTCAGGTGTTGTCTATTGTACAGACCTCGTTGAATCTAGGAAGAATTTCCGTGCCTTTCGGTATTTTTGCCATGCCTGTTATTCGAAGTCTATATAACAGATCGCACTTTAGGTCCAATTTATGCAAAAAAAAACTCGTATTGATTCATTAATTGTAATTATCTTTCTTTATGTGAGGTCAAGCCTCACAGCTTAATGTGTTGTCACCCGCTTTGTTGTGGAGGGAAGTGGACAACTCTTTGTTTTCCAGCTCCCTTATATTGTCTTTCTGATTAACTTATTTGGGGGATTATGACAATATAAGTCCCCTTATTCGCTGAGCTTCATTGCTCGGCGTCATTACTGTGCGTGCTGTTGATTCTGGAGCACAGTTACAGTGTGCGGTGGGATGGGGAATAATTTCGAAGGTTACACGTTGGGGAATGGAAAATATTCTCCCGTTACGTCATCGCGTGTCAGCTCACTAATCCGTCGCCGCAGCGGATTGTATGCACGGTTATTGAAGGCAAATTACGTCGGCTTAACGTACGCGTTCGCGTTTTAGTTACCAAGTCACAAAGCAAACCGTACCGCGGGACTTGTTTAGTATTTACAGAGGGCGCTTTTGATGAGTAAAAAGGTGTTTTGATTTACTGAACCGGGGTGTTAGTATAATTATTAAAAAAAAGGTAAAAAAGTCGAGCTTATATGCTACTAGAGTATTTTTATGAATAACAGTGTAAACTCGAGGTAAATCCGAAAAGCGCCGAAAACACGTATCTTTGATGGGTTTCTACATTTGACGAAAACTCTCAATAAGTCCGTATAATGCACCAATGCAGCCCTTTAGTTTCGTTATATGCAGTTTAAATTGTATTTTAACTAGTTTACGTTCAAGAAAACGTTGGAAAAAAAAAACAACGTAAAAATAGAAGCATATTTTAAATAATTTAGATGTAAAGAAAGAATTAAATCCTCTCTAAGCACCACTTTCTTAGGGCTAGATTTACACAAGAGCAACCACTACTAACATCACAAAGAAAGATTTTTGTAATTAATTTTTTGATATTTGCTTTTTTAGAAACTTAAATCATTTTACATACATATTAATTAATGACATACGTCATACATAATTAACCGTTTCGTATTGACGAATAATTGCAACACGTCTTCCTGCTAGGCTTGGGCTCCTCCATAACTGAGAGGATTTGGGGCTTGTCTACCACACTGTGCTTTAGTATAAAAAAGGCGGAGTACATCCAAACTTCTAAAGTATACCTTGTTCAAATACCAACTGTTATGGTTTATCAAAAGTTGCTAAAACTTATAAAAAAATGTAGGCCTCTTAAGTTTTACTGGTGAATTTCATTAAAGATGCCAGAGTTCCTTGACTAATGGTGGATACCCAGGGTTAGCCGGTAGATGTCCAACATACCCCGTTAACCCGATCACATGCAAAAAAAAAGAAAAGAAGAAAGGTCTGCTAGGTTTATGTTCATGACTTCATGGCAACCATCTTCCGTGAAGTTTATTTGACATATATTGCCACAGAGGGAGTGAAAGGCCGTCAAATGCGTATCGGATGCCTTTTGAGCTTCGGGGCTGGACGTCCTGCCCCGAGGCCACGCATTCCCGCCTGATGAAATTGCCGGTGAATGAAATCACTTGTTGCTTTGCCTAATCCGCTGCAGTCACAGGTGCGCCATCCCGAGATTCCCGACCGTGAGTCTAAGCCTCGAGGCCATTGATTAAAAGAAAAAAAATTGATTGTGAGCTCGGTGCAATATTATTTTGTTAACATAAAATACAATAAAATAAATAATTATCATGTCGAAAGTACCTTATAATAAAAAAATGACTAAGATTGAGCAAAACAATGAAAAGCGAACTCATTAAATAAAATGTTACTTAAAGTGTAACTTGAAAGTAAGAGCACTTATCTTTATAATCATATTGTAATAATTGTAATAATTTCTTGCGTAATATAAATAACTAAGAAAAATATGGAAATATTGTAGAAGAAAATATTTTTATGTTTGTCGAAGTTATGTGTTTATACATAATAGACTATCACGCATTTTAATAGTGAAAGAAAAAGTCGTGACGAAACCGGCATACACGCCTGTACGAAGGAGTAGGCAGAGGTGTACTTCTGCACCCACATTTCACTAGTGAAATACCTAGGTATTTTATCATCATCAGCTCACATGCATCCCACTCATGGGCACGGGATCCTCTACAACTAATAAGGTATAGGGCTGAATTCACTTCGCCACCAGACTCTCACTAAGGAACATAAACTGCCCACAATGGAAAATGATTTTGTCTTTCGACGCTCGCAAATTTGATAAAGCCGTATTGACCGGCGTGGCCGTCGTGACCGTAATCAGTTTTGGGTGCAACTACACCGGAATTAAGCTGCCATTTGCACCTATTACCTGCCAAAATTCCGCCAACCAGTTTGGCACTAACCAAATTACGTGTTGCTTAAATAAGTTCAAAGTGGACATGTGCACATCTGGTTATGTTCAGTGTGTTGTCGCAGGAATCTGCAAACGCTAGGACCACTATAAAACAATTGACACTCGATCAGGTCTTAGGAGAATAATATCGGCGGGTTTACCGGTACGTTGCACTTACAACGTTTATTGATGAGAGGATACCATGGTAGATTGGTGATGGTTAGCGATTTTAAACAGTCTAAAAAATTTCTTAAATAAATCACATTCATTTTGAACCTCGGCACGACTTCAAATATACGTCACATTAGAATTTAGCGAGATAGGTTCCTGTGTGGTCCTTTTGTGATCGAGGCGTAAATGTATGTTTTTTTTTCTAAAAAATCCACATGGATAGGTAATAATAGACAGTGTATTGTATGGAGAAGAGTATTGCCGCTTGTCTGTCACCTGTCATTCTATTACGAATACACACGACCACTAAAAACAATAAAGGCCTGTTATTGGTTGTCACACATTTACATAAGTGTTGATATTACGTGCAACTCGAATCACTTGGAAGCGGCCGATTCAAACATGACAGCCTAAGTTACTAAGTTCAGCACGCTCGGCATACTGTCATTTCTTTTATAGTCTTAGGGGCCCCATACACCTACAATAATATTGCACAATATTTTTATTGTTTAATAATATTGAACACCCCCTTTAATTCCAGACATTCAATTATTTCTGTCAATAAAATTGACTAACCAGTCTGATCAATATTTTCGTGCGAGCAACATGTCTGACGACGAAGTTTTGGCGGCAGCCACGCTGGTGATTTTGTTGAAAAGAAAAAAAATATATAGTTATATATTGCGCAATATTAACCCTACACAGCGCAATATAAAAATATTGTTCAATAAAAATTAAGCTCCCTCAATCTTTTGTTCAATCACGGCGCAATGCTTCAATATTAACCCTACACGTCCAATAATATTGTACAATCAGAATATTGTTCAATATTATTGAAGGTGTATGGGGCACCTTATTCAACTGTTCTGTAGGTAAAGAGATAACAAATTACTAAGCTGGATATATGTACTGCATCCTTGTTTGACGTTTGACATTAGATCCCTAACAGAAACAAACCATGCATTGTTGCAACATAATTGAAAACCTATCAGTTACCAATTCTCAATTAATTGAATGCCATTCATTTGCCGGATTTGTATGAGTACATCTCTAGGATTTCGAATTTATAATGAGCTTAGCAGAGTTAAACTGTTAATGACTGACATTTTGCTTTGCGGATATTGAAGCTGATGAAACAAGCCGAACGTTTGTTTTGTTGAAAATATGGTTGTTGCACTAAGAACTAATTTTAAACAAAATTTAGTAATTTTTTATTTATTTTTATTTTTATTTATTTAAGGAAAACAAACAGTAGTATACAAGAAAGTACAAAAAACTTACTTAGTAATATATATACATATACTACCCACTACGTTTCCACGGATTACATTAGAAAATATAAACGCCGTTGAAAGAGCGCGTGACATGTGCTAAATTAAATACTTTACAATCATGATCATAAATAAACTTATTATAAATAAACAAATAAAAGAACATGAAAAAAAAAAAAAAATATCTGATCAACTACATCGTTTTGTTTAGCTTCCTATACTAAGCTTCCTTATGAGATATATGACGAAAGAGGGAAAAATAATATAATAATAAACATACAAAAAAAACAAAAAAAAAATTAAAAAAAATGTAAACAATAACTTTAGTGCTCAATGTCCATTAAAATTTTATTTGCCTCGACTTTAAATTTGCGTTTGCCAACATGCAGTATATCAACTGCGTTGAAATGCTGGTTGTATGTATCAACCATTCGGTGAAGCGGTGAGCGCGCGCCTGCATTGGTTTTACATGAGGAGGAAGCAAATAAACGTCTCCTACGCACCTCGCGCCCGTGAACTGTGCGGGGAACCAGGTAACATAAGCGGTTCACTAATTCAGAGCAGTCAAATTTATTGCGGCATATACCAAACAGAGTCATGACTTCAAGCAGCATACGTCTGCGCTCTAAAGTGACGAGACCATATGTTTTTAGGAGTGCCTGGTACGAAATCCTTTTTTGGAAGCATCTAAGGTGCACTGCACGTAAGTATTTACTTTGCAATGCCTCTAGGGATTCAATATACTTTTTGTAATAAGGATTCCAAACAGGCACTGCATATTCTAATTGTGGTCTGACAATTGCTCTGTACAACTGTAAATATGTGTTAGGTCGGTGGAAGTCTCTGGACGCCCTCATTACAAAGCCGAACATTTGGTATGCTTTTTTTGTAATGTTTTCAATATGCGAATCTAGGTGAAGCTTGGAATCCAATTCCACACCAAGATCGCGAACATTGTGTACTTTTTCAATTATCGTATTTCCTAAGTAATATTCATAAGGCATGATTTTAGTTTTTTTTGTAAAAGTTATTGAGTGACATTTATTTATGCTAAGTTTTAATTTATTAATTGTACAATAATTGAAAAATGAATCAAGGTCGTTTTGTAGTTCGACAGAATCAGATTCCGAAGAAATATTTTTATAGATTTTTAAATCGTCAGCATACAATAGAAAATTACATTTTTTAAAACAGTCTTTCACATCGTTTATAAATAAAACGAACAACAAAGGACCCAAAATGGAGCCCTGCGGCACACCGGAGGTGACAAGAATAGAGTCCGATTCGAAGCCGTTTATGACCACTCTCTGCGTTCTGTTGGTAACATAAGAGGCAAACCAACGGAGGAGATCCCCTCTAATGCCATTAAACGCGATTTTGTCTAGTAGCAATCTGTGATCGACCTTATCAAATGCCTTCTGAAAATCCGTGTATACTGTATCGATTCTTTGTCTTTTGTCAATACCCTCGAAAAGATGGGAAGTAAAAATTAGAAGATTGCTTACACAAGATCTATCCTTAACAAAACCATGCTGTTCATTTATGATTATTTTACGGATTAAAGGGTAAACATGCCTGTGAACAAGCTTTTCGAACAGTTTAGAAAATGCTGATAATATGGATATCGGACGATAATTCATAACATCAGATCTATTTCCATTTTTGTGAACAGGTATTATGTTTGCACATTTCCAGATATCTGGAAATATTCCTAAAGATAAACATTTATTATATAACATAAACAAAGGGTAACATAATGTATGGGATGTCCTTTTTAAAAATAAAGCTGGGATACCATCAGGACCAGGCCCCTTTGAAGAATCAAGTAGATTCATTGCAGTACGTATTTCGTCCAAAGTAAAATGTAACCTGCATATATTTACATCGCTATTGATGTTAGGTGACGGTGGTTGCCATGTGGAACCATGAAAAGTAGACGGTTCATACACTGAATTAAAGAAAGTGGAAAAGAGGTTACAAATTGCAGACGGGTCATTTGCCATAGTTTGCCCATAGTACATTGTGGTAGGGATGTTATTAGTTACTTTGCGACTTGATACGTAAGTCCAAAATGTCTTTATATTAGTCATGAGACCTTCTTCAACTCTTTGCATGTATGATTTATAGCATTTGTCAACTTCTTTTTTAAATTTGTCTCTATAAATAGAGAATATGTTGTAGTCACTGTTATTTTGAAATTTTTTCCATCTGATCCATGCCTTATTTTTCTTTTTAAATATTTGTAAAAGTGAATTAGAGAACCAAATTGGAAAATTATTGTTTTTACGTATATATTCTGGTGTGTGAGATTTAATAATTCTGTAAATTTCCTCATAAAAAACAGACACCGCATCCTCAGGGAAAAGGTTATTAAATAAGGAATTCCATTCAACTTTATTTATATCAGTATTTATGCTGTCATAATCGGCTTTACGAAAGTTAAAGAATTTGCGGCTAATCTTTTTATTTATTTTAAAAGCAAAACTTATTATTTCAAAATGTGCATAAAATGGTGGATGATGGGTATCTACAGGTACAAGTGGTGTGTTTGGACTTAAAACTGAACAATGAGTATTACAAAAAAACAAATCTAATATGCGACTATTTCTATTACATAAATAATTGTACTGTTTTAAATTTAGTTGGGAGCATGTATTCATCAAAACACGACTTACTTTAGAAATAGACCTATGCATATTGCTATCCATGTAATATTCCTTGCTAATCCAATTTAATTCCGGTAAGTTAAAGTCTCCAATTATCATTAAAACATCCAAACTAGGATTGTCATACAATGTTGATAAAGAATTTAAAAAGGTAATATAGGTGTCTTCATTAATACATGGAGGTATGTAAGTAGCGCATATAATGTGATACTTACCATTATAAGAGGGCATTCTGACTAAAACATGCTCTGGCAAAGACAAGTATTGTGTGAACTGGAAAAGCGAGGGTTTTAATTCAGCTAAGACGGCTATAAGAACCCCCCCACCGTCCTTCTTGTTGGTAATAAGACGGTTACGATCACACCGAAAAACCATGTAGCGTTGATCAATAAATTCATTGCTTGATATTTCAGGAGTCAACCAAGTTTCTGTTAAAATAATAATGTCATAAGTATGAGATAGTATATTAAGATATAAGGTGTTTAGCTTAGTCCTGATCCCCCTGCAGTTCTGGTAATATACTGTTAAATTGATACTATCTTGAGAAGCCATTATTTAAGCGCAAATTATAAAAAATAGCAATTTTACTATGGTAATATCCTGCTGCACGAAAGCGAAATGAAAACAAAGCATGCACAATTACATAAGAGCAAAAGCAAATTAAAGGCAACAATACTAGGCTGTTTAAAAATCTTTGAGCACTAAGTTCAGCAATAATAGCAAAGCAAATGATTACATCTAAATTGATAATAAGACAAAACATTAAATTAAAATAAAGATTTAGGTATATCTCATACGGAAGCTTTTTGCGGCTTGATTTTGTCGAGGTCCTCATCCCGTCGAATGGCAATAACACTGGAAGACTCCTTCTCGCGCACCAGTATGGTTCCGTGTTTGATCCATACGAATTGATATTTATTTTTCTTGGCAAGTTCACGAGCTTTACGAAAAAGTTGCTTCCTTTTCAGTGTAAGATGTTCGTTTATGTAAATCTCATGTGGTGATCCAGGTATTCCCAATTGACTTGTAGATAATTTCCTCTTGAGGCGATGCGCTAGGAGTAAATTGTCCCGCAAAATCTTTGAACCAAACTTTACAATGACATTTTTAGGCTTAGTTTCGCCGGCTTTTGCATGTGGAACACGGTGTATTGAAATAATATCTTTTTGATCAATTGCACAACCGACAGCCACACCAATGTTCCCAATAACGTTCAGCAAATTTTCGCCACGCTTTTCTGGCAAATTTGATATTTCTAAATTACAAATACGTGCTTGTTGTTCTAAGGAGTCTAACTGTATCTCCAAATTTTTTATGATGTCAGATGCATCACTTATTTTGCCAAGTGTACCAAGCTGCACTTTAATTTCATCTTGATCGTTCATACAAAAAATTAAAGAGTTTTTTACATCAGCAATTTCTTTCGAGAAGTCCTCAACTTGAGTTTTTATTTTCAATTGTTCGTTGCGTAACATATTTATTTCGTCCCTTAGTTCATTTCTAAAAACTTCAAGATCGCTTCTTATTTTGGAGCCAATTTCATTTATGAAGCCTTGCATGTCAGATTTAAATTCAGTAAATGAATTATTAATTTTTTCTTCAAAGGTGTGGAATGCTTGTATTACCTCGGAGTCTGGTTGCTTACGCTTTCTGCAGAGTGTTAAACCACCATCCTTTTCGGTTGTCGTCAAATCCGAATCCGAATGAAATAAGTGGTGCTTAGTAGGCGAGCGAAGCATTGTGTAGTACAATTAGAGGCGCAGATTCGTCAAACGAGTCCGTCACTCTGCTGGCCCAGCGGTCAAGCGTAAACGTTCCGGTGGCGAGCCGCCGACGGCTGCGTGTTCGAAACCCACCAACAAGTGACACTTTTTCCAAATTTTAAATATTTCTAAATCTTGGGGTCCCTCTAAAAATTCACCAGACCGCGCAAAAGAGACAGCGCTCTACAAATTCCAAGATGGCGCCCGACAGTAATGCACAAAGTTCCAGGACAGAACGGGAGGGTCCGATGCCACACCAAATTTAAGAGTTCACAACAACAGCGAAACACATATCACAAAAAATGCACACGTCCACTCACAACAACGGCTCGTGACAAACAAGAATAGTAATGCCGTTCATGCATCATTATCAGACTATACCTGTATAATTTCCGATCACGGTCTGAAATCTGAATACACCCTGTATGAAAAGTTAGATGTGTTCTCCCGAGGTTAGAACCCATGAACGATTTTTAGCAACCACGTGTCTAAACCTACTACTATCACCTACTTGCTCCAGGCTTTGTGATAGTTGGCAGAGAAAGTCTACAACCATCTTACATTCTGACAACTAGTAGAAGCAATTCGACCTATCTACAAAATTTCGATCACTATGTTGTGAAATACAGACGAACAAACAAAAACACAGTACCATTTACATACAACGTAAACCAAAGAACGCATAATTTAAATGAAAACCTGAATATCAAAGAGATTGACTCATTACAGCTCTCCATAATAAAACACAAAGGAGTAACGACTGACAATTATTACTGAAGTTCGAACTCCGTGTATTTTCCTTAACCGGGGGAAGTCAGTTTTGCGTCGAGTACACCTGCCCCCCACCCCTTACTCCTGTATCGCTAACCCCGCTCAACCCGCTTCGACCAAGTTGCAGACTTAACTTTCTCATTTTATCCAATATTTTACCTCTTCATTCACAATTGAATGCTATTTTTCAACATAAACTGGCTCGAAACGAATAGTGGTGAATTTGCTAATGCGATTCGCGAAAGCGATTTTAATAGCAATCCTGGTGGTGGTGTTAGTTATATGAGGTGTTAGAAAAATGGTATAAAATTTTACTTTTAAGGAATGGCATTAGTTCTTTATAACATTACCTCCATTAAAAATCCGTAAAATATATAGAAAAAAAACTTCTTTTGGCAGAACTCCCAAAACCAATCAACATAAAATTCTTGAAACATGACTTGATATACTCTGAAACTATTAAAATCGTGTATATGTGGGGGTGGATTGTACTTATCAATCAAAAAAGCACCGAAAGTGGCTACAGTTAAAGCAGATATTTGCTAAAAATTCGACTGTTGTCTGATGGTAGCGGGAAGTAATTGGACAAAATGTAAACACAGCATTTTTAGCCTGTAGTTTTACGAACTCGAGTAACCGGATTAAGTTGCAAATAGCTCTGATACGATTTCCATTGGCATCGTGTAGATACAATACATGTCCAGTTGTATTTATTCTAGTAAGCTTCGCTGCGCTGTTTGTTTATCGCTCGCCTAAACTATCAAATCTTGAATATGGAATAGATGGTGATTGCATGATGTGCTCCAGTTGATTCTGTTTGCTCAACGAGTAAGGCTTATATTATTAAAACGGTTTTTTAATTATTCATATACTTACATAGAAGCTGGTCAGTTACGAACTAAATGGGAATTATATTTAGAGAATAGACATCGTCTTATCGTTACGATATTTTGTTTCTTATAATGTATAGAAAATCCCTTAAAGATCCAACCTCAAATTTTTTACTTTCGGCGGATTGATTACATAATAGGAGGTTCGGTACTTACGCTTTCATGTTTACTATTACAATTTGAAATCGATGAATATCATTCATATATTCATTTATTCGCTTTAGAGATTAATAAAATGTTTGTTATAATCTATAACATACCACCGAAAGCAATGTTTTTGTTAATTATTATATTAGCATTTATCAAAAACATAAAAGTCGTACCCTTAAAAATTACGTAAATAATCCGATACTTCTATCAAACATAGGACTTTCATTTCTTCCGATACGATCGTGAATTTGTAAACGAATTGCGTCGTTTCTAAATAATATTCAGCGTCAAATACACGCTTGAAACTATTACAAGAGAAGTGAAACGAAGGGCGACGGAAATTTGGTAGCGATAGGCAAACGAACCCGAAATTTCTCCAGACCCCGGCCTGACCCAGCGCGCGCGACAAGGACGGAGAATCCTGTGAAAAGAAAAGGTAGCCCCCTACTGCGCATGTCACTGTTTTTGGCTCGCTCCGAGACAAATAAATTAAGGTTTTCAGTTGAATCAACTGCGGATAATTTCTCCCGTTGCTATGTTGGGCTGAACAACGTTTTTGCCACGTTTTAACCCGTAAAAAAGAGAATTCAGAGAATGAAATTTAAAATGAGAATAAAGAATTAAAATCAGATAAAACGTATCGGAAATACGTAATAGTATTCGATTGAGACGATCGAGGTACAAAGAGCAACAAAGAGTGACAATTGTGAACGTACTTCATGGGATGTTTTACAAAATACAAATGGCCGGTTTGATTCTCCCCAAGCACGGTGCGCCGTCCGCGCCTTTTCATTTTAAGTCAAGTACGATCTGCATCTGACATGCATTTATAGCTTCGGGGTAGAATCAGCGGGTTTAAGTACACGAGCATTCGTATGTTCATGCGAAAAGATCATCGAATATTCTTCCCATTTTATTATCCGTTGCTGCCACTCAATATTGCTTTTATTTCTCGCTTTGCAACTGAGGTACTTTAGTAGTGTAGTTAAGTTTTATTTATCGAGTTTAAAAATATAAATTTGCGTAAGGAAAACGTATGAAGCCATTTGTATCTAAGAAGTGTTCGTAACCGACATCTAGTTGGTAGCGTATAATAATATATAACATATATTATTAGACTCTATCTTCGTACCAAATCTTTGATTAAGTGAGTTGTGTGTGGAAACAAAAGAAAGTAGTTTTTGTCACCACCACTATAAGGTAGAATGAAACAAACCACATAAGTTTCAAAAGTGACTACAAGCTCGTACCCATCAGTGCACATATTACAATTAAAAACTTTTTGATAAATTTAACGAATAACTGTTTGCCACGTAATAGGTAATGGTATGCATGCCTCATGGCACCATTATTCAAATATTCAAGTTAATGTCAAACTTCATGCTTATGAAGTAAAATTAAAATTAAATTAAGTTAAATTATGCTCTTGCATAATTTATCCACCAAACTTAACTAGGCCACATATCCTTAATTTAAATGACGTATTTAACAATAATAAAACAAAACGTCACCAGCATAGAAATTTTCGAGTATTTACCATAACTATCACAATACCCTGCACAGTGAAAAGACCGCAAAATTTTTCGTATATTCTAACAATGCAGCTTAAAATGTGGATATTATTTTCATCTCCTGTCATAGCTTCCTCGCTTACATAGCCGTAACATAATTTGTTTAAGTTTGTCTCTTACATAATCATTTTGAGAGGTAACATTTTAAAATGGGCTAGACGTCTTTCGTTCCTAACGTGCATAATGAGATCGCGGCGACGGGTCCTACAGCAACAATGATAGCTTTAATATCATCGTTATTTCGCCATTTAGAAAGAATACCTTTAACGTCCCTACACCGAGTAAAAATTATGAAGAAGCGGTTTTCTGCTTTAAGATTATTTGTTTAGCAGAATGGCAATTAAAGCGAGTTAAAATTATTCTAAGCTGCAATTATCCTTTTGTTATAGAACAATCTTATTTATTTATTTAAAGCAGGGGTATATTCAATAAAAAAGATTACCAAAAAATATCAAACCGAATATGGCTTCTAATGTAATCTATAGAAACCGTGCCAAACAAGAAAAATCTCACGATCTGTCAACTGACTTAGAAACCAGTATTTAATAAATGTTTACAATTACATTCAATTTCCTTATTACAGCAACATAATTCTTAATTATCGATGAGTATGTACTAAAAAAATCATCAACCATTTTACACCAAACTCAACAATCAACATATTGACACAAAGTGACAGCAACATTTAAAAATTCAAAATACAATTTCCGTTTGTCCAAACAAATGGTTGATTCCTCTAGCCGCAGCAACATAATCCGAACAAATTGACAACTGACGAGTTTAATTGTTTGGGCAGTGAAGTTGCAAACTTGAAACTGCCGCGGCGAAGTATCGAGACAGTTAGTAGAATCTGTCGACATCTTTTAAATTTAGCACGGTACTGTTTACGTTTTCAAGTACACTTTTAAGATCTTACTGAGGCCTTAATAGTTTGGGAAGGCTGGAAAACTATTTATCAAGTAAAGTATCTTCTTTGTTGTTTTCTATATCCATGTCAGATATTATTAGTATTTTAAGCTATGGAAGTGGAGGGAGATTATTGCCACTCTCGGGAATAACTTCCACACTCACTGCTTCTGACACTTATCAGACAAATAGAAAGAAAAAAAAGAAAAAAAGGTTTTATTGTCGGCCAAAAAAAAATCAATTAGTAACTTTCTAATTTCAGCAGCTCACAATGGGTCTTTTATTCATCGACTTGCTGCAATTCCGCTTGCACAGTCATCAGTCTTGATTGAGAAGTGTCTTAACAAAATAGTATAGAAGTTTATTTAAAGAAGTATTCAGAATTACGCGAATTTCTCACATACGATTAAATAATAAATCTTACAGCTTCCACTGCCATTTGTTTAGCATGTAAATTGAAAATGTGTTTTAGACGTACGGAATGAATCCTACTACAAATGAGGAAATGAATTATTAATGATACATTACCTTAGTCTCCCTTTTCTAGCGTTCCGTGTACCTCTCGGAACCAACAACTACCATCAGCAATATTTATGTGGGTAACATTCTAATATACCTACGTCTAAAAAACATATAAGTACTTTATTAAATTCCAAAGACTTAAAGTTACAAAAAAATCCAATTTATTATAATTTTTTCAGTTAGAGTAAAATATTCTAAAAAAAACATGTATTTTTTTAGACTTTATATCTCATTCAATATTTAATTCTTTAATACAACAGAAAACGCTGCTTTATGTGTAAAAAAAATATGATAAGAATCAAACAAGAAAACATACAATGTTATAGAACTTCAGTCCGTTTTCCCTCACGACAAAGAACTATTAATACCCCTCAGTTACTTCGAAAATACCTCTTCTAAAAATATACATCCCAGGAGTAACATTGTATCGAAGCATCGACGCAGTAATTATTACTTATTAGCTCTGGCCACTTCGGCAGCCTATTAGTTACAAAGTTACTCCATGCAAACTTGGAGCCAACTCGGAGCCAGTTTGACATGAATATCATCGGATCTTACGAGCAATACCGAATGAACAAATTATAACTTGCGCCACGAAAGTGTGGGACGTCCTTTGAAGGTCTGACGGGAAGATACAATTTACTTTATAAAGAAGTAGTACACCGAAAAGTCACATACATACTTCTGACCCCACATTAAGATAGGCTTGGGTCGTGGTCTCAGAAACTACGAGAGACTTTTCGGTCTCAATAACACCCAGACCCGAAAAAAAATATTTGTCTCGGTGCGGGGATCTAACCCGCGGCCTCTCATTTCGCAAGCTGGTGTCTAGCCAACTGCGCCACGGGGCCATCCAAATTTATTTATTTGCAATTGACACATGATTTACATTGATAAATAAGCAAGTACTAACGAGAAGTTGTTAAAATAATATTCATATTTATTTCTCGACCCTAGAAGTAAAATTTCCTCCTCGTTAAAAACCGGACGATAAAAAAACTACGTAATAATGCGTCCGATTTTTCGCTCTGAATATTTATTCTTTTAAAGTGTTTCATCAGTATCGTTAAATTATTCATTTTAATTCAGCTTTCCAGCTAAATTTCGTCTTACTGAAATGATTCGAGTAATCCCTGTTAAAGAGAATTCATATTTTGTAGTTGATCTCACGATGTATTACTTCATTCATTGCAAAATAATATTTTTGAATATTACTTATACATTTCTCGAATATCATTCTGAATGAATCGCGAGAATCAATTATTGTATCAAATATACTTGAAATAAATGTCGAACATTCATTTCAGTTTGCACTTACATTATGATGTATCGGTAAAAAAATATACAAAATATTTTTTTCATGATTTTATGGTTGTTTAAATGAGAAAGCATTGTAATACTAAATTACTGTTTTGTCTTTGCCACGTTATCAGCGATTGGTTCATGGCTGAGGAGCTCTTGGTTCGAGGTTTGTGATTTCAAAGCACCAGTGAGTTTCTTTTTAGGGATAATCTCATTAGCAAAACGTAGAAGGAAACCTGCCCAAAAAATTTGCTTTTATATGTGTCTTTAAAAAACTGCTTAAACGTTTATGAGATAGTCCTTATGCCTGAATCTTTTTGCGTACAGGCTGTGCTTAGCGTGTATATGTTTCTAATGAAGTTTACTTTATATGCCATAATTTTAAAGAAAAGACGTTCACGTTTAATAAATCATTTGCAACAGAATTTGGTTCAAATTCTAGGCAACCCTCCGGCATTTTGAAGCCTGAAATTGCGATGTACGGAGTTATATTCCTTAAAATCAGAGAGTCCTTCACGCCGTACTCGCTAGATATCAAATTGCGCACAGAGCTGAGATTGGCTTGCATCAAAATTGGCGTAATCGACATATATTGGCTTTGTGGGGTTTTCCACGAAATTCTACAACCGTCATTTGTGTCATAATTGTCAGTTAGTAAAGAGTTTGAAATTTTGCCAGCGTTGCCCCTTCTTTCACCTATTTTCAATTCAAACCAGCTCCTAGCATTACAGCATTCAGCTAAACAAATCAGACACTCTTCAGTTTTCATCATCATCAGCCAAAAGACACTCCTCTCAGAAGTCTTATTTTGATTGTTCTTATCCTTCTCTCTATTCACCTTCATAACATAACAGGTTTGTCGAAAGCATTAATGGATTTAGTCATGCCGGCCGTGTCGAGACATCATACGTCATCAAATTGTCTAGGTCAGAGTAGCAAGTTGCCCTGCAATATGTCTGTGACGTGGCCCCGTTTACTGCCACTATCCCATCAATTTCAATTACGATGGCGTGACGACATCTCAGATGGATCTATGAGCGGTGTATCTCCTGCATACCAAGCCATCTATACCTTAATATGTATGCATCCATCGCATCATCTACAATCTCTTGAATCATGTATACATTCATATTTTTACTGAAGCTGGTGTTCTTTAAAGTTCCACGTAGATGGCCAGCCTATTGGTTTTATTCAGGGATATTTCCTGATAACGTGTGGCTGTTTAATTTCTTTTGTTCGAAAAATCAATTCAGACAACCCATAATATATAGACCCTGTGCATTTACATACATATAATATGCATTATATACTCGTAAGAACTGATGACCTCGAGGTTGAGGCGGGGGGTCGAGAATTTCGGCGATCGCAGGATCAAACCCCAGGCTTAACAGGTAATGATGAGTGAATAGTACACTCATCACGTATTTTGACGAACATTGAATCGCAAAACCGCATTATCCCAACGTGGCGTACAATAAACCCCAAACTCTCTCAGTTGTAACGGAGCTCTGCGCCTAGCAGTTGGATATATGTGTCTATGGGTTGATGAAGTTGACGATAACGCTAATGACGAAGACGATAATGATGATCATGACGTATCCTTAACACAGACTATCCATGTCTACAACACATAGGCTAGTCCCAAATTACCTGAAGTGGCAACTCTTTTGCCCATACTGAAGTAAACAGTGATTGTGAAGTTATATTTAGATACTCATGATTCATAGCTACTCGTAGCGACGACTGGCATGGAACGTGACCAGGGTCTTAACGTGGCGACTGTGCGCGTGGATTTATCGAACGCCGAGTGTATCGAGATATACTGCGGCAGATGTGAGCGAATTCTATAATACTAATCAGTATTTTATGACGAACTGTCTGGTTAGTGGAGAAAAACAATAAAGTACTTTGCGGTCGAAATACTCAGCGGGCCCGTGTTCCTTTGACTTTAAGAAGTAGTGTGTATTCATTGTGAATTATTACGTACCTTGACGGTGAACGAAAATATCGTGAGGGAACGTGAACACCTAAACCTTCTTAAAAATTATAATTTAAGTGTGTTGTCCGCAAACCCGTACTAAGTCGACGTGGTGACCTAAAGGACTCAACCTAATTTCTAATAACCAAGATGCAAAACTTTGTTCTTAGTACGGGGTCAGAATTATGTATGTGACTAAATATTCTTATGTTATTATTTATTTAAAATATTTATCTCTACAGATTTTATTCAGATGAACGGTTCCGCAGGGGAAAACTTTAAATAATTTTCTTGGCTCTAATATTAAATCCCAAGCCCTCGGAATAGCGCACCAATTCTTATTATCGGAGCAACGAGGTATTAGAATATTACCTTCAATATTTATAAAAACGAAGGAAGAGGTAATCGAACTCAGTATGGACGCTATTAGAATTTCTATTTATCCACTTTATAAAGACTACACGAAGACGAATAGATTTCGAGAAAGTTAGTTGTAGTTGAAACAGCGAAGGAGATTATCTTGGCCATTGGAAAAGGTAGTCTCTACCCACCAAAGAGATGCTCCACACAAAATTCGGTATTGCCAAAGCCTTTCAAGTAATTCACCATCATCAGCCAATCGTAGTCCACTGCTGGACATAGGCCAATTAATTATTTTGATTAATTTAAAAACTTATTACTTAATTGCCTCAGTGAGTGTGCTTGTAGTGTTTCTCTCAATAAACATCATACTAATTTAATTACTTTTATCGATGGGGCTGGCCTGGAGTTTCAGCGCAGTCGAAAATATCGGCGGCCATAGGTCAGCCTTGGGCACATCCATACATCTAAAATCACGAAGTTAGTATTCACAACGAATCAACTTTCTTTACAGTGAAGGAAAAGATCGTACCGAAACCTGCAGACCTAAAAGTTCTTAGGAGTTTTTAGATGCCTAGTCCGCCAACCCGCACTAGGACACCGTTACTAACTAAGACTGAGATATAAGCCCTCTCAGATGTAGGGGAGGACCGTGCCAAGAAGTGGGTTGTATGAAAGCTGATGATGATCATGGTGTATCGATCTTTATTGGAGATGAACATAAGCGCCATTTTGTAGAAAATTATGCCTAGACGCCACTAGGACTTAGTACTAGTATTTCACATTCTGTGAAAAATGAAGCACATAAAAGCGGGCTCAACGGAACCGTTCCAACTTTATCTGGTACAACTTTATTTACATAAAAAAATCCCATCAATCCAAAATAAACGTAGATAGTGCAAACGTGCCGAGCAAAATACTTCCGTAGGTTTCTTTTTTTTTTCAGAAACCCAGCACGAAATGAAAGATTGATATTAAAAAAGCAACCAACGAAAACGAACAACATAAAAATTTTAAACTTTAATAAATATTTTTGGAGAGGTTCGCGAGCGTTTTTGTAACCCGAAGCGGACAAAATATTTTATTGAAGTATTTATTTGTGTTTTTCAAGTGTTTTTTGCAGATGTATTAACAAGATGAAGGTTATGGAGTGGTTTATTTGTATTTTTTTTTTTATAATTGCTACATAAAAATGAATACTGCAAAAAAAATTGGGAGCAGGGCAAGAGAATGATGATGATGAAAAATGAATACTGCACATGATATTTTTTGTTGCATTGCAGTGCGACCTAAATATAGAAAAGTTTATGAAGGACCCCAAGGCCAACGGAAGGCTGAATCCTATATCAATTTGCTTGAATAGAAAGACCTGATAATTCTTACTAATTTAGTAGACTCCAAAAACCATGAAGACAACGCCATGCCTACTTTTAATTATAAGGTTAACAATCTCCTAATTGGTCTACAAAACAATTTGACCACGAAAAAAATAACCTTTCTCTTGAAAACTTAAAAGTTCTCAACGAGGTGATAAAGAAACTAATTCCGGTTTTGTCGAGAATCACTTTATTGCACGATGCAATTTCTCACGGATCAAAAGCCAGTCGGGATGAGAGTGGTTCGATTACACTCCCGGCCGCGATATCATCCTTGTAAGTCTTATAAGTGGGTCAGGGGACGTGTGTATTACGCCCCATTTTAGAAAGAAACCATGCTCATTTTTCTTACTTAAGAATTCAATAAAATATCTTAAGGAAAAGTGAGCTCTTTATCTTAATATGTTTCGACTTACGGTTTTAAGTAATTTCAGTATAAATACAGATTCTGAAGTATGTTTTATTTTTGGGGATAGTGGGATCATGAAGATGATTTTAGTTAGAATGTGTATATTGGTTTAGTAATTGGCAAGTACGGTACGGTCTCAATAGAATGCTGAGTGCAAGTATTAATCAAGATTATTTATCGCGTAACAGTACCGGCTTTTTCAGAAACAGACTGATTTTAGTAAGAAATTGACAATAATTGGACACCGCGAAGATTTTTTAAATGTATTTTCAGTGTATCAGCTCACGACAAATGGTATATTTGGAAAGTTGTCCCCGCTGCATCGTATTCAGATTTATTATGCAATAGTTATATTGTTCATAGAGATAGAATTGCAAGATTCAGTTCATTCGCAACGAATGGCCGTAATTCCTTTGTATATACAGAATGCTTTCAGTAATGCAGATTTTCTGAATGGCTTATGAAGACAATATACAAAGTTATCCGGTGGCTTCAAGTAGAATTTATTGTTTCACCGCGGTTAGCTCATTTCCTAGGATAGAAAATACGAAAATGTCACAAGAATGTCGTTAAATTTAACTTACCAGACAATTGTTCTGGAAATATGCTATTAAAACTGAATTTGTGGTGCTAGGGGACGCTAAAAATGTTTTTATAACCGGATAAACATTTAATATCGTCGGACGAATATTTTCTCGCAAATTCTCGTGTAGTTATTACATGACCTTTAGACGTAGTCTATAAAAACTACTCGTTTAAAATAACATTTTAATAAAAATTTTGACTCACGTTTTAACAAACTTAAAGGAGTATCCAAACAACCCACGTTTCAAAAGTTCATTGACATATAGACTGATATTTAAGACCCTTGTATAGTATCGTTACCGAGACTAGGCGCCTACGTGCTCAAAAGGCTTTAGCCATGACCCAGAGCCCAGATTTCCCTCTACGTACTGAGAAGGGCGATATTTTTTGCAACTAAACACGCTTGCACCCATTATCGGTAACGTCTTACTAAAATTTTACGAGGGACTACTCAGACACCTTTTTCCCTAATGGAATAAGCAGAAAAAATGAGGATTATCAACCCTCTTTATATAATAAGCTATTACGATAGCCTTGGAGCCGTAGTACCTACGCAACAAGTCAGCTGTAAGAGCTGTTATATTTGAATCTGGATTAAAAATGATGTTAACATAAATACAGTACTAGTTTTAAAAATAGCATAAAAAATTGACGATTCAAAAGAGCTTGTGAAAGTCTGTTTGAATAAAGGAAATTTGACTTTGACTTTGATTTTACAATGAAAAATCTGTCAAAAGTATCATACTTGTTACTCCTTCAAACGGTTAAAATGATAGTATATTCTCGTATGCAGATGGTGAAACGAAACAATAAATTCATGCAGCGATAGCCTTCATCCTACTGTTGGTATCGGAATCTACGAGAGAATTTTTAAAAATCACAACATCCACTGAAACTAACATTTATTGAACACTTATTTGCTAAGACCAATAGCGGCTTCTCCTTTAAAAGTCTAGTGTTTCACCAACTGCAACACAGAGGTAAAACACTTAGGTCTATAGTCCACCAGCCTGCACTAGGCCAACGGTGGTGCACTAAGTCCTCAACCCTCTCAGTTGAGGAGGAGGCCTGTGCCCATCACATGGACTGATGATGAACATATAGGTTGTCAAAAATGTATTTCTATGTCTTTTTCGATCGTCCAGGTCATACTTACTCTCTAACACGGCTTTAAAACCAATGCCTCGTCTTAAACGGTCGACGGCAAAGTTGGCTAACACTCTTTAGTAATCGATAAGTTTCTTC
Organism: Cephonodes hylas; assembly: GCA_030295005.1. NCBI lineage: Eukaryota > Metazoa > Arthropoda > Insecta > Lepidoptera > Sphingidae > Cephonodes > Cephonodes hylas. The sequence continues at coordinate 18,120,756 of AP025360.1, forward strand.
AAGTATCCGAGTGAAATCTTTAAATTCCTTGAAGTTTTTGTCTTGGCTCTTTTCTAACTTAGCCCCTGTGAAGGGCGCACATAGGAAATTGCCAAGTCGCGGAAGGAACTATGGATAAAGGTGATATTTTGTGAAATCGAAAGAAGGAGGGAGATCTTTACAGTAGGTAGATATTCTACCAGTTTAAATTTAGTGTTGAAGCACGCAAAACTTTAAAATATAAATTCCATGTTCCAGTTTTGTTTTCGATTGGATTTTCACGTTAAAAATTCGCGGATATAATGTCTTTGATACAAACAAAACCCCAACAGGGCGATATAGAAATATGTGTCAAAAGGCTTGGTGTCAAGCGGCCGCGAATATCACGCAAAACCAATATCTAACTCGTGCTACAAATGCCGGTTATGTCCAAACTAAAAACACGTACATAAATGGTTTTACATTTTTCGTGTATTTCTTTGTATCGTCCGATGAATATGGTCAGTTGTAAAATGGCCGGGCCAGGTGGCGTAAAAAAACACCTTTTTTTGTTTATTTTTATTCATATGTATTGCTCTCCCGATGTGGATATTAAAAGAAAGCCATCCTATCCAACGGGGAATATTTTTTCTCAGTATGAATACGAATTGTCAATAAAAATTAATTATATTTTTTCTGACGTCACAAGTTTCAAACTTTTACAAGGAAATTCTAAGGAAACTTAACTTAATGGCTTAGGTCACAATTTGGGTAATAAAATTGACAATTAATTATTGTCTGAAGGTAAGCATGCGTAAGAAGTTAAATTATTAATTTAATTACCTGAAAATTACGGAACTATACTCGGAACATGATCTGGTTGCCAACAGCCCAGTAAACAGCCTAATTAATTACCATTACACGGTTAACTGTGCATTTCATTGTTGACTGCACGTAATTAACCTGTTCAAGTGCACTAATTTAATAAAACATTTAAATATAACAGTATGTATGTAAATAGTTCTGACCCCACACTAAGATACGAGCCTTGTGTCGTCATTATGACAAACTACGCGAGACTCTTCGATCTCACAAACACTCAGACCCGTAACAAATGTTTGTGGATCCCATACACATTAGTGTCGGCTTTGTACCACTTGGTTTTAAGCCAAGTGCGTCATTTCCAGTCATTTCTTCAGTTGGTTATTTCCCAGTATCAGGGGCAGTAATTTTTGTTACAATTCGACGACGCTACGAGGACACCTGACAGAAGCAGCGGTTAAAATAGGTATCGAAAAAACTGTTTATACATATTCTCTAAGTTTACTTTCACTCCAACGAAAGTACAAGCCAAAATCAGTTTGGAATGTGTAATACCACACACGTTTGTGTAAAAGTTCTTTCTAGAAATTCGTCTTCGTCTCATAGTACGGACGTTCTGAGAACTCGACACTCCGCCAGCGATCTTAGCAGTAACCTTACAATGCTTAAGCCGACGCAAGTCAACACCTATGGGAAATCTAACTGGAGGCAACTTTTCAATAGAAACCTTCGGAGACTGTTACAACTGGCGGTCGGAATAGTTCTGTAACTTTAATACTACTTTATTAAAGTGATTTTTTATGTCATCGCACTTATATTAAATATGTTTTTATAGATGGAAGAAAAGTTTTGGATTAAATCTATCGTAGAAAGACGACCTGATTTTTGTTAGATCATCATCATCAGCAGAAAGACTCCATTGCTGGTCATAAACATTCACCAAAGACTTCAAAAGCTCTCTGCTAAAAGCAGCCTAGATCCAGCAGCTTTCTCCAATTTTAGAATAATTTATTTTGAATCATTTTGCTACAAAATGTTGTACAAAAATACGGAGCGCGTCCTTCAATAAAATATAGGTAGATTAGTATGTAGGTTCTATGCAAATGTCATGTTAATAAGGTGTTATACTTGACGTGCTATAATAGAAAGCACAAAATCTGCCTTATCCTTTCGTGATAATGTGACTTATTAATGTGGAATGAAAATAATAGCATATAACAGATAGGTAAAAATTAACTAAAGTCTTCCACGCGGTGCTTTGCAAGACCTTTGTATAATCCTTAAATAAAATATAAGCTAGATTCAATTACCATGTTAAAAACGGCGTCAAAACCAACATGTTACAAATAAAATACAAATAAACCCAAGGCATTCGTAATAAAGTGTTTATTTAAATAAAAATTATGGGGTATTACAGGCAGTTAACGACTTACTTGGATCGAAGGCATTGTTTTGTAAAGCCAATGTCTATTCCTTCAATAAAACTGACATGTTTTAATTAAAAAGGGAAAATCAACCTTATACCTTCGTGATAAGGTGTCTTATTTAAATAAAAATTATGGCGTATTACAGGCTAACGACTTACTTGGATCGAAGGCATTGTTCTGTTAGGCCTGTTGTATAACCGTCGACGTAGCACCTACTGTATATTTTATCGACAGAGGCTGGAAAGGCGATTAAAAAGCGCTTACGAGAATGCACAAAACATTTTTCATACAATATAGCCCCCGGCGATGTTGCGTTAGTCACTAGTAGTATATAATTTATGCATTCTGTTTTTTGTTTTCAAATAAAATTTCTATACCAAATCTCTTTGGCGTGTACATTTTTAGTTATAACTTAAAGTTTCGAACCTAAAGAGACGTTTTTTTAAGGAAAACGCCAACCTACTGTAGGCTAACATGAGGGACTAAGGCCTTAACCCGTGCCCAGCAGTGAAACGTATATAATCACTGACGATGATGATATAACCAAACTTTTACAAATAAAATTTTAAAGGAACGACTGTAAACTTGAAACATGTACGAATATTAAAAAAATCCAGCCACATAGTCCATATGTTTTGATATAATTATTCAGGAACCGATAGTCATCTTTCATAACTATAACATATTTTTTCTCTTTCTCTCTCGCCTCGTAAGTAATAAGACAGAAGAGAACAAAACTACATAGTCAGATCTTTGTAGACTTATATAAAGTTTATGAAGAGAGCGGTGAAGTTGTAAAAATAATCCCCCATTTATGTTAGAGGTTTTCTTGAAAGGCTGCTTCGTTCATTTGCCTTGTTGCTGGTCTAGAAATAAGGACCTTTAAGACTATTGATAGCGTTTATTACATTCTTATAGAGGCGAGTTCTTCCCGTGTGATATTAGATAAAGATAAAAATCTTTATCTATGTATTTTACAAAGGTCTTTTTAATCATCATCATCATTAGCCAAAACAAGTTTGCTGCTGGATGACAAAACTTCAAAAGACCTCCAAGAGATGCGTTTTCCTTGCTGAGCTGCAAAGCCAGTCATTCTAATACACCTTCCTTGTCTTCTTTCTTCCTTCGCTTGAAGGAGGCTCCAAGGGTAGAAGACAAATTCACATCAATGACGATAAAGGTATCTACAAGGAGCTCCATGGTTCTCTTGGTTTGCTGCAGTTTTAGTAACAGCAGAGCCACTCTAAGCCATAGCCCAAAAGTGCTGAACAAGGACACTGCTAATTAACCTCACAAATTCTATACTTACAGTATGAAGCTGGATATCTGACAGGTACCTAGTCGCCTTTCCGTGTTCACGTCGCGAAGGGCAAAACCACCTGTCTGAATGGTTCTCTAAGACGGTGTCCCGCCGACAAGTGGCTGTCGGTCTGTTGTACAACATGCGCTTCTAAATGCCGTATATTTCCAACTTAACTGCTGGGATAAAATCTTTCCGTCGGTTTCACTGAAAGTTTTGCCTCTTGACACAGGTATGCTAGTTTCCCATTTGGCTATTTACAGCTGTCCTACAGACTAATGTCAATGTAAACACGTCCTACTTTCGGTCAGAATTGGGAGATGTCAGCCCTGACGACACTGGGCTTTTCATGCATGTAATTAATTTAATATGTATGGTTTCTTATCGTGTGTTCTTTGGTGGTGATGTATGTTGATACTTTTAGGGGAAACATTTTAACGTGGAATACATCGTCGTCGCTTTATGCTGATAGGTTGAAAACATGGTAGAAGATAGAGTATGCTAAAAAAATCTCGTGGTTCTATGTAATATGGCACTCTGGAAAATTATTCATCTTTATATCATATTCGTCAAAATTCATATTTTTAACCCATCAGCAAAGCGAATCAAAAGTCAAGCGAATTAACATTTGAAACGCTTCAACCCTAAAATCTTTTCTAGTTTCTAGCGTCATATTTCATTAATCATAGCAAAACAAAACATATCTTATTGATGTAATTTACACCAATGTAAAAGTCCATTAGTAAAAACTATAATTTTGCTAATACATAACTTATATATATTGACCCAATACTATTCTAGATAATGTGTGACAGTTCCTGGTAGTATCGATGGAATATGCTTAGTGTACTCATCAATATATCGTGGTGGATGCGCGGGCACCAGCCGATATGAAGTAATCCCTGAGATTACAACATTCAGTTACGTTAGCCCATAGCATTAAGTCAATCGTCGTGGGAGATGACTGCTGTTTACAATACTCGTAACAATATGAGAGTAAAACAGCAGGGAAGTAGGAAAAATAAACAGAAAACATTACTTGCTTCTTACAATAGGCAGGGAATGCCTCAGCGGAATTCTTACACCTCCAATCCAAAGGGTGGGTGGACACACCTTAGTCATTATGAACTTTAAGATGTGCAGATTTCTTCACCGTGTTATGTATGTACATAACTTCGAAAAGTCAGAGGTCATCATCATCATCGTCCTGGCCTGTTCCCAATTTTTATTTGGGGTCAGCGCAGTACGTTTCATCCTTCCACACATCCCTATCTGCCGTCATATCTTCATTCACCCGTTCTCTTTCATATCTTCAGCCACGCTTTGAAACATTTTTTCTTTGGCCTTGAAAAAGTAAAAAAAAATATGAATCCACAACCATTTGTATGAAAGGTATAAAGGTATTAGCGAGTATACGAAATTCCAAAATAAAAGTTAACCTCATGCTTTGAAACCAGGTATGCTTACACACCGCGGATTTTTCGATTTTCCGACGCCGTTTTAGCTTGCATATGAAAATGGGAAAGTCTTGAAATGCATATTGCTACTCCTTGACATTTTTCTCATCAGAAACTGTCACAAAGTTGGCAAATATGTTTGAAGAATTTCTCGTGAGTGGTATAGGCATTGGATAGATTCAGATGGTGCGAGCGATGTTTACTTTTCACCATCAAGAGATAGGAAAGAAAAGCTTTTGCCTGGAAAAATTATTAGACTCACCAAGTACATAATTTATTTTATTTATCATCATCACAAGACGCAATTATTGGCTTTGGGTCCTTAAATTCCAGAGTCTATTAATTATTTATTGAATTAAGCACGCGAGTTTTTTCACTAGTAGTTTTTTTAATATTTAGTCTAATAGACGGTAAATTGACAATACTGCACGATAGTGAGTACGATACTGTCGAAACTGATCATCAATTGCCGTCAGAATTTCTGCTTTCTGCTCACTGCCAACTAACTCGAAAATGTCTTCTTAATGCCGAAAGAAAGTAGGAATAATTCCGGCTCCTTACTTTTAAGTGACATTTCTCACATTACAAAAGCGTTTAATTCCTCGGTTCTCATGGAAGAGAATGTTCTTAAATATACCTGTGCTTCAGCTGTCTTAAGCTGGAATGGCAGCGCAAGACAAAGCAAACAAAACAGGATTGACGCCACAGAATCAACAAAACTATAGAAAACAAATGCATTATTATCTTCAGATCCAAAATATTTGTAATAATTATCGAATAAAAAACAAATTGTGGTAATTTTTCGAACATTAAAGCATTTTGAATATTTTTCAATTCGCACTCTTCTGGGTGTCAATGCTAGAAAATCAATAAATGTATGCTTTGATTTTAATATTTCTAATAGTAATCGTCTTTGGTAATGTTGAATGAGCGTGAGACAGACGATTGTGAGATCCAGGGTCGAATTCCCATACAATCAATTTCATCAACTCAAATATTGTCATCGTTTTCTTAAGATCAAAATCTCCGTTGCTTCTGATATTAGCCATAAGACTATCATACCTTAGTATCAGATCAGTCATTTCACAGCGTGTCAATAAAACTACTCGCTTTTAAAGACATTCAAGGAGTCAAAAGTGGTGCTTAGGCTGGGCCAATATTTAAACAAGTCTGAGCATGAAAGATTATAAAGTTGATGTGATGCACTCGGCGGTCGGGCGAATGGCGGCGTCACGTCCACGATCTAATTCAAACTTCACTGCATAACTACTTAAGTTGGATAAGTACAGGCCTTGCGGCAAAGACGACGCCTAATGCACGGAATAATATTAATAGCTTCAGTCGCCACTTCGTCTCCGTATACTTTAGAATTGCATTTGAAGATAATGTTTTGTTGTGAATGTTTTGCAAGCTCATGTTTGAATGAGCAAATTTCAGTTGGTTAGTTTTGTGTCAAACTTTCTTGTTTTGGTAGAGCCTCTTCATGTTTATCCATTCCTTGATTTTCTTATCTCAGTTCCTCATATCAGTATTGTCTTTATGACCAATTTCAATGTGGTAAAGAAATTGTTTAATTTTTCGAGTCAACCTCATACAAACGACCAGCTCAAAACTATAGTCAAACCATTACAAAGCGCCTGTTTCTCATTAATAATCTAATGTTCGTATTTGCCAAGCAGCGATACGTTAATTACACATTTGGAGCGTATTAAATACATAGACTATTATAATGACTTAATAATAATTGTTTCAGTCTACCAACCAGTTTTTCTAAAAGAGGTGCAAAACATTCAAAAGCTTTAAACTATTTTGAACTGACTCATAAATATGATTTAAAAGTCAAACAAATCAACGCCATTTAAATAAATAAAATAGAACCCGTATCTAGTTACTGTAGATTCGTAACAAGCGAGCTTCAATATGCAGTGTTAGCGACGTGTCCACACAACTCATTCAATCAATGCACGTTACTGGCAAACTGTCAACCACTAACTTTTCTCATACAGTTGTCGCGGCGTGAGAATATTTTTTAAAAAATAATTTCATCAAAAACATTCATGTTGGTACGAGCCCTTTGTCTATTTACAACTGGGCTCTGCACTGCGCATATTTCCAACGGCAGCCTGAATAACTGCGGCTGGCGAAACTGCAGCGTTTTAACATTAAATCATTTTAGATTTTCGTCAGCTTACATTTTCGAGATGACACTTTAATGCTGAAAATTGACATTGTTCCATTGAGTATACAGTTTTTTGAATACAAACTTGCGAATGTTTAGTACAAACTAAGATGGTTAAGTCTATGAAGGTCTGGAGGTAATATTTCGAGTTTATTTTGAGTTCTCAAAGACCCTTCAAAGTGTAGAGGGAGAGGGTTTTTAGCGGGTAAGAATCCGGCGTACTCCGCTTGCCTTCTGGAAGCGGAGATAGAAGAGAATTTTCCCTATGATAAAAAGACGATGAAGGTATTATCTGGGGGAAAATGCTATGTGATTGAGCAATTCTTCACAGAATTTCCAGAAACAAAACTTCATTCAAACCAACCACCTACAGGGTCTCCAAGTTTTAACTTACGTCTGCATCATTCCTATCAAGGCCCACAGCTACCTTCTAAAACATCGTCTAGGCATGAACCCTAAAATGCTCAGAGTATTCGCTCACTAGCCGTACACAAGCACTAAAGCGGGCGTGTAGAACCGCACACTATTCAGGATGCCGACCCCGCGAGCATTCCACTTGACATAACGCCCTCAATGTGACTTCTTGATGACAGTGTACATGTATAGTTCGGGTCTCATTGAAGGCAGATACTGGCATACTTCATTGAGTTCAGCGTCTTTCATCAATCGCCTGATGCGTTTGATCAAGGTACTTCTAAGGGCTGTTGTTCAGAACTTCGCCAATTTGTTGGTGGTTGATCCTTGAAAATTCTTCTATAGCTACTGGCCACATTTGTATAGCCCTTCTCGGTTAATCTTCTGTCATTTCATGTGCTCAAACCAGATCAACGTTTTCATTAAATCTTTTTTAACAGACAGAGTTAGACATATTATTAATATCATAAATAGTAACAATAGCCTGATGTTAAAGCAAAAGATTAAGGTGTGCTAAGTAATCAAAGCAAACAAACAAGATTGATAGTAGAAAAATGCGGTACCACAACGCATAATAAGATTGCAATTACAATATTATAGCAAATAAAACTAAAATATTATCCCATCGTAACGCACTACCTTAATTTATTGCGCATTTTTGTATAAGTGGCTACAATTTTCAATTTACCTACTTACTGTACTCGTTCACTAAGCTGAGCTTGTCTCGTAGAGGAAGTATGATACAATAACTTACACGGCATTGGAGTAAAATAATGAGAGACACAAAGGAAACCGTTCTTAGATGGAGGAAAAAATACGCATAATACATATTAAATAAAGAAATCAGAGGGTAATATTTTGGTACCAAGGAAAAAACAACATAATTATGACTAACCACATAAGCTTCCAGAAACTAATCATTACTATTGATGATGATGATGTACTGTCGATATCGCAAAGAAAATTCTTACCAAGTAAGAAACCTAAACTTAAAAACTTAAACCTACTTCCTCACACCTTTCCACTACGATATTCCCAAACTTTAAGTCCTCGATGGTTTCTTTTTCCAAACTGAATAGAGAAAAGAAGATTGTTTGTCTGCGACATATGATGCGATATTGCTATGGGATCAAAACACAGATACGCTCAAATTATAATGCTTGTGTCGATTGGGCTATAGAGTTTTAAAATCATCTGTATCGGCACTCTGCGATCCTCCTTAGGGATTTTCCATAATCCTACTTAAGCCTGCTTCCGTTCTAAAGAGTTAAAGTTATAACGCATTTCATATACTTACTAGATAATAAAACGAACAGAAGAAAATTCATAAGTTTTTTAATGGCATTCTTAAATTTTTTTATTATGGTTAGTTGAAGACTTTGTTAATCAATGACCCAAAAATGTCCATAAACCTTTGTACACGAATATAAATGATTGGAGACAAAGATATTTTGTACACAAATATTTTATTTAAAATGTTATACAGGACTTTTGTTTGTCAGATTTTATTTCCATCCAATTCTGAATCGCGCATCAACGAATTCGCTGAAAAATAAACTTTATATGAATAATCGATTCCTGATAAACAGAAATTGTAGAAAAAAACAATATGAAGTTAAATTGTAAATCTGTTTCAAGTAAAATATATTTTCTCGAGTAGTTTCTTGAGAACTTGTGATTAGTGTCGAGTTAGAATGAAAAACTCCTTCGAGGCCAAAATTTTCCAGTTTTTGTAGACATTTCTTGAGAACGATTCGGTTCAAAGGTTCTATTATATTATATTATTACGTAAGGTACTTTAGGTAACATACCAACACAGGAATTCATATAACAAGCCGTTCCTTTATAAGTTAATCGTTTAAGTTGTAAGAGTAGGTTAACTGTACTAAGAGTACTCGACTTAACAAAATAATAAATAAATATTAGCTAAACATGCTTTGTCTCGTATTTTCAAGCGTCTAAAATCAATAAACAGAGCAGCCCGAAACATATTCATCTAGTAATTAAATTAATGGTGATGGCCTTGAGGTTTGGGCGCGCGGTCGAGAATCTCGACGGTCGCGGGTTCGAACCCCAGGCACACACCTCCGACTTTTCGAAGTTATGTGTGTATTCACATTGAATTATCACTTGCTTTAACGGTGAAGAAAAACATCGTGATAAAACCTGCACACCTAAGAGTTCTTAGGAATTTCTTAGGTGTGTAGTCCGCCAACCCGCACTAGGCCAGCGTGGTGGACTATGGCCTAAACCCTCTTTGGTAGAGGAGACCCGTGCTCAGCAGTGGGCGTATATGGGTTGATGAAGAAGAAGAAGAATTAAATTAATAAATGTTTATACTTATAGCTGTAATTCTATAATGAAGTAATGCAATTAAAGGTCGAAGCTTGCAACTAAAGGACTAATTTAATTAAGCAGTAGGTTTTACAAAAGAGCATTTTAACGAAATGTAATAAAGAAACGGGACAATATTAATATGGTTTAGAGCAACATTTTAAAAATATGTAAAACATTCCATGGGACTTTACTGTTTTTGATAAATTAAAATTAAAAATAAATCTCTTTAGCTTGATATTTCTTTAAAGGAAGCGCTATTATTTGCTTTGGGGTCATTAAAAACGTATGGACATTCCTACAAAAGAATTACTGATACTGTGGAGGTATGAAGCCTCTGCAACGCGGTTACTTTGCTAACATTGTCGGAGTTGCGAGAATGGCTTTTTTTTCAACATTTTTTGCGAGTTTTTTCATTATACATTGAATTTGTTAAGTAAATTGTTACTTGTCTTTGAAGTATTATTAAAAATATATTTAAAAGGAGCTCTTTCAACTTCTTTGAAAGTGTATGTTTTTTCAAGAATAATTATTTTTTTTAATTTATTATTGCAAAGCTTACAGCAATGCTTTACAATTAACACTAGTATTTTTTGGATTCTCTTATCGGGGGGGGGGGGGGGGGGGTTATTGTGTAGTTTCATGCAAATAATGTACAGTCCATATTTGTGACTGACGGTAAAAAATAATGCATACATATGTAAACGCTCAAGCCTGTATTCCCTTAGCCTGTATTGCCTCGCCAATCGTCTTTTAATTCCCACGTAACAGGGCGCGTGCCTGTTGGCGTTCTTTTAAGAAGAATAATTTAGATACTTCATCATACTCAGCCCACATACACCCACTGCTAGGTATAGGCTTCCCCCAATGCTCGCTCGGTTTTCTCGGTCTTCGGCTACTCTCATCAATAGTTTTCCAGCTATATGTGCTATGTCATCCGACCATCTGGCTGGTGGTCTGCCCCGTTTCCTAGCACTTATTTGGAACTTTGTAATTAGTAAAATGTGTAGTCTGCCAACCCCCACTAGGCCAGCGTGGTGTACTAAGATCTCTCTTAGTAACAGAGGACGTCCGTGCTTAGATGACGATTCACAATAAAGTATAAAGCGATTCAACAAAGTAACTTAAGAATGTTTCAAACCAACAGCACAGACATTATAAAATGAAGTGAATGCAATAGAAACAGTACAAAGAACAAAGTTATTCAACAAGCAACTGCAACGAGCGCAGAATGCGTTTCTCTCTGCATTTCTCGGGCTCTTTGAAAAGTGCATTTTTCGAGACTTTAAGAATCCCCGGTGTAAATAACACGAATGAACTTCGGCGCAGTCAAGTGAACTTCTAGGTCTTTCATGAAATGTTAACTTAATATTTTTATTCGATTGATGGATGGGTCTAGCGGTGTGCCTGACAGAGCAGCAGTCGGTTCAAATCCCAAGCATACAGACTTTGTATGATATTTTATAGTGAATGATCACCTTAAATATTGCGAAATCAATCTTTACAACAATGAATAAGGGTGTGTTGTATACATGTAATATAAATAATAAATTGCAGGCGTCAAATTAAAAATATAAAATAAGGGTTGTTCCTTACTTAAACCGGTTGCCTACTCCGGATATCGGACCGAGTGGACAGGCTAGATGCTGTTGGAAGTAAGATATTAGTTTTATTTATACGTACCAACCCTGATACATCACTATGTGATGTCTACCAACGTGGTACTGCCCCATTTTTAGGTATTGTGAGGCATTTCTACACACGTAGCAAAGTTCCACCCACGCACATATCATTTGAGGGAATGTAATAAGAAAAATATCCCCGCGGGCTCAACAGGACTCAAGAGTTCTCAATCGAGGAGCAAATTTGTGAGAGGCGTCACCAAACTCAATTTATGTATGATTGATAAAATTTATTTGCCGAGTCAGCGAGCATTAACAGCATTTGATTTTTGTCGCGGCTTGATGCGCATATGTTTTAAGATAATTTGGTATTTATAGCCTTAAAAGTTATACATCTATTAGCAGTGGCAGTACTCCTATAGAAGCTCAAAAGCGTTTCACGTGAATTGTTTAATATCAATTAAATATTTCATCGGAGGTGCAAAAAAAATAAATTTTCGAAAAAGTATAAATATCGCGTGTCTTAAATAGTTAACTTCATGGTCTTTCTTCAATGGGAGTATTTTCATCAGTCTATATTCGTCCCATTGCTGGAAATGGATCTCCTTTATAAGCGGTTACCTAGCCTTAGTCCACCACGCTGGCCCAGTGCTGGACATCTAAGAATTTCCTAAAAACTTATGGGATTACAGATTTCATTCTTTTTCCTTAAAGGACGTGATAATTCTTTGTGAATACACACATAGCTTTGATAATTCAGAGGTGTGTGCCTGGGGTTTCAACTCGCTACAGTCGAGATTCTTATCCGCGTGTCTAAACCTCGAGATCATGACTTCATGAGAGTATATGTATACTTTATTACCGCCCACACATTATTTATCAGATGTCTTATTGCGTGGCCATAAAGAGATTCCTACACTAAGTCCAGGTGCTAATGGGGTTTCAGATGCACGTGCTCTATTTAATTAAAAGTTTAAGCTGACCATTTTCTTTGCGCGCAATAACTTGAAATTCTCAGAAGTGATGCGGACTTCGACGTTTATTTACATCCACTAAACTTGTACCTCTATATCCACACTCTCTTCCAAGGTTGGTAATTAAAATTAACTTTAATGATAAAAAAATTGTCTGTGGTCGACGAACTTAAGAACTATTTAAAATTGAATATTCTTTCACAAATATTTACTAAGAAGCTGGCTTTTTGCTTGTGTAATGTGTTAATATATTGTTAAATCTATAACCAAATTTTGTGTTTCAAATCTTTTATCTCAGACCAAACCAAACACAGCAGCAACATTGAGACTTGTATATTATAGCAGTCTTCCCCTAGTTGTATATATCTGATATCTAAGGATAATACCTTAAAATCCTATCTATTTTCGTAATATTTTAAAAAATCACTAGTTTTGTATGTAATGTCTGAGTAAATTTTATACCATCTTTTTGATTGATTCTTACCTTAAAATTGATTGAAAAATTACACAGCTAATAAATATTAATGTACTTTCCGATTCCGATAAAGAGCATAGCTTAGGAACCATATTTTAATTAAAACCGTGACTATTACATACACGTACCTATTTCCCGCGGACTTAATTAAAAACCAAAGCAGATCGAGTTCCTGGCCGAAGATAATTTTTAATGAATTTCATTAGCCTCCGTACTCTTTTTATTTCATGCTGTCTTATTCCTTTTATACGAATGTATCCTCGTTTGATTACAAATTGTGTCGAAACACATTGTGATTGGCTGTGATTGCATCCTGTTTGCAGTCCGTCACATCACTGGGACCAGTTTCCGTTGATACAATTGTCAGATTGGCCTGTTGTTTTGCATCATCAATGATTTCGTTCATTTCTAGTTGTAGGCAACATCAATCATTATAACTGCTAAACATTTGGCTATTTCAATTTACATAGATTGATATTTTTCTACTCATCCGTAAAATTGGTTCGAGTAGAATTAAGAATAACCAGTTAACACAATTATACCCAAGTTATTGACGTGTATGAATGAAGAATTCGATGTGTGTTTCTGCACGTTTTCTATCGTCAAAGCTTTGTCAATATTCAAAGATCTATCAAATAACGTCTCAGCCAAAGAGCCGAATATCGAAAGACGGCACTCGAAGTGCCAAACCCGCCATTAATTAGCGTATTTCCAGTACAAACAGGGTTCATGAGCAAAGGCACTGTGAGTGCTTTCACATACCGTAGTACCGTTCGGTGCGAATTAGGGCGGGCCGCAACTACAAACATTTTAGTGTTTCCTATACAGGAATTTCGTCACGTTTCAAGTAGACATTCTGCGTTCCGAACGGCGGAGTACGCGGCTACGTAATCGTGATCGATTTCCGTCCATTGAATCCCGGCCTCACCCCGCCGTAAGCCGCGCGAATGAAAGTGAGATGGACAAATAGATCGACGACGTTGGAAAAAATAAATATTTGGCTAAAAAGGACCGGGTGCAAAGCGCGTATTGATTTGTCGAAATGCGGTGTACAAATGAGGTTGCGGGCGAGAAAGGAGGATGGATTAACGAGACAAGTCACGGAAATTTTAGGAGTCCATTCTCATTAACTTAGTTTAACTGCCTGTGTACTTGACTCTCTAGTAACTACTAACGTAAACATAAACACAATGTTGAATTATATACATGAATTTTGAGTTTCGTTCATAATTTTCGGCACTTTAGATGACTTTTAGAGCAGTCGCTAGGGAACATAAATTTGTAGAGAAGAAACCAATGATGGTCTCGAGGTTAAAGCTCACGGTCGTGAATCTCAGTCGGTTCAAACGCCAGACACACACCTCGGACTTTTTAAAGTTATGTGTGTATTTAAAATGAATTATCACTTTAATTGTAAAGAAAATTTATTTTTTAGAAAATTCTTAGGTGTGTTGTCCGCCAACCCGCATAGGCTAGCGTGGTGGACTAAGGCCTAGACAATGATAGAAAAAGCTGGTGCCGTAGTGAGACGTGTATGGGCTGACGTAATGATAATTAATACAAAATATTGCACAAAATTTTATTTGACATTTCGTCGCAAATAATCCCACCGCTTGAATTTTTCGCCGGTCGCAGTACAAACAGCGCAAAGTCCAATTACATGAGCACACAACAGCGCGTGCCGCCTGCCGCTGGAATAGTTTTACCAGACCGCATTGTCATTCAGCGAAATCCTTATAATCTGGACTGTTGCCCGGCATTCTTCTACTTTTTTTAATTGATTAGGGCCAAGCGAAAAGTTAGTGTAGGACGACCTGCAGCACGATGGTCCGACGACTTGCGAAAGGTGGCGGGTAACGGATGGATGAGGGCTGCAGAAGACCGGGATGCTTGGCGCTTTCTTGGGGAGGCCTACGTTCTGCAGTCGACGGCAATAGGCTGAGTATATAAGCGAAAGTTATTATTGAAGCGTCGAATAGGCGTGATTAATCAGGGATTCGATAATTGGTGGGGAAAAGTATAGGGATTGATATAGTTGCTTAACTGCAATAAAGACAAAGACGTGAAATATGGGTACATTTTGATACGTCAGATGGATCGATACCGTAGTGGGTGGTGTCTGTAGGCCGGATATTATTTATCGGTGGCGACATGGATAAATATATGTATGTATCCGTATGCTATGTATGCATGTATACTTAGAAATAGCGATATACATTCTAAGAAATTATTCCTATTTTAATTATTCCTTATCATCATCATAATCATAATATATAAAGGATATAATATCAATAATTGAGGTTATGCAGCGCGTTAAATATTAGGTAAAACAATTTGTACTGTTTTGTTAAAATTGTCCATTTGGGCCCAAAATTGTCTCTTTTCTCAGAACTTATGATC
Source organism: Cephonodes hylas (assembly GCA_030295005.1). Lineage (NCBI taxonomy): Eukaryota > Metazoa > Arthropoda > Insecta > Lepidoptera > Sphingidae > Cephonodes > Cephonodes hylas. The sequence goes on from AP025360.1 coordinate 18,136,118, forward strand.
ACTTGTAATAATTTACGTGTAGGATTTATTTTTCTTGATATTTCTCTTAATAAAAACTGATATTTTCGACGGGAAATCCACTCTGCTCCATCAATCAAATAGCGTCAATTATAATCAAACGTCGGCATTGAGACCTATTGAAATGTCAATTACGAGGATCACTAAAGCCTCGGTTTTTAAAAGAAATGACTGCCGCATGTTAAGTTAAATGACAGGATTTAAAAGTTGCTTTCCGAACGTTAGAGAATCGGCAGATGTTTGGATACTAAATGAATTATTAGGAAATTACAACGCATGTTTTTGTATTTTGGATTAGCTGAGAAGGCGAAAAATATAATTGTATATGAGGACGAATTCGAAAGCCTACGTTCTGTAAATGGCGATAGGCTGAGTACATATGAATAAAAACTACAACTATGAGGTACAAATTTATGTTTTCTAGCGCCAGTCTATACAACTAATTAACAGAGAAATCTCTGACGAAAAAATCCTATAATTGTTCTTCCGAACTAGGAATGTAACCCTATCGGTCTATCTGCCTTTCTGTTTGCTGCTAAACCGATTCAAATTTAAGATTGCAAATAGATAGCACCTTAGGAAAGACGTAGTATACTTTTCATCCCAAAAAAATCCCAGAAATACAGAGATCATGAATCAAATTGGTACTCAGTTGTAACCAGACCTCAAAGCTAATTAATAGGACATATTAACAATGGGTCTAATATCTTAAAGCAAATAAAATTTGCGTAATAAATACAATAAAGAAAACATTGCTCTAAACACACAACAATGTATTGGATAAACCAGACCACAGTTGATCTCAAGTGCATTATAAACCGCAACAGTTAAAGCAGATCTCACAATTAACCTGAGCCCCTTAACTAACCTCATAACAAGAGAAATGCGAACACAATGCGATTATTCACATGTGCATCCAATAATCTGCGGTTCACGACGGATCGAGTGCTATTAAATAATTAACCGATGGAATTGTGGTTTTGTGTTTGAGGCAACGGAAAAGTAACAATTTGTGCTATTGGCTCGTTATTACAACTGTTTTTAACTTATTTGTATTTTATAAACATTGTATAAATGCCGTTGGTGATAAGTGATTTGTCGCCACGAAAAACAATTGAACATCATCATTGTCACTATTCATCCCACTGATGGGTACTCGCTTGTCCTGTGTCCTGTTGTTTGGCTATAGTCCACCACGCGGGCTAAGCGTGAGTTGGCGCCCTGCACCCTTATAATATCATTAATTGTTGAATACGTATGTTAAAAAAAAAAATAAACAAATTCTTTATTTAAAAAGTCAGATGTCCGTGCTTCTAAAAAATTTTGATAGCGATGTATGATTAATCCTATGTGATTATTTTCCTATCTAGTTTCTAATTAAACGATAAGTTATTCCTATACCTTCGGGACACCTAGGTCTTAATATGGAGTTAGAATTAATACGTGACCTCTGACTGTTAGTTACTTGATCTCATACATTTTCGTACTCTTTTCCTTATTAGATCCATGTTAGTTTCGAGTTAGTCAGGCGACACGTTACTACTACTATGGCTCGAAAGATTTTCATTAATATCAAGTGTCCGGCGAGACCTACAGAGCTTACACGACCTAAAAGTTGTTTTCCTGTAGCGAAAATATTCAATAAAAAAATAAAAGTATCATCACTGAGCCTAGAAACGGCAATACTCACCTCCCACTTCTTTGGACTTATAAATTGAATTAACCGTAGGTGTAAAGTGTACTTGATACTCTTCGGCGATACAAGAGCGAGTGTATTTACTTACGTTCAACTCTGTTGTTCTACAAAGACTAAAAAGCAATATAGTGCTTGTTATCCACGATATTAAAAACTCACAAAACATCTTGTCCTATAATGGAATCGTGCCGTTTGCAAAGTAAAAACCTGCGACATAAAACCAGCAGAAACGGGCAACCCTTACACAGTTTTGAAAAGGCAAAATCTGTCTGTATACAACGGTTTTGTAGACTCTAAGCCGCCTTCCTCCCGCCGGTCTTAACTTGAGCATAAATCTGTAATAGCTAGATTATGTAGGTGTTAGTATGCTTTCAAACAGCTTATAAATGCATCGACGAAACTTTAAAACAAGGTGGAAAGTGGCGGTTTTAGAAAGTCAGATTTCGTGATGTTGTGTCGCATATTAGGTGGTTGATACGACGCTTGGTTATTTATTACCTTCTAATCACCTACTTTAGACATAAAATAAGCAGTGATGGCCTCAAGGTTTGGGTGCGCGGTCGAGAATCTCGGCGGTCACGGGTTCGAACCCCAGGCACACACCTCTGACTTTTCGAAGTTATGTGTGTATTCACATCGAATTATCACTTGCTTTAACGGTGAAGGAAAACATCGTGATGAAACCTGCACACCTAAGAGTTCTTAGGAATTTCTTAGGCGTGTAGTCCGCCAACCCGCACTAGGCCAGCGTGGTGGACTATGGCTTAAACCCTCTCAATGGTAGAAGAGACCCGTGCTCAGCAGTGGGCGTTTATGGGTTGATGAAGAAGAAGACATAAAATTTTAGATATTTAGATGGAACTTGATACAACCTTGCCTAGTGAGCGAAGTAAGAGTATGATTTGTAGGATATCATCTAATTACGAATGTGTACAATACATTTAAATACTTTTAATCTTTGAAAGTTTTATAAATAAGTAAATAAACAGTAAATTACGCTGGTCTCAAACTCGGATACAATTCTTGTGTCGTGTGTATCAGACACATGAAGGGATTTTTTGCGTCAGTTTTTTTTAAACTACCTGTCTTAGTTTTTGATCACTATCAGTTTACACTCTGTATACAAACTCTCTCAATGGTGGACACCCGTGCCCAGCAGTGGGACGTACATGGTTTGATGATGATGATGACATAAACTTGAATAGTTAAGAACTAAAATACTTTTAAAGATGTCGAGCTCGGAAAAGTGTAGCATTATTATCTGAAAGTGTAAAATGAACGCTTACTCGGTTTAATGTCCTATTCTCTGAAAGAGCAATTTGCATATATTTCAGGAAAATATTCTCATAAATTACCATAATAATTCAGAACTATATGAAACTAAGTTAATGCTTGCAACACTGTTTTGTTACGGCATAAACACTTCCGTATTTGCTTAGCAAAATAGATATATGTATAACTTCTATCGTATATTCCCTGATGGTGTAGGCAGAGATACAACTCTGCACCCAAATTGCGCCATGCATATATAAGTCTCAATAGGTTGATATTGGCTTTTTTCGGGCAGATTTCCAGACTCCATGCTGCAATAAAAAAAAAATCCTATGGAGTAATCCAATAACACCTTACACGACCGATTCGAACCGGGGACCTCTAGACCGCACGGCACATAGTTGCACCGCGACACCACGAAGCAATCGAAGCGAAATATTTTAAAAGTGTGTATTGCGATATGATAAAACGTGATGTTTATTGTGTCATGTTACTTAATACAGTAGTTTAAACAGAAGTTTATTTGAAACTCAAAAAGTGGAATGGCAACTTTTTAATAATAAGAAGATGTTTTCCAAACTTAAAGTAAAATTACAAAACATTTATTAATTGTTCCGTCGCTGCGTCATTTTTAACTTATATAATTTAAAGTCATAGTGTTATTTCAATGAAAAAAATGTATCACTAAATTGGGTCATATTACAAAAATATAGACAATAGTTGTTAATTAAAACGGTTATAAAGTGTCGCTTTATAGAAACATTTAATTTTTACGACTCACTCCATTTTAATTGAGCAATAAACAAATTTTATCTTGTTCACGAACGGAATGGCTTTATCAGACAACCCTTAAAATCAACTTTGGCGGGCCGAGCAATGTGGAGTTATGAAAGTTTCGCAGTATTAAAATAACTTGCATTTTTAACTGAGTGCCGGCAAAATTTTGTTAAACAGTCCGTTTATCGTTTTAATGTAAAACGAATGGGTTACTTGTTAAATATTTTGTATGTTTTTTTGGCTGTGATGCGAGTTAATATTTAAATGAACAGTACAGATGTATAAGACTAGAAAGGAAATGTCAGCATGCCGAGCGTGTCGAACCTTTGATTACACCTTCCTAGGTTTGACACGGCCGCTTCTTAGTAATTGCGTAGCGTGTAATAATAAATGTGTAACAAACAATAACAGCCCTTTATTCTTGTTTGAAATTTTTATCATTACACGTGTGATTGTAGTAGAATGAAAAGGTGACAGATAGGCGGCGACACTCGTCTCCAAACAAATTACTATTTCCCTTCTAATCTTATTCAACTGTTTGTGATTAAAACTAACAGAACAGGCAAAGTATTACAAGGGCGTTTCGATTGATAAAATTGATCTCACAACGTAATGATATAAAATATACGGTTGCCGATACTGCCCAATCAAACGAATAATAATCAAGTAAAAATGACGAATTTCCCCACATTAAATAAAATTAGCTGATGCCCGTAAGAATACAAAGTGAATTCAAAATTGGCACGAATTGGTATTGGCCCAAATAAATCGACTGCAGTACAATTCAAACTATGGAAATCAAGCAGCTATCATCGGGAAAATCATTTGCATTCACCGCAACTTGTTTCACTCCACGTCGAAATTGAAATTAATTTTCGCCGCCCATCCGCTTACCGTTTAAGTCATGTCTATTTGCAACATGCTGGCGTCGAATGCGAAATACGGCTCCATTTTGGAATAACATTGTAATGTTTGCTTTATGTACCGCGTTTTGATTTGTTCGATGGCGTTTTACCTGGCAACATGAATAGTTCTGATCCTCAACCGGTTTCAACCAGGCCTAATTGTTTTACAGAGATGGAGTACGGATACGAGGAAGAGGAAGGCAGTGATGTGGATAGAGAGTTGCGGCCGGTGGCACGTCGCACCGCCAAACACATCGCCGCCGGAGAAGAGCGACCGCGAATCAATTCCAGCCAACAAACAACCCCTACTGATGGTAAGTCCGTTTTGATTGACTGGCTGAGCTGCCCGCCCGGGTTTAACCGGAGGCGCATTGCAAACATTGATTCCGTTGGCGTTCAAACAATTAGCATGCACATTTTGATTTAGTCTGCTACGTTTGGCTGTTGTTTTTTTTTCCCTGTGATAAATGTTTATAGGTTTAGTAACCTGTCGCCTGGAAGGTAAGGTGAGTAATGCTCCGAGATTAGTTAACTACTTGTAATACCCTTTAAGAAGAAAAGAAAGCTGAATTTTGCAAAAATATTTTAGGAGTAGATCAGATTGTATGTAGAAAATTAATAAATGACATGTCTTGAGAGATGACAATTGACGGTAGAAGAACAAAATCAGAATGAAATTTATCAAGAGCAGAAAATTGTTAAGTTTTATAAATTAAGTCAAAGTGTCATTAATACACCCAAGTTTGCATTATGGTTTGAGGAGAGAATAACCTAAAATATCAATCATGAGCACGGTCTTTAAGCCAAAGTCCTCTATTTTACTATGACACAGATTTGTGAATCTGTCTGTAATCTGTAAGGTCTGTTTTACACGTGCCACTAAAACGCCTTAAACCACGTGTACTGATTAGCAAATTCTAGGTCATTGAATTGTTTAATAAATGCTTTGTTTTACAGTTCGAGCACGAAGCAACAGAGGTAACTACCAAACGAGCAATAAGTAATGGACTCTAATTGTCCAATTCCCATTCTGGTGCAGGGGAATTTGTCGCTCCTGTAATACTATTATGTCAGTTGAGTTCCGACGGCCGAATAGCCATGGGTGGAATGATCCAAAGGGTGATGGGATTTCACTAAAGCGCTTCAAAGTAGCCTCATATTCGCGATGCATATGTAAATTGCATGCTTCATCAACCCATATACGCCCACTGCTGAGCACGGGTCTCCTCTATCATTGAGAGAGTTTAGGCCATAGTCCACCACGCTGGCCTAGTGCGGGTTGGTGGACTACACACCTAAGAAATTCCTAAGAACTTTTAGGTGTGCAGGTTTTATCACGATGTTTTCCTTCACCGTTAAAGCAAGTGATAATTCAATTTGAATACACACATAACTTCGAAAAGTTAGAGGTGTGTGCCTGGGGTTCGAACCCGCGACCGCCGAGATTCTCGACCGCGCGCCTAAACCTCGAGGCCATCACTGCTCAAATGTAAATTGCATACATTGTTTCAAAGGGGATCTGTTGCTTTATTTGTGGTTATGTCCTCTGGGTCGTTAACGAGCGATGCTATTTTGAACCTCTCATTACATCCCTCTTTTTTAATTAGAATGAAATTTCATGGTACTTTTAAAATGTCGCGGGAAAATTTGGTGTTGTATTGTAATATAGGGTAAGCAATCAAGTAATCAATACGAGTAATCAACACTATTTTAATACGTCAATTATTCGTCGGCTCTTAAGCTGAAACTTGGATTAAATCCAATTTCAAAGAAACGCATGGTATATTCCACTTTGATGAGAAACTAGTCTGGTAAAAACACACCAAAACCGGTCCTATAATTTTTGGTATGTATGTGATCAAACAAACTTTTAACTGGTGACAGATACATTAAATGTGACAAGTAGCGTGGTAGCAGAAGGCCTAAAATTGGTCTACATTAAATACACAAAATAAGAATAATCCATTTTGAATTTGTACAAATGGATCCCAGATCAAGATGAACATGAGTGTCTCGTACCATTACTTCATAAACAAAACACGACCACAAGCGTGCGGTATATACGAGATACAATCAAAATCAGAATAGGTACATATCAGTTTGCGAAATGCCTTTGATACATAGACAATAGGAAAACTGATTGGTTCTGACCACTCAGAGGATTGACAACACTGTCATCTGTTTACTTCGACATTCATCCCTATTATTTCGTATGTGTCATGTATGGATCAGAGTGTTGGTCTACGAAGAAGACGGACCAAAGGCGACTGCATGCAGCAGAAATGCGAATGTTGCGATAGATGTTTGGGGTGACACGAATGGACAGAGTGAGGAATGACTATGTTAGAGGAAGTTTGAAAGTAGCTCCGGTGATAGATAAGCTGAAAGGAAACCGTCTGTCGTGGTATGGTCATATTATGAGGAGAGATGAAACGTATGTTGGAAAAAAAAATTATGAGTATGAATGTCGAAGGATGGGCTAGCAGAGGAAGGCCAAAGAAAAGATGGATGGAATGCGTGAGAGGTGATATGAAAGAGAAAGGGGTTACTGAAGATACGACGGCTGACAGAGATATTTCGAAGGAAAAAACATGCTGCGCCGACCCCAAATAGACTTGGGAAAAGGGCAAGTGGATGACGATATTTCGTATGTGTCCCTCAAAAGTGTGATTACAAAGGCCGTTATCAGACTTTACCAAATTGCCTTGCATCAAATTGTGAACGTTTGGCAAATTGATTTCGTACTGGATCCGAGCGGGATTGATTATGACGCATGGATTTGCCCAGTTTTGGGATCATACGCGTCAGATTGAAATTTGTGATGCATCTTTGGCTGTATCACTTTTGTTGAAATTGGCTTTCCGTTCTGAAAATAACCGATAACTTTTGCCTACGTTTACTATCATCAGTTCTGCTATACATAATGGAAGACCGCTTAAATATCATAATTCACCTTGTCTTAACGTATCAGACTTCATCTTTCAGCGCATGATTTGGTTAAAGCAAAGATTATACATGACATGGATAGTTCGTTGTGACCTTTTTTTTTATCCTTTTTTACATTGTCTTCTATATTTCTTCTTACGATGTCCCCCATAAAAGTAGAGGACTGCAAAATGCAGGCTTAACGTAGTACAAAGATTATCTACATAACAATCTCTTTTTAAAGATGCTTTAAATAAAATATATGTCGCACTGAGTAAAACATACCTAGTTATAATGCAAACAGGAAATTAGATCCTAATATCGCATTTCGAGGAGCAAATTCATGCTAAAAACCTGAAAATTTAGGGTAGGCGCAGTAGCTGTTGCCAATCCACTTAGTCTACCAATCAGCACCGGCGCGCAAACTAATTATAATCGTCCATACAATTAAATTGTCTGCAATATGGCGACAAGCCCAAGAATTAAGATGATTTTGGACGAGAAGGCCGTAGAATATGATTACAAACCTAAAAGATGAAAAATTTTACTTGCTTGAGAGAGAAATAATGATTCAATCTTATTTAGAAAGAGAAAGATGAATTATTTCCTTCAAGAAAGGAGACGTAAATATTCACTGGTTGCTTTATCTGCAACTAAAATGTTTTTTTTTTTCAATTTGTACACATAAATACCCGGGTTTTCTTTCAATTTTATGTAATTGCATTAAATATTGTAATATCAGTCATAGCTAAGTCAGAGAACTTTTTTAGCATTTATTGAGGAAGCCTATACTATCAAGTACGATGCTATTACGAGCGGAGCAGTAATGAAAAATAAAAAAAGCAAATTCAGCTATTCTGTTTTCCGTAGCTTTTTATTTTATTTTTTTAATTTATTCTACTTTATTATTACACCAGGGTACCCTGCGTGGTGATATCTAGTTCCTTATCCAGATAACACTAGCACTGATTGCAGTTTAAAGTGAGACAAAAATAAATACTATTTGCTGCTTTGTTGTAAGAAGAAGCCATCCTACGAGATATAGCTACTCCAACAACAGCACGAACAGAAATCAGAGAGCTCTGGCACTCAGCGTGTCTCTAGGGACCTAACTTGTCATTGCCGAAATTAACCAGAAATGTAGTAAATAGTATTCTACGGCGTTGGTAATAGTCGATAGCGATCATAAGCCGGACTTATTCCATCTAGAAACTTCTCTAGCAACTTGCTTATTAAATTAGACTCTGCTGAATTGGGAAAGTCATATATTGAACGCCTTCTTGGTGGGACCAAACTTAGTTGTCGTGGACTTGATCTAATAGTGTGGGATGAAAAGTGTGTTGAATTTTGTAAAAATATTAAATTTAAAAAACCGGAAAGAATTTTTAAACGGTTAGACGGACAGCGAAGTCTTAGTAATGACCTCATCACTAAAACGGGACCTCCCGTTTTACCCTTTGTGTTCGGACAGTGGCGGATTAACACATATGCTGCCAGTAGGCTAGTCAAATTCCGCCCCTTTAAGCTAAAAAATTTTTCTTTTTAAAATAATCCATACCTATCTTATGAAATGTAGGACCAAAAAATATTTTGAGGCAAATTTGCCGCCCCAGGCTCCAGCCTACTCAGCCTGCTGGTGAATCTGCCACTGGGTTCGGAGCCCTAAAAATGACCGTAAAAAACTGGTTCACCAAAATTTAAGTTTATATTTTCGTCGTCGTGTTTAATGAATCAATGAGAGCCATTTGTAATTACGTTCTTGACGTGACTTTTATACTATCGTTTAAATACTCATAAATCTTTTGAATTCTCTCAGCCTCGCCGCGAATATAATTTTACACTCGCTGGCGCTTTTCGAAACCTTTTTTTCTGTAATTAATTTTAGTTTTTACAAAAAGGCAACAGAAATAAGAGTAAGAAATTATAAAATAATTAATGTGTCAGAAAAAATACGTAGATAATTGTTTTTTTGCGCATTATAAATTGTAAATACCTTCATCTCTGTCTTACTTTGGTGAAAATATTCTACAAAACAAATACACTCAACAGTCATTCGAATCTTGTATTTTACGAATCAGAAAGTACAAGTCTTTTCGGTCTAACAATCACCCAGACCCGAAACAAATACTTCTAGATCTCACAAAGATTGAGGCTTTAAGAAAACCAATTTAAAATTAGAAAGAAAAATCAAATTCAATTCGTAATTTCCTTACCGAATGCATCTTAGAATTCCCATAACCATAATTTCGCTCATAAAATATGGTTTAATATTTTTTGCTGGAATCAAAAGCGGTGTTATGCACATAGTGGAAGGGGCAGCTCGGCGGTGCCTTTGGGGGGACGTGGCGGTCTGCTTAACGGGATAATCTCCGGCCAGAAAAGTTAAATCATTTACATTTAGTGTCGCGCGATCTCTAACATTTTTAATAAGGGAATGTGCATTCAAAAGTTTTGCTGTGTTAGTGTTGTGAAATGACCATGCTAGTTCATGTAATTGCGGAAATGTTGTTTGTTTTTCTTTGTAGACATGATGGGTTTTTTGTAATATTCTGCATGTAGCTTAAGTGTGCGGCGGCGATTTAATTTAATTTTAAAGGCGTATAATAAAGGTTTAGAATATAAACAAGTAGCTCTATGTAATTAAAGTCATGATGCCTTCAAGACGCAGGCACAAAGTGGAGTAAAATTCACTTATCGTTGTCGTTGTTGTGTAACTTTTCGAGGTTATGTCCGAATTCCCAATAAAATATCATGTACTTTAACGGCGAAGGGAGGCATCGTGAAGAAACCTGCACACCTGAAAATATTTATGGATTTCTTAGATATTTGCGAGCTCGCACTTTACAAATGTGGTGAACTAAGGAGACACAAGAGTGATATCTATGTGTCTACCTACTTAGGATATGGAGATGACCAGTTCCAGCAGTAGGATGTATGACAAATTATGAAGTAATTTTTACACAAGCTACTTCTACGCCAACGACTAGGCCAGCGTGGCGGACTAAGGCCTTAACCCTTTCAGGTACATCAGGTCCTTAACAGGCTGATAATTTTGTAATTATCGAAGTTATTTCACAAAGGCTACTTTTACCTTACGATTGCCCTTCGGTAGTCCACTAAAAACGCTCTATATCCAAACACGCTTGCAGCAAACGTAATAATTTCTCGTTGGAATCAAGTTTTGTACGTTTTGTCTCGCTCCGTAGGTACGTCGCGTGACATTGCCGCGGTAGCACGCCGCTTGCCTAGCGCACAGGTCGTTCACCCCGACATTCGCACAAAAGGCGCCGATACTGCGTGCACAGCCCATAATCCCGTAACATTTGAATAAAACTACGGCTTAGCCAGCTATAATGTAAGGGAAAAGTAATTATGATTTAATCGTCGGAAATAGGTATTTGGGTTACGAAAATGTCAATAGGTATACTAAATACTCCTGTAGCATGATACTACTAAGCTATCAATATTTTATTACGTTCCATCTTTGTTGATTACCTGAAGTGGTATTTTTTTTTTCAAACTACATTCTTTTACTATTTACTTCAAAAGTAATCATGGTGGGAATGTAAAATAATGGGTGTGTACGTGACATCAGAAGGCCTCAGGTTCGATGGTTCGGTTGAGAAATTTGTTATTCGGTGTTTTTATTAGGAAATCCTCAATAGGAAACGGTATTACGCTCGCCCTCTATCGGAGGAAACTTAAAACATACGCTGCACAAGTGGTTGTAGAAACACATTCCCGTATACTTCATCGGAGATAATCTTGAATATATTCATGTATGTGAGAAATATGTACATGGTAATTTCCATATTATTTATGGCAGTTTCCATTCCATTTCTATTTTTACATTTTCCATACAAACCGCATACTTATTAGCGATGGTTGTATGAAATATGTCAAAATTTTTACTTTTGCTCGGGATTTCTTTTCAACGCCAGAAGGTATGTAATCACCTTAGCTATTGCCTGCCCTAATTTCCGATCACGGTCTGAATACACCCTGTATATAATAATTACAATACAAAAAATTCAATATGACACGCAATTTAATAAAACTATTACATTCAAGATTAACAATAAAATTATTCCAGTCTAGACTACTTTTTAGATTTATAATAACGACATCTGAAACATTATAATCTTTAACAAATTATTTCAACCACTTAAAAAAAAAAATTCGAAAATATTAAAATTTAACAATGTTCTTACTTTCTTTGTTTGGTCCAAAACAAAAATAGTTACTGTGTGCGTTACGAATATTTTAATACTAGCTGTCCCGGCAAACTTCGTATCGCCCTACCAGTCAATGAATGTCTTGTTACTTATTAACAGAATTTAATTTTTAATTACTTAGGTATATCATCATCCCCTTGCCCTGGTCCCAATTAATTACTTGGGGTCGGCGCAGTATCTCTTCTTTTTCCACACATCCCTGTCAGCCGTCATGTTTTCATTCACCCCTTTCTTTTTCATATCTTCAGCCACGCACTCCATCCATCTCTTTTTTGGCCTTCCTCGGCTCGCCCATCCATCCACTTTCATGTTCATCACTTTTTTTTCCTACATATGATTAATTCCTTCTCTTAATGTGCCCATACCATGACAGACGGTTTCCTTTCATCTTTTCTATCACAGGAGCTACTTTCAGACTTACCCTAAAGTATTCATTTCTGACTCTGTCACTCCGTGTTATACCACTTTGCTGCATGCAGTTGTCTTTCGTAAGTCTTCGTCGTTGACCATTTTTTTTTCCCTTGACCTACCATTTGTCGTACCTACATTCCAACTTGCATACCTCAATCTCATTTCCCGGGCTAGTGTCTTACGTTGCCCGCGCCCGGGCTGGTGTAACAAACCTTGCCCATTTCTCATAGGAACCGGGTGCTGCCCCTGCGCGTCGGCTACGGGGGACGGCCTAGGCCCTGTCACCTTTCTTATTATACATACTGTATAAATGTTTTGGCAAATGTTTTACGGCCGCCCGCCTGTCTGACACCAACTCTCCTTGGGGCTTTCGTTCTTTTGGTAAAGGGGTAGAGATAGCGTGTGTTTGGGTACAGGATATTGCAGGTAACGATTTTTGGCCTGATGGTAAGGATGCCACAGTCCCGGATAAGGAAATAGTGGGAGACTCCAACAGCTCGGGGGGCCGAGGTCGCGAACTCATAGCCCTGTTCCATGACTGGCTAGATCAATGGAAAAGGCATCCCCTGACCATTTATTAATATTTCTTGATGGAGATTTAGAATATTTTAGATATTCAAGCATAATAAAAAATAAAATATTAGGCACTACCAAGGAGATTTGTTACACAAAATAAATTTCTGAACGCCTTAATATTTGACAGCCAAAAAATGTCAATCCATTGTCATGAGAATTCTGCATTTTTAACATCTAAAATACGCAATAATTCGAATGTTATAGATACATATTGTCGATTCAAAATGCTTATTTTAATAAGTTCTTTTATTTGAGGGGGCCTCTAACTGCATCGACGGGATGACCATTAAATGACAGGAAATTTTGTATGGTGTTAAAGTTCAAAATGACTTAAGTATCATTACGAACCTTTTGTATGGGAATATAGAAAAGTATTATTTTTAGACCTTTTCAGGCAATTATTAAAATGTATCTCTCCGTAAGAACAATCCTCGTACTTCAAGGAATATTATAAAAAAAGAATTAGCGAAATCGGTTCAGCTGTTCTCGAGATTTGCGCTTAGGAACACATCGAGCAATTCATTTTTATAACATAGAACTCCTCCACTACGATTTAAACTTTATTGTATTGTATTAAAGTTTAAATTGACTTAATTATTAAAACGAAACTTTTGTATGGATAAAGAAAACAATGAAAAGTCCCACGGGAACGCTATCGAACGGGATAAAAAGTATCCTATGTCCGTCTCCTGGCTCTAAGCTACCTCCCTACCAATTTTCAGCCAAATCTGTTCTGCCGTTCTTGAGTTATAAGTGGTGTAACTAACACGACTTTCTTTTATATATATAGACTAGCTGTCCCGGCAAACTTCGTATCGCCCTACCAGTCAATGAATGTCTTGTTACTTATTAACAGAATTTAATTTTTAATTACTTAGGTATATCATCATCCCCTTGCCCTGGTCCCAATTAATTACTTGGGGTCGGCGCAGTATCTCTTCTTTTTCCACAAATCCCTGTCAGCCGTCATGTTTTCATTCACCCCTTTCTTTTTCATATCTTCAGTCACGCACTCCATCCATCTCTTTTTTGGCCTCCCTCGGCTCGCCCATCCATCCACTTTCATGTTCATCACTTTTTTATCCTACATATGATTAATTCCTTCTCTTAATGTGCCCATACCACGACAGACGGTTTCCTTTCATCTTTTCTATCACAGGAGCTACTTTCAGACTTACCCTAAAGTATTCATTTCTAACTCTGTCACTCCGTGTTATACCACACATGCACCGCAACATTCGGCATCTTTGCTGCATGCAGTCGTCTTTCGTAAGTCTTCGTCGTTGACCATTTTTTTTTCTTTTTCCCTTGACCTACCATTTGTCGTACCTACATTCCAACTTGCATACCTCAATCTCATTTCCCGGGCTAGTGTCTTACGTTGCCCCCGCCCGGGCTGGTGTAACAAACCTTGCCCATTTCTCATAGGAACCGGGTGCTGCCCCTGCGCGTCGGCTACGGGGGACGGCCTAGGCCCTGTCACCTTTCTTATTATACATACTGTATAAATATTTTGGCAAATGTTTTACGGCCGCCCGCCTGTCTGACACCAACTCTCCTTGGGGCTTTCGTTCTTTTGGTAAAGGGGTAGAGATAGCGTGTGTTTGGGTACAGGATATTGCAGGTAAGGATATTTGGCCTGATGGTAAGGATGCCACAGTCCCGGATAAGGAAATAGTGGGAGACTCCAACACCTCGGGGGGCCGAGGTCGCGAACTCATAGCCCTGTTCCATGACTGGCTAGATCAATGGAAAAGGCATCCCCTGACCATTTATTACGATTTGTTGAAGGAGATTTAGAGTATTTTAGATATTCAAGCATAATAAAAAATAAAAAATTAGGCACTTCCAAGGAGATTTGTTACACAAAATAAATTTCTGAACGCCTTAATATTTGACAGCCAAAAAATGTCAATCCATTGTCATGAGAATTCTGCATTTTTAACATCTAAAATACGCAATTATTCGAATGTTATAGATACATATTGTCGATTCAAAATGCTTATTTTAATACGTTCTTTTATTTGAGGGGGCCTCTAACTGCATCGACGGGATAAACATTAAATGACAGGAAATTTTGTATGGTGTTAAAGTTCAAAATGACTTAAGTATCATTACGAACCTTTTGTATGGGAATATAGAAAAGTATTATTTTTAGACCTTTTCAGGCAATTATTAAAATGTATCTCTCCGTAAGAACAATCCTCGTACTTCAAGGAATATTATAAAAAAAGAATTAGCAAAATCGGTTCAGCTGTTCTCGAGATTTGCGCTTAAGAACACATCGAGCAATTCATTTTTATAACATAGAACTCCTCCACTACGATTTAAACTTTATTGTATTGTATTAAAGTTCAAATTGACTTAATTATTAAAACGAAACTTTTGTATGGATAAAGAAAACAATGAAAAGTCCCACGGGAACGCTGTAGAACGGGATAAAAAGTATCCTATGTCCGTCTCCTGGCTCTAAGCTACCTCCCTACCAATTTTCAGCCAAATCTGTTCTGCCGTTCTTGAGTTATAAGTGGTGTAACTAACACGACTTTCTTTTATATATATAGATTAACAAGAGAATGCTTTATATATTTGATTCAAAGCAATGTTTTCAATTTAGTCTTATCTCTACATCAAGAATACGTAAGCATGTCTGAGCTCCAAATATCCAAGGAGCGATTAACATAGAAATTACTGAGTTCAAGGTTGATTCAAGATGTTCGTGTATAAATTGTTGCGAGATATACAAGAAATAACTTAGAACTTGCTCGGCTTATAATAAATCCACAAATTTTTGCCCTGAAAACTTCACATATCAGAATTTTTTGGGGAATTATCAGGTTTCTAACGATGACTTTCTTGACTATAGCAAAAGGGATAATTAATAAGGTCTACACACCTAACTATTAAGTTAAATGTGTGCATACGAATCCACGTTCCTCAAGTTGATCTCGACAGATCGGGCGTTTAATTAGACACAATTGAGGAAACCTGAAGTTACCTCGCAAATTAACGTGCAAGTTCTGCAGATACATACGATGCAATATAAATGTGAGTTTATAAACTATTTCATCATACAACCGCCTGCGCAGTGACTGCATAACGGGTTTGAACCTGGCACGAACAGAAATGACGATATGACTATACAGGATTAGTCGCCCATATGGTTAGATAACCAAGACCGACCATAGATAAGTATGTAGAGTGTCATCATCATCATCAACAGCCCTTAATTCGTCCACTGCTGGACATAGGCCTCTCCTATGGCACGCCACTGGGCTCGATCTTCGGCTCTCCTCATCCAACCACTGCCAGCCACCTGGCGGATATCGTCAGCCCACCTTGCCTAAAGGCGTCCTACACTACGTTAGATGTAGAGTGTGGCTCACGAAATTTAATATAATACTCCTTGCTCGTTTGCCTCAATTTTCCATGGAAACCCAAAGTTACCAAGTAGAGTATACCAAATGTCGTCGCTTGGCACAATCAGGGTGTGATAAAACGCGACGTTAAGAATGATGTCACACGTAATATACCCAGGAACATATAAAAAGTAAACTGGCAAACTTTTATACATTAATGAATCGACATGCGACAAACACAGGAACAGACAAAAAGCATGATTTATGAAGATAAATTGACGTTAACGAAGCGACTGCCGGCAAATTTCCCTTTGAACAACTAATATTCGTCGCAGATCGGAGGGTGGATACGCAGGTAGGGTAGACACGTTTGCCTAACTAAATTACTCTGATTGAAAGTTTGCCCCGATGTCGACACTTCGTCACTGAAATGCAATTATCGTGACGTATGACTTTGAGCTCGCGTTTGTTTTTTATACGGATCGTACAGCACACGACACTTGAAAATTTAGTCCTAGGAAAATACGTCGTTTCAAGCAATTTAAAAATTTGGCTATGAATCGTCCAAAACCTTGCTGAAGCAGTCACTATTTTAGATATCAAGATTAATGTGAACCTTCTGCGAGAGATTGAATTCGCTGTACGAACTTAAAACTCGCAAATCAAAGAATAAGTATGTTTAAGACATTTAAGAATAAGCCGTTGCAATTTTAAAAACTGGGGCTATTTAATGTTTGGCTTTCTTTGTCTGCTTGCTGCTTATTCAGTTAAGCGAGTTGTATCGTTGGAATACGTCACTACTAAAAGGTCCCTCGGATAGATTGCGCTACTTAATGTAATTGCTGTGTGACCTTTGTAGAATTAAAAAGACCGTCGTATTTCTAGCCTTGTACCGTTCAAAGTTGTAGGAGGCTCCCTGGGGGAAAGCTGAGGTGCATTTCTACACCCACTGAGTAATAAAAATCATGAGGCTATCAATTTCTGTGCATGTTCGTAGACTTATCTAAAAACAATTTTCTAATAGGGAATAATTACGCAGTTATGATTGTTAACTCACTAAATCTATTTGTGAATATTAAAATAGAGAATTATCACTATAGATTCAAATCTATGGACTTCGGTCAACCGAATTTGTCCAATTCAATTGAAGAATCGTCTCCAAGTATATATTATACGTAAGGACGACAGCTATCTCTTATACAAATTGACTAAACGCTAACAATTGTTTATTCACCCGATTCAGTACTTCTAGCTAAGTCACAGGCAGAAGCTATAACAATAAAGACGCAAAGCTAGTAATTTTTGGTGAATAAAAGGCATGGTTGAGGCGAAACCGCAGAGCTCCCGCCGTTTGAACCGAGACTGCGGTGAAAATACCGCAGGGGCGCGACCATTCACAATATCAAGATATAGCTGTAATGTAATGTTTGGCGGGTTTTTACACTCGCACGGCAAATGACCTCAGATGAGTGCAGTGTCGAAGCTAGAAGACAATTGGAACTCGAGGGACCGAGTAATGTTCTACTGGCAAAATTTGTAATAAAAATACTAGTTACAGATATTATATACCGTCGAATCCGGCTATAAACACTACGGCTACGATATAGTCATAACAACCGAATGGCAAAGTCCCCGTGGAATCTATATTAACTAAAAAATATCCCTTACAGCAACTATCGGATATAGCTTCCTAAATATAAGTCCTTTCAGCGTCGATATATCCAGTTACGACTGTGCACGCAAAATGTTTTTGTAATCAGCTGTTTTCCTACTGCTGGGTACGAGAATCCTCTACTATTAGTTTATGGCCTTAGTCCACAAAAATGGCCTCGTAGTTTACGCGCGCGATCTAGAATCCTAAATATTTTAATCGAAAAAATTAGAAAGCCACCACCTTTTTCCTATGAAACAAAACTTAAATGCAATCCGATACGGCTGATCGCGGAAATATACTTGCGTGCGTCCCTATTTCGCTGTTTACATTTAAATAGGGTGGTCGGATACGATTACCTACTGACCTGATAACCAGGCTTGTAAGGCTCACTCACCAAACAAAACACTATCGCTTTACGTCGATTTTCTACGAAACACAGATTTCCATCCTTCCCTTTACCGCATATAGTATTGCTCGCTATGATAGCCTCTTCACGTAAATTTAAGCGAGTTTGGTTCAGTGTATAGAGAACCAATAACCGAGCGAACCAATTGCCCGAATTTCTCTGT
Organism: Cephonodes hylas; assembly: GCA_030295005.1. Classification (NCBI taxonomy): domain Eukaryota; kingdom Metazoa; phylum Arthropoda; class Insecta; order Lepidoptera; family Sphingidae; genus Cephonodes; species Cephonodes hylas. Next base: position 18,154,515 of record AP025360.1, read on the forward strand.
TTCTGTAGACCTTGTTATAGTTTACCTACCATGTATCGGTTTCGCTTTCATTGTTCTATTCAAGGCTCATGACGTCATCTCAATTTATACTAAGTTGCCATGTACTACATATGTACATTTGAAGTTAAATACATTTGTGAATAAAACAACATGTTGTTCCTGCAACGGAGTGAACGTATGTTGACAGCTGACAGGCTCTCTAAGTTTAAAAATATCATCATGTGACAACCCCGTGGCGCAGTTGGCTAGACACCAGCTTGCGAAACGAGCGGCCGCGGGTTCGATCCCCGCACCGAGACAAATGTTTGTGTGATCTACAAATATTTGTTTCGGGTCTGGGTGTTTGTGAGACCGAAAAGTCTCTCGTAGTTTCTGATACCCACGACACAAGACTCGTATCTTAGTGTGGGCCAGGACTATGTGTGTGACTGTTGAGAGTATTTATTTATGTTTCCAGTGCACTCACCTTAAGGAGTGGTTGTGTCATAGCTCTAACATTGACATAAGTATTATTAGTTACTCATTCTTCAAGTCAAAGTCGAACCGTCAGTCGTTGCAAATTATTTCCATGAATGCGTACATGGTTCTTGCAATTACAACCCAATTACCCCACATTAAGATACAAGTCTAGTGTATTGGGTATCAGAAACTACAAGACTTTTCGGTCTCACGAAAAGACCCGGAACAAATATTTGCGATCACGCAAACATTTGTCTCGGTGCGGGGATAGAACCCACGGCCTCTTTCGCAGGCTGGTGTCTAGCCAACTGCGCTACGGGTCGATTCAATCATAGTATGACTAAGAGTATTACTTCGCGTTTCTAGCTTGACCATTATTAATCCGACTGACATATTTCTAGTTCAGTCAAAAATACGGAAGGCTGCAGTAGCTAAAACTTGATACCCAGAATTCGGGTTCCGTTAAGCCCCACATTCAATAGATTCGTCAATACTGTTATATTCGACGAATTGAAATTTTTCATACGCTGTTCCCGGTAATCCTGTTCTGACAGTTGAGTATGATAGGTTTCGGAGGATTGACCACATTTTACCGAGTTCAAAAAATTTAATTTGGTTCAAAAAATGTGAATGATATTATCAAAAAGTTCGAATGACACTTTGAAGTATAATTTTTAATCGAATGCTGGCTCGCCTTATTATTTGCTCAAATACGAGGATCAGGTGCTTTAATAGTAAATTTAAAGAAATTATGAATACTTATGAAACTCTTTTAAAAATCAAGATTTTTCAGGTGAGAAGTACATGCATTAAATCAAAACATTATTGTATTTGAGGGCAGATTATACACTATTCTTATTTACCAACTCCAGTTACGAATCAAGAAGATCCAGAAGTATTTTGACTTACCTGAAAAAAAGAAAAAAATTACATTACATCCACCAATAAACGTGAGTTTTAAAGTTAAAGGTCTCAGGATTATATCCAAAAAATTTGGCTAGCTCTTGGTTGATTCATCCCAAAGGATGTTTAGGAATACTAAAAATGTCATTTAATCAATTTAAAATTCAATTTCTAATGAAACATTAATAATGATAGCTCGTTGTAATTACACACATAACATCGAAAAGTCAGAGATGTGTTCTTGGCAACTATAAAAAACTTATAATTTTTACACATAAAATTATACATTGCATTAAGTCATAAACAAAGGTTTAATATAGCTAGCTAAGGGCCTGCAACAATAATCACGTACTTAAAATATTATTATCAAGTTTACCGCAAGCGATTTGTTGGTCGACCGATCGGCAGACTCTCTGAGCTCTCCAAGAATTTTCACTTTCAATATCCGACATAATACTGCTGGGTACATATTTTTCTCATTTCATCGCCTTTCCCTGCCTTTAGGAATTCAAAGCATTCAATACATTTATTATTGGATATGCGTGTGCCGTCGAATCAGAAATGCTGAGTGAATATCGCCACATACAAAATTCATATGCATATGTGGCATAGCATTACTGATCTTATATTATACTTTGTCCTGGGTCTCTAACGTTAGTACATATTTTTTGGTTCATACACCAAAATTGTACCTAGATTTCAACATCATTCATTATCTATCCAGCAGCCATCAGATTGGATACTCCACTAAGGAGGTTTTTATTCCCATCTCCAGACTTTATCAAGCCGTAAAATCTTCCAATTGTAGGGATCTTCAAATCAAACCAAACATCGATGTATCTACTCCTATATCAACCAACATATGAATCGCGTATGGGCCCGAGCCTCATCTCCACTTGAGTAGGATTATGTTTTAGTCCAACCTCGCCAATCCACATCGGAGAAATATACGTGCGAAAGCTTCACGATGTTTTCTTTCATCGTTAAAGTGCGTGATCATAAATACGCAGTACTTCGAAAAACCCGTCTGTGCATTTTTCATCACCAATTTTTCAGTTCAAAAATCGATTTAGCCTTGTATTTGCAACTATGATTAGCGAAATAAAACAAAACATTCTCGATTGGTCGATATTAAAACTATACACATTTCATCCATAGATATAACGTTATAAAGCAATACTTTAGAAGAACGATTACCGTATAATCATAGCCTGTATATTGTTAGATTACGTTGGCCTCTTTTATGAAAATTAACGCTCCCGGCACACTTCAGTTTCACACTTTGTTCGAGTGACCCACTTACCGCAAATTGAGTCCATAATTTCCTCCTTCTATTATTGGTATTCGTACATGCAATTTAGATAATCGTGTTTTTTAGCTAATATAGGCTGAATATTGACTGGGTTAAACGAGTTTGATTAGCTGTAATAATATTGTCAGCGGAATACGTTTGTGGTTGAGAGCTTCTACACTAGCTTTTGGGTATATAGGCCTTTCCTATCTAGAAATTCTTTGCAGTCTATGGAGTCTTGCTCCGTGCTAAAATAACAATATCGATGTATTTATATGTAAATATAATATAATTCATTATGATGAGGGCTGCAGAAGACCGGGATGGTTGGCGCTTTCTTGGGGAGGCCTACGTTCAGCAGTGGACGGCGATAGGCTGAGTTAATGACAAACATAACTTAGAAAAGTCAGAGGTGTGTGTCGGAGGTTCTCGACCGCGTGTCAAAACCCCGAGGCCATTTTCTAAATGAACTGCGTGAGGCAATATATTTTCCTTCATTGTACGTTTGAAATCATTTACTCAAGAGCAATGAAGCAGCTGCACATATTTCTTTACTGAACTCGTTGCGCAACTTTCTATCGCTCCAAGTTCCCCCGTAATAAATATTAAACATCTGCTTCGGGGAAAAAAGGTATCCAGTTCCCGTAAACTAATTAAGTCTGTATTAATAAAACTGATTATGCAAGCAGTTTTCTTATGAACAGGTGCAAGAATAATATGAACACATCGGTCTATTATAGTGTCTGTTTTCAGTTTAGTTTCCATATAATTCTTAGGTAATATTCCGGACATAAAATCATGGTTCAATTATGTACTATAATTAAAATTGTCTTTTAAATAGTAGATTGTACTGCACAATGACCTTAGAAAGAGAGTTGAACTTTTTTCAAGGTGACCTCTTTATTATTTGTGGACACAAATATCTTTATGGACAATCATCAAGACCTATATACGTCTCACTACTCTGCACGGGTTTCCTCCACAATTGAGGCAGTGTAGGCCTTAGTCCAACTGCCCTAGTGCGGTTTAGTGGACGATATACAATGTAATTATAAAACGTTGTTAGGATTGATGGAATGAATGCGCTTTCTCTCCAATGTTTTATTTAAAATATCCCGGAAAGAAAGCGATTCCAGGTTACCGCGAGATGAAGAAAATTCCGCATGAAAATGTAAATTATTTCTCTAGGTAATGTTGTTTCTCGGGTGAACTGTTTTACTTACTATGGTATAATAACGCTTTACTACTTTGGAATTCTTAAAAACGTAATACGAAATTATCTATGCAGTGAAAGAAGAATATTTATAGCAATACAAAATATTAATATGAAATTAAATACAAATGAATTGGTATTTTTGCGATTTACGAGTATAACTCAAGTTGCTCTCAAAAAGTCTAAATTAGAACCCCGATTTGGTTTGGTCCGTGGACATGGAAAGTGGTATCTGGATCCCACAGATGATGACTTTGATGATGACGATAACTTTCCAACGCGAGAATTGATGAGCACATGAATTAACCCCAAGCCATTTGAAAACTTCCATCCAAAACCAGTACAATTTGTTAAAGGCTCGGCGAAAAATCAATATGTTTTAATTGGTAACCCTCCCGCTGGCGATACGCAAATTTCACACCCCACCTCGCCGCCCGTACAAACTCAATTAGTTTTGACACACCAACTTAACCCGTCGCCGCTTCCGTGCACCAGTATGTTAACGTATGCAAACAAAATCAGCTTCATAAAATTGGTCATAGTGGGTTAAATTGTTTAAGTCGTTATTAGCTAATATTCGTCACAGTTTCGAGGTACGGGCCTCCTACTACTCAGGGGTTTAGGCCTTAGTCTTTTTTTTTTATCGAGGGGAAAGCTGTTTATGGCTCTACTTCCCGCCAGCCCGGGGGCAGTGGTGGGCGGGAAGCGTATGTCGGGGTCACCGGTCTTCCAGCCCGGCGCGCGGCGACGTCCTGTCCGCGCAGATGTTGGTGCCGGGCTGGGTCCCTAACAAAATCCCTATACCGGCATTCCGACCAAAACCCCCCGGTAGCTATCTCCGCGCTGAGTGGGGCGACCACGGTACGCGGGCGAGAAGCGCCGACCGTCATCCGCAGCCGCCCGGTGCGCCTCCGAGACGTCAACGTCTCGGCCGTCTCGGAGTTGTAGGGGGCGCAGTTGCACCCCCACTTGCTTGTTCGGACGCCCCGGTTGTGAATGGGCGCCCGCGACGTACACAGGCCACAGTGCCGCCGCCCCTCTCGAGGTCACTTTCAGTGAGGACGCGTCGCCCCCGAAACGCGCCCAGCGACCCCAAGGGCCCCTTTGAGTCGCCTTTTACGCCTTAGTATGCCACGCTGGTCTAGTCCACCATCTAATATACAGGGTATATTTAGACTGTATTCGGAAATTAAAGCAAGTAATAGCCACAGTTTTAAGGCAAATGGGTTTGTAATCAAATACATATATAATAATAAATAAGGGACAAGAATTGTACGCTATGGCTCAGAAAAAATACTGAAGCAAAGCAGGACGAATTTTCATTGTATAAAAATTCAAATCATAAATTGTAGCAATAAACCTGTTTTATTTTCTTTCTCGTAATATATTTAAAAACTTACCACCGGCAAAGTTTTGCCGAACGCAAGCAATATTTCTAAAAAGCGGTGTGCACTTTAATCCGCGCTCCACTCCACTTAAGGCATAACATAAATTTCCATAACTTGAGATATAACTGGTACTCCATAGAAGCTCCCTAGTCTATTCCGGAAAGAAATGTTTATTCAAAATTAGACCTAAGGTCATGGTCTTGTCTGCCTATATAGATTGGGGAACGAATCATCAAAACTTAATCAGTGAGTCATTAAATTCATTAATTTCATCATTCATCATCATGTACATGGGGCATGCCACAGACGGACACGGGCCTCTACCACTGAGATGGTTTCGACTTTAGTCCACCATGGTGCCCTAGCGCAAGTCTGCGGACTACACACCTAAGAACCTCAAGCTGTGCCGGTTTTACCACGATGTTTTCCTTCGTCGTTTAAGCAAGTGAATTCATTGTGAATACACAAGTAACTTCGAAAAATCAAAGAGTCCCTGGGTTTGAAGCCGCGACCGCCGATATTATTGACCGCACGCCTAAACCTAGAGGCCATCACTGTTTTATTAAACGACCTTTGCATATTAGCAGTTCGTTTTTATAATTACATAATACGGCTCCGAACATATCAGTTACGGGAAATAACAAATATTTCGGTCAGTATGATTGATCCACGTCAGCAGAGATGCGATACCCTCAGCTCATCGGCCGCGAGCACGTGTTAATATTTCTCATGAATGGCCGACTTGAGTGCCCTTGAGCTGTTTGCTTTCACTTTTACCGTCCAAGTCTGGCGCGCATGCCCGTCTCGCAACGTGACATCAAAAGCCCGGCGCAGACATCGAACATCGCCATTATAAATAGAAATATTGAGGATACAATTCAACAACACCGTCCTTCACAAATATACTGAATTAATTAGATTTTTAATTCTATTTCGGTCTTTCGGACTTAGTTGTAGCGAGTTATCGAATCGCATTCTTTCGAGCGCCAAAAATATTTCACTGAATCTGTTAGTCGTCAATTAAATTATGTTTCGATGATGAAAGTATCGATATTTGATGTAACGAGGCTCCGATAACACTGGTCTGCAAAAAAAAATTTTTTTTGCTCCTTCTTGTTTCCATGCATGAATTCATCATATTTTGTGCTCTAAACATGGAATCTGACATACAATTAAGTACCACACGTAGATTTCCAATATAATATTTATTTAGTTAACAAACAATATTATGAAAATATCAAACATCTATCTTATATTTATTGGCTCTGCCCATAAAAAAATATATAAACTACTTATAAAATACTCAAAACCAATATAGAGAATATGACCTTTATGCAAAACTTACCAAAATATTTGATACAAAATGTGAAGTCACAGCGAATACTGCGCATGCGCCTATGTACCTACTACCATAAAAATCACCTTCGCCATACCATAAAAAGCACTTTCATTCTTTCTCTTACAACTCGCTAAAACATATTTTGTACATACAATGTTTGTATATACTCTTTTTGTAACAATGACGGGCAAAAAACTTGAAAAGAAAACCCAAATTTTTGAAATTTTAAAAATTCATATAAAAAAATCTAGACGTGATGGAAAAAATCGACCAACGGGGATAGATTCAGAACACTGGAATCTTAATATTTATGTCATTTTTTTAAGGAGGATTTCACTGCAGGCTAGTGTAATAGATGTGCCCGGCAACAGCCACTCGAAAGCGGACTATACAATATTATGGGTATAACGTTAATGTAACATCATTAAGGGCGGGCCGGCGGCACGGACGGGCCGAAAATTCGTTCATTACCTCGCTTCAACAACTCGCCCCCTGCGATACGATCAATTTATAATAATTGTTATAGATTCACGTAGCGTATAGGCTCGTCTCTCGTGGTCTACGCAATTTATTACACACTTCGCTTGAGTAACGGAGATACGGAATCGGGTGATGAGCAGTAATGGAACTAACATCTTTAATACATGCTCCTGGCTAAATCTCTAATAATAAACTTGAAGCTTTATATTTTTCATCATCATCATCATCATCATCAGCCAAAGGACGTCCACTGCTGGACATAGGCCTCCCCCAGAGACTTCAGGTAAGCGCAGTGTTGGACGTCCACCCACAAGGTGGACCGACGATTTGGTAAAAATCGCGGGAAGCCGCTGGATGGCCGCTTCCAATAGAGCGCTTTATATCTTTATTTAAGCTTTATTCTTCAATAGACATTTTACGTATAAATACGAAAATCCTGAACAAGCGATTATGAACTAGACAAAACTCAATTAACGTGTACCCCTTTTGGGCGTCTATAGTTACTTCGATAGACGCTCAATACCCAAACTACATAATCCACACACTACATAGGCAATAAGTAAATTGCACTATGAAGCTGTGGTTTCTTCAATAGAATACATTTTTTTCGATATTACAAATACTGGTGGATCAAACAAATATTCGTCTCTGCGCGGTGATCCAACTCGTAGTCTCTCGTTTCACAAGCTGGTGTCTCGTCAACTGTTCCATGAGGCCGCCCATAATTAATTAATGTTATGTATTAAAAATATTGAAATAGTTATTGTATGTATATTATGTTCGTTTTTTAAAACAATATGGTAATTTACAGGTAATTAAATGATATATTAATGTATAATATGGCCGGACATTGTATATTGCACAATAATTTTGAAAACAATTTAAATATCATTAACCAAAGTTTCGCATACGCAATTATAATTTCCAATTCATTAATTTCAGATTACTTTAATCAGCCCTCATTTTCAGTGGATTTTCGTACCTCAAATGGAAAATTATTTATAGGTTCCCGGTTAATCGGTGTTAAGAAAATTTCATTCATGCTTCACGTACTCAAAAATTGTTATTTCCGATTCACCGGTGGCATGGTATTTTAATCAGCTCGCATTAACGACGGATTGCCACACCTCAAATGGAATGTAAAATGATTGCCGGTTTAACGTTTAATCGATGTAAAGAAATTCTCATTCAATTTTATTTGTAGCTCTACCACTATGAAGAACAATAGGGTGAAATATTCAATTAAAAATCGATTATTAGATTAATATCGAGATAAAAATATCAATGTTGGGCCTTGACGATATTTGATGTCACTTTCGGCCGTTTATACCCACCTCGTGCTAAGTATAGGCCTGTTCTATGTTCCACCAAAATAAACTGTCTCAAATTATTGAGCCTGAAGCTAAATAAACTGCGTCATTTAGCCTCTTTGATAAAAGCGATTTTAAATATATGTATACGTTTTACTCCATTTCAAAACTGATTTTATTTTGCCAAAATAAAATCTTAAAATTATTGTTTTAAACAAATTGTATCAAGATGAACTCCGTTGGAAAGGTCTACGACGCTTAGTGAGGTTACTTATTGCGACTCTGAAGCTTCGTAGCATTTTCCATAATTCGTAGCAGATGTAGCGTTCGTAGCATACGTAGCAGGTTATTAATGTTTTTGAAATATACATCGGTTTTGAAATAAATATTTCAGATTTAATCTAAAATTGTACTAGAACCTGATGTCACTGTATAGTTTCGATCATTAGTTATATGCATGTGGGTTGTTGGACAATAAATTACATCACTTCTAATATTAATCAACCACATATGAGTAATAGGCATTTGCGAAGTTGAGTTAAATTATAAATTAATTTTTCTAGTGCCAATTTTATATAGCCTTGTGGTCTCGCGGTATAAGTTTATCCCTGCAATAAAGAGGGCCTTGGTTCAGTTCCCGGGCGGGGCATAATATTATTTATGTATTTTAATCATTACCAAACAAAACACTATTTACCTTACGCCGAAAAATATAAGGTTACCTTACCATTAAAAAGAAATCCTGGACTTAAAAACGGAACGCCGTCTAACAAATTTTCCCTTATACCACCGTCTAAATAAAATTTAAATGCAAACATTTTTGCAAATATTTCTTTACGTACGCGTTAACGAATCCTCTTTTAAAAGTCGCTTTTAATACAGAACGGAATCCTCAATATTTATTCTCACGAGCGAGGCAAATGAGCACGCCAGCAACATTTGCGAATTGTGATAAAATAACAATCTAAAACGTTTAAATATTAAATTGTAAGTGTTAAATAGATGGAATTCCAGTGCGTAATTGAAAGGGGGCGGGCAAAGCGTGCGTTTCTTTTGAAGTCAAGAGTGTGTGCTTAACGAGAGACCGTTCATGTTTTGAGCCGAGCTCTGGTGTGCCTGCTAGTCGCGACGCTCGGCCGTTTCATATAAACCGTACTAGCATGCCAAGGCGATCTATTTTATGGTGTATTTCCATAGAAGCCCAAAAGAACTTACCTTCAAATTAATCTTCAAGGTTTATATCTTAAATCAAACCAATTTGACATATAAATGTATCCTGATCAGTCAGGCGGACTTTTAAATATTTATCAGATGTGTTAATAAGTAATAATTAACATAAACGCGCATAAAGACAAACAAAATGTACGCTAAATGCTGTGTCTTTAAAACCATCCAAACCATAAATAAGATTCCCACATAAGTACTATATAATGATAGTTGAGTCATTATTCACGATAATCACTCAGTTTTTTAATTTTCTATCGATGCATCTTTGTTGAACTCCAGTCGTTCCATCGACCTCTGAGAAACGCTTGAAACCGTTGAACCCATTTGAGGTCGCGACGCGAAATAATAGCCGAACTGAAAATATATTGCATTCTCGAGAACTTGAGAGCCTGTGATATTGGAACATATCGGTAGAGCTCTTTAACGTTGACGAAACTTAGGAATACCGAAAAGTTCTCGTACATGCAGCTAATGGTGAAAGATGGTTGTCGGAGTCTTGATTAATACTATACTATTAATTATTATTATTTTATTTGTTAAATAGCTGGCAGTCGTCATCCTGCCAGAAAAAGCTTTAAACGATATGCCGACAGCAGCGCCGCCTACCGGATCCAAACTTCAACTCAGAAACCTTCTTTGAATTGTGCCCAACAACTTAAGATCACATGATCAAATGCATAGTTTACGATTCTATAAAAGAAACATAGACAAGCAAACATTCATCACTACATAGTATAAAACAAAGTCGCTTTCTCTGTCCCTATGTCCCTTTGTATGCTTAAATGTTTGAAACTACGCAACGAATTTTGATGCGGTTTTTTTTAATAGATAGAGTGATTGAAGAGGAAGGTTTATATGTATGATAACATCCATTAAATATCAGCATTGCACCCGTGCGAAGCCGGGGCGGGTCGCTAGTTTATATATAAATAGTGTTAATATTTTCTTTTTCAGCCCGGGAACTGAACCCATGCTCTATGCCGCGTGGCAGAGTTGGGCATCAATCAATTAACTTTTAATTGAACTAATCAATCGACTAAAAAATTAATTGCAATTAAATTAATTGAATTTGAATCAATTGCAATTAACCATTAATCGCGCGTTTCAATTAAATTATTTAAACTAATGCACATCAATTGCAGATCGCGATTAAATTATTGCAATTATTTTTTTCAATCGATTGATGAAAAAATTAAAACTAACAATTAAATTTTGCTATTTTTGCACGGAAGGGTGGTCCGCAAACCTTGTAGATGTTTAACGTTAATTATCTCATATACTCTTTACGACTAGGTAGGAAAACTAAACATAACAAATTAAAATCTCTCAAAATCTGGTATTTTCAAATTTGTGGGGTGTTAAAATGGGGAATCATAACCGAATATCTCCATATATATTCTAGCGGGGTGTCAAATGAAAGAGCACGCAAAGGGAATATCTATGACTTAATCGTGAGTGAAAAATTCAAATTAGATTTTTTTTACGTTTTAAATGGAATGTAGGTTTTTCTGTCGAGGGTTTTCAATTACAAGCTTTTATTTAGTTTCGCCTGTCCCATTCTGTATCTGTAATTAAAAATTGCAAATTCAATTTGATCAACTGTCCGGTTTCCGGTTAAGTTGAAATTTTGCATGCATATGTAAATTGAATGGCAATGCAATATTATTATGATATAGAGATGATTTGATGATGGAGCTGGAAGGTGGCTATCGGAACTCCGCAATTAAACGACGCAACTCCACTGAGTTTGGGCTCATTTGATTCATTTTAACAAGTTCTATGATACCATATGGTAACCAGGGTCTGATGATGGAGCTGGAAGGTGGTCATCGGAACTCCGCAATTAAACGACGCAACCCCATCGAGTTTGGGCTCATTTGATTCGTTTTAACAAATTCTATGATACCATATGGTAACCAGGGTCTGATGATGGAGCTGGAAGGTGGCCATCGGAACTTCGTAATTAAATGACGCAACTCTATCAACGTTGGACTCGTTAGATTCGTCTTGAAGAGTATCTTGGTTGCCCTGAATATGCAATTCCAGCAAATTTGGGAAAAAAGTATCTTTCCGTTTGTTATGAATGTATATTGTATTTTGTTTCATTTAAGTAAAGACATTGCCGGTAATATACCTACCAGTGCCAGTGGCCACTATATAATATTGTTAAGAACGCTGCCAAAAAAATATTATTTATTGTAAATGTCGTTGAATGTTTTCAATTTGTTTTCGTTTGTGTTATCATTACTTGTCGCGTCGTTAGTGTTGCGTTTTGCTTCTCCTTTTTAAAGAAAATAGGTCCTTTAATAAAAGTCAATATCACAACGAAATTGTGGTGAGAAATACTTTTACATACAAAATGATATGTGTATTACAATAAAAACTAACTTAAAATATAAAAAATACGCAGAAACTATTTTGAGAGTTTAAAAAAGTTTAAACCGAGTACCTAACGTAACGAATAACAAAACGTCGAGAAAATGTCAAACGTGCGTTACGAAGCAAAAATACGCTTAATTTCAAACATGTTTTCAACATTAATATGTCAACAGCTATGACTTTTCGCAAGTTGAAATTTAAGGAGTAAACTAACATCATGGACGTAATATATAAACGTTTATATATTACGTCCATGACTCACATTAACAACTATTCAGCATACAATTTTCAACTCTCAAATTGATTGTATAGATTGTAGGTACAGCTTAGCCCTTTGTTTAAAGACAACATCACGCCAATTACAAGAAGGATGAGTAACTTCATAATAATACAAACCGGTATTAGTGCATTTAATGACACCCATATCAAACTAAAGTCACCTGGTATGTATTATAAAGTTTTGCTATTGTTGATGTAAATATTTATCTTGTACTTTAAAACTTGATGTTTTCAGGTAGCATGCAGGCTACATCAGTCAATCATACAGAAACAGAAGAGGCTACTTTGCTCTAAACATTCAAATAGTGTGTGATTCAAAATTAATGTTGCGACACACGTAGGAAATATCTTTTGACTCCTGTACTAAATCCAGAATAAAGAGTACCAGATGAACAGGATTACACAAAGAGCTGAGACCTTGTGAAAAGAGTTTCTGACATGCTTAAGGAAAAATTTTTATGTGTCCAACTTGGACTTCAAATAAAATTAAAAAATGATTTTTACCTGTGGCGTGTAGGTATAGCTCTACATAATATTCAATACTGAAAAAATGACTATGCAAGTATTCATGAGAATATAATTGAAACATCCCAGAAATCCACAATATAGTCACAAGGTGATAATAATAATTTATATGTTAGAAATAGAACAATAAATAATAATTATTTTACAGTTGAAAACTTCTTTTCATTTAATGCTAAATAATCAACAGACTCTAGGTTGATGCCAGCTTATAATACAACAGACTGTGGGATTATTCCCTGCATCAATATATATTATTCTTTCATTTCTGGGTTTTTCACTCTAAATAGTATTTATTGACACTTGTGATACAAAGCTGTACCTAAGTATTACACACATAAAGAGGTGCTGTGTATATTTAGGATATTAATTTGAAAAAAGGTTATGGTTTAATTTGCCCTATTTATTTTAATTTTTATAATGAAATTTCAAGGTGGAGTTTTTCTGTCATAAATCTTCTTTTCAATAGCGCATTGACCAATTGAGTTTTAAAATAATTTTCCTTGAGGGATTGTTTTTTGTTTTAACAGCTTTATAGTGGTAACTTTCTTCTTACCTTAAATTACAAAAACAAACAATGGTTCATATGATTGAGTACTATAAAAATGACATAAAACAATTGGGTACCTACTGTTTATTTTTTGACCTACATGAAATTTCACCAATATCAGAGGTCCTTGCTTCATATTTTCTTGTTTTCAGTTTGTTGACCTTATAAAGACTACAAGTTAATTATTGTAATGTCCCAATACAACAATTTACAAGAAGTTGAGGGCTTGTAATTAACTGTTACAAGTGGCTCATGTGATATCTCAATAATTTCTATTTCATCTCCTACAAACAGGATTTTATACATGGCTATATACAAATATAATTACTTATATGAGAACAATTACATACAAGTACATGATTTAGACTAATTCATATTCTAATTCTCTTATTAATTAAAACCAATTAATACACAACTACTTAGTTATCATTATCTGATTCTATCATTAAAATTGAGTACCTAAAATATAAGTATGTGTTGCTTTCTGAATTAATTTAAAGATTATCATTATTTATATAATACCCTATTTCAATGTTTTTCAGTTAAGACTGAAAACGTAATAACAAAATAATTGTCTGCCTAAAAAGGGTTTCAACTTGTGGTTAGAATATTATCTAACACTTGGTGTATTTATTTTAATGCAATTGAACTCATGTTAATTGCTTTCCTTTCAATATAACACCATTTGTAGCTTTATTTATAATAATATTCAGGTGCAGAAGCCGTGTAAAATGGGTATTTTTTTATTATTTAATATAAGTAAATGTAATTTCAGCAAAAACAGTACTTTTCAAAGAACATTTAATGATTATGATGCAAATTTTGATAAAATACAAGGTAATTAGCTTGTCATATTTATGCTATTTTAGGGTCATTTTGGAGGCTCAAAACCACCGGCGCGCGCGCTCGGCGCTGCACCGACACTCATCGCAATTACCTAAACCCTTAAGTAATGCAATTAGAACGCCTGCGCGTCGTATTGTTGCAATGTAGCAACAAACGTCAGCGCATTGCTATGTGATTCCATACAGTTATAAACTTTACCAAAGATTCTTTCTGCCGCACCCCTTCTATAAGCTGTTCAGGAGTTTTATTTGGTACCGTAAATGTATTAAGAGGCTTAATCCGCACACGCATGTACCCAATACTTAAACTAATACTTGGTAAAAAATTAATTGTTAATTGTTAATTGTCAATTTTTTTTCCGCAAAATAACTAAAAATTGATCAATTGTTAATAGTATAAAACCACAATTAACAATTAATCAGTTGTTAGTTGCTGTCACTGCAAATACAATTAATTAATTGTTAATTTTTAATTGTTAGTTCAATTAACATTTGCCCAACACTGCCGCGTGGCCAATAAAAACCGTAGATATTACCCAGGCAATTTTATGGTCGGTATTTGATTATGGCACGGCTCGCTACTTCCGAGCGGAAATCGGTTTTATTGGACCGGCTTTCCGATGTCTTATTGCTATGGACCTTAATGGTAACAAATACACTGGATTTTAATACCTCACAACTACTATCAAAGCGAGAAGTATATTTTATGTTAGCAGGTTCATTTCTTGCATCGAGACATTTTTTTTGTAGTTAAGGTTTCAACTTAAATACTTTTAAGTTAGTAGGTATGTAATAAGTAATGTATGTAAATAATTTATGTATATTTTTATTTATAGAGTGCGCCTTTTTAAAAACATACAGGGTGTATTTAGACCGTGATCGAAAACTGAGGCAGGTAATAGCGAGGGTGATCACAAATCCAGTGGCGATATAAAAATCCCGACAAAAAATAAAAATTTTGACGTTTTCCATACAACCATCGGTGTTAAAAGTATGTGGATTGTATGGAAAACCTCAAAAAAATTATTTTTTGTTGGGATTTTTTTTAATGCCAGGGGGTTGGCAATCACTATCGCTATTACCTGGCTCAGTTTTCGATCACGGTCTAAATACACCCTGTATATGGCAGTAGCGATACGTCCGTAGAAGCCTAAAAGCGTTCATGTCAATTTTGTAATGTCTAGTTTATAATTATTTACTCTATATTCTCATTTTATTTACGCTTTTTATAATATAAATATTAAAGATGGACCTAATGCCTACGCCGGATGGCTTCTATCAATCAGTATTTGTATATTTAGAGATAAAACGTAGGCACAAAATTATTTACACATTCAAATTGGATTTCAGACGCCCCAAACCCTGATAGAGTTCGACCCCAAGCATCTGGTACATTCAGTTCGCTCTAATCCCATCCAACGATTAACTTGCACAACCGTTCTATCGGCCTGCGACAGTTTACTGGAATCAATTAATTTCAGTTTAATCACTATGCACCTGGACTATCCTTGCCATAGATTTAGTGATCGACAATTACTGCCTGAATGGGCTCGCATCTGCCGCTTCCAGCGCTTCGAATATCTATACTGATCAAATTTACCTGTGTAGTCGCTTTGTATTAACGAAATTAATATCACGCCTTGGTTGCTTTTGACGTTTAAACATCGCTGTTCTAACTATATGCAATGCGGATTTTAAATTAAGTTCAATATGCCAATTTAAAAAAAAGGTATTCGAGATTTGATCCTGGGGCCTCTTAATCGTTCTTTATTTATACTGCTGTATAAAAAAGGCAAAACTGCTGTGATAGTGGCTTGTTGAATGTTAATTACGTCCATTTTAAATTAATGTTACTTAGTATATTACTGCTAGAAGAACGCTCTTTAGAACAACGAGAAAAAACATTCATTAATCGAGTTAAATGTAACCTTTATATTTTATATGCTATAAAATATTGCAACCGCTATGCAACCTCTGGGTCGTTTTCCAATCGGCTCACATTCTAAATTGACATAATACACAGAGCTAAACGAAAATGAGTTCTAAACTTTTACCATAAGGTCGAAAATGGCACGTGGAAAAGAAAATAACGCATCAGTCGTTCAAAAAATGGCAACCTCCGGGCTCAGAGCAAAGCAGACAACGCCAACTGCCCGAGGCCGCCAGAATTCTGTAGAAACAGCGCGTGCATATGTTTGCCGAAGGAAAATTAACTTACAACAAAGCCAATACTGGTCTGACAACCATAGTAAATATATATTATTTGTTCATTTTGTGCAAGAAATAAACATAGTATTGCCTGTCATTTATTTGTAATAGTGATTCTTTTAGCACATCATACATTCATTGCACTTTTATATTTATGCCGTCGACGTGTAGGCGCGCGGTCGAGAATCCCGGTAGTCGCAGATCCAACACCAGGCACACACCTCTAAATTTGCGAAGTTATTTGTGTATTCACAATGAATTAATTACTTCTATGTTGAAAGGAAACTTCGTGAAGAAACCTGCGTATGTAAAAGTTCTAAGGAATTTCTTAGATGTGTAGTCTGCCAACCCACACTAGGGCAGCGGAGTGAACTAAGGCCTACACAATCTCATATTAAAAATTCTAATGTTACGCATACGGAGCAGCAAACGAAGCATAATTTATGCATGAAGAGAGAAATTAAATAATTTATCTGCAACCGCAATGCAAAAACAAATTTTCAACATCAATTTGCAATTTTCCAACTGCGATAATAAGTTACGGGGCAAAACCCATAATGAGTTTTGGCAATAAAACAAAATCAGTTTGTTACGTGTAGGTTTCAGTCTGCGGTTAAAAGTCCTTTAACATCCCCAAACATGGTAATTATTAATCGTAAAAAATTAGAGCTTGTAAGTATGTAATATTTATTGCATTTCATGCATACATCTATGCCTTATTTGTGTGTTTAGTATACAGGGTGTATCATCATCTCAACTTCTCTATTTCAGCGATTTTTCAAATTGGGCACAAAATTATCAGTAACTTTTTTTGTTCTTTAAACAACAACAAAAGTTATGATAATAATTTCTTCCCTAGTGTAGAATATAAACAAGTTTAACTCTATAAAGACATAAAAAGTACTTTGGGGTTATAGTCATAAGTAACCTTATTCTATGCATAGGTCGTATTTAGAGCATGATAGAAAACAAAGCAGTGATGGCCTCGAGGTTTGGGCGCGCGGTCGAGAATCTCGACGGTCGCGGGTTCGAACCCCAGGCCCACACCTCTGACTTTTCGAAGTTATGTGTGTATTCAAATTGAATTATCACTTGCTTTAACGGTGAAGGAAAACATCGTGATGAAACCTGCACACCTGAAAGTTCTTAGGAATTTCTTAGGTGTGTAGTCCGCCAACCCGCACTAGGCCAGCGTGGTGGACTATGGCCTAAACCCTCTCAATGGTAGAGGAGACCCGTGCTCAGCAGTGTGCGAATATGGGTTGATGATGATGAAGAGAAAACAAAGGCAAGTAATAGTTACGGTTATTATAAACCCCCTGGCGCTAAAAAAATCCCGACAAAGATAATAATTTTGACGTTTTCCTAACAACCATAGGTGAAGGTATGCAAAACGTATGTGCTGTTTCAATATATTATACAAAGAAATGTCTTCATCAACCCATATACGCCCACTGCTGAGCATGGGTCTCCTCTACCATTGAGAGGGTTTAGGCCATAGTCCACCACGCTGGCCTAGTGCGGGTTGGCGGACTACACACCTAAGAAATTCCTAAGAACTCTTAGGTGTGCAGGTTTTATCACGATGTTTTCCTTCACCGTTAAAGCAAGTGATAATTCAAAGTGAATACACACATAACTTCGAAAAGTCAGAGGTGTGTGCCTGGGGTTTGAACCCGCGACCGTCGAGATTCTCGACCGCGCGCCCAAACCTCGAGGCCATCACTGCTTGAAAGAAGAACAAAGAAATGTATCATAACATTTACAATTCATATTCTGCGTATAACACATTTGTTTGTAATATCAATCTGTTAGGTACACTCCGAGTATAAACTCAAAGCGTCATATTGATGAAAACAGTATGAATTCTATGTATAAAGCGATCGGAGCTCGCAATGCACTGCTGAATACTGCAATTCGCTGATCCACCTCGCCAAAGTTAGTTTTAAACTTCTCAAGGGTTGCTTGTTAATTGGCAACACAGCAACGTTGAAACCTACATTTTCGGGTTTAAAACTAAAATACTCATGTCAGGTAACTTTAGGAACACATTCCCTTGACACTGGACCATAAGAGGATAACCGGTACGGACGAGAAAGTTTATATTCAAAGCGAATGGCTTCACATTATGGGATGCTTCTGTAATGGGTGTGGCGCTTGCTTTGTTTTGTATGTTTTTATATATTCATATATTTCTATCCAAAAGCGTTGACGTTTTAAAAATGCACTTACCTGTAAGTCATTTAAGATACCTTTATTTTTGATGCAATTATGCATACATTATACATATATATATATTTATATTGTATATATGTACCTAATGTATATATGTGTATTGTGTAATCCATTTTACTTTTTTGTACACATTCAATTTGTATTCTTTTTTGTGAAAATTTTATTGCATGTTAGTTTTCTAAACAAAAATCTACACACGTACGCCTATAACTTTTAAATGGTGCGCACATTTATAAAACATTGCACCAGCTGTATTTTTAACCGCTTAGTTGTCGCACTCCGAGACTTTCAGTGTTAGATAAATTTCTGAATTTCCTAATACACCAATCTGACGTGACTTAAATCCTGAGCACTACACGATTCTAGAAATCAGTCCCACTAAACTATGAACAAGTTTCAATACACAGATCTTGCCCAAACGGCACAAGTAACTCTCAAGTAAGTATTTAACAAGGACAAAACCGCGGTGGGCGTCTTAACAATGATTCCGTGTGACTGAACGTTCAAATTTGGACGTTCAGTGCTGCGGGCCACCTCAAGCCGCAATTTAACCAGAGCGATAGTTTGAATCTTGCCTTTGAAATTGTGACTGAATTTTGGCTTTAGTGACCTTAATTTGCTAACAGAAAACCTATTTAATTCCACGTTGTGATGTAAAATTACCATGTTCCACGGTATAAATGTAAGATACGGTGAAAAAGTCCCAGGTTCAATTTCGGGGCGTATTTATTTTTTCGGCTTATTTTACTGTTTTTAATACGAAGTACATTTTTCCCGCGGGATAGAGATAGGCGTACATCTAAAACTACGTTTTGTCGGACCTGTTTCCAGACTACATTCACATATCCATTTGGTAAAACAAGGCTCATGTGGATTTATTAATAAATGTATTCGCGAGGTAAAACAATAAAAAAAAATACATAACACACTAAACTTACTTCTGGCTAACACTTAACCTTCATTTGTTTCAAAATGTATTCCAAATTCGAGTCCATTCAATCTCCGTAGTTGTGACGTAGTTCGTTAATTGAACCCCGAGGTCCGCTCTTATTCAGTTGAAAACATTTATAATTGTACCGACCGAGCGGCACAGAAAAATTATACAGAAATCTCATACAAATTGTGGCAAACAAACACAGCGCTGTGTGTTAATTATGACTAGCGCTCGGCCTGACGACTCGTTTTACATTTTTCATTGATAAAACTGTTCCAATAACTCCGACACAGAAGTATTTAATATTTCTACCTGTGTTTTTACTCGTTTTATAATCAAACATTTATTCGGCGCTTAAAAATACTTTTAGCGTTTTTCACGGTAAATCTAAATTGTTTTTATTTGATATCTTTTTTGGCTAGCTTAAGCGCGACTTTTGTTTCTTTTTTATCACTAATTATAACACATATTCAGTCATAAAAAATACAAACAAATATGTATTAAAGAGAGTGTGCTAAAGAATTAACCTAAACTTGGTCGAGAGACAGTTCTTATGGATAGTGAAGACGTGTTCCATAAAAGGCACAAGTCAATCACACCCATGAAAAAAACAGCTCTGGACAATGTTTTGACCATTAATTAAACCCGCGAGCTCACCTTTAAATCCTCAAAGGGTGAATCGCACGTATGGCTCCCCAATTCATTTCCCCACCCGTTACACAAAAAATCGATATGTCGTACAGTACAAACGAGTTACATTAACTATTCAGTCCCATTTCAATTTACCCCGCTAAAGGTATAACCGGGTGGTTTGTGGGGCGAAACAAATGAGGCACTATACACAGTCTTAAGACAATGCGAGCCGATATTCACATCGCCGTGAAACAGAGCCTTTAAAAACTAACACACGACCAACTTTCCTTTTATCTGAAGTAGACCCGTCCCAGGAGACTGGGGACTATTTCGTGAAGTTTTTCGTGCATGTGTGTGTGCTATCAATAGATCGAAACCTGTAGGCTTCAGCCCGCATCACCGTATAGTAATCAGGATTAGAGCTTCGGATATGTCATGTGTTCTGCGTTGAATTGAACCATTGATTCCTGCATTAGGAGCTTCTTGATTGACTCTATCAAGGCTGCTCTAATTTATTAGTAGATAATCAACTAATGCCTCTTTGGTTGATTATTGAAAGCAGGTATAATCTTGAAACCGACGCAAGCAACTTCCTAAAGTTGACGTTACTATATATGCGCCCCTTTTACTTACAGAAATTATTTTTTGTCGCTCTCTTAATTATGTTCTATTTTTCTCATCTACGATAATAATTGCCATTTAAAATAAACATTGAAGTATTGGAATGAGGCATTATTTATGTATTTTTGTTCTAAACAGCAGTTTGCGTACGCTCGCTTCTCGTGTGCCACAGTTTTTACATGACGATGTCCTTGGGGAAATCCTCTGTGGCCTATTATGTGGGCCTCTTAGGTAGCAACCTCGTTTTGTAAATGGGGCGTAGGGCTTTAGTCAACATTCGTGTCCTAAGCACGTCCTAAATAAAATACAAGTTACTCGGTCAAAAAGTATGATAATCACGATCTTTTTGGATACAAATTACTTCTTTATTTATTGATGATGGTATTTTATTATGCCCGCTCCTTTTGACGTTACGGCAAATACAGATCTATTTCGTCGATTCAAGTTTGTTCTAATTTTAACCCTATTCTTACAATATATCACAATGATATGTTAATTCTCGTCCAAAATACCTCAGTGCCTGAAGACAAAAGTCTTCAATAGTTGTGTGTTACCAGTGATGACTT
Organism: Cephonodes hylas; assembly: GCA_030295005.1. Taxonomy (NCBI): domain Eukaryota; kingdom Metazoa; phylum Arthropoda; class Insecta; order Lepidoptera; family Sphingidae; genus Cephonodes; species Cephonodes hylas. Next base: position 18,175,897 of record AP025360.1, read on the forward strand.
ACGGCACTGAGACGTGGCCTCTCACTAAAGGCGTCATGGGACGGCTCAGGGTCACTCAACGAGCTATGGAGAGGGCTATGCTCGGGGTTTCCTTACGTGATCGAATCAGAAATGAGGAGATCCGTAGGAGAACTAAAGTAACCGACATAGCCCAACGGATTAGCTCGTTGAAGTGGCAATGGGCCGGCCACATGGCGCGGAGAACTGATGGCCGATGGGGCCAGAAAGTTCTCCAGTGGAGGCCACGTACTGGCAAGCGCAGCGTGGGACGTCCCCCGACAAGGTGGTCCGACGACCTTGTCAAGGTCGCGGGACGTCGCTGGCTGCAGGCGGCTTCCGACCGTTCCCGGTGGAAGTCATTGGGGGAGGCCTATGTCCAGCAGTGGACCAACACAGGGCTGGCATGATGATGATGATGATGTTAATATAATATCATGCTGCTTATCTTAGAGCAGCAGCCGTGTACTCTACGTGTTCAAAATGTTAGTCTGATGTGGAAACAAATGGCTCCAAGTAATGCACGTGCTATGACAATGACGAACAGCTAAAACATGAGAAAACAAATTTCAGACAATATCAAGACGCTTTTGTCGCTTTCGAGGCCCGAAGGTATTCGTGATACATGATTGTGGAGTGTCGGGTTCGATTTCTGGATGGTGAAATTTTTATAGCAGGAAATCATGGGTAGCACGGAAGAGTTTTGCGTAGGTGAGTTATGTAATAAGTTTCAGTAAAAGAATGTGGATGAATTAAATTATTACTACTGTTTATGATAAAAGTATAGTGTTTAAATGCCTTACTCATAGAGATTTGAATATGATCGTTTCTTTTGAGTTAAAGCGTCATTCATATGAAAGTGAAAAAACGTTGTTTATATATTACTAGCGACCCACCCCGGCTTCGCACGGATGCAATGCTGATATTTAATGGATGTTATCATACATATAAACCTTCCTCTTCAATCACTCTATCTATTAAAAAAACCGCATCAAAATCCGTTGCGTAGTTTCATAGATTTAAGCATACAAAGGGACATAGGGACAGAGAAAGCGACTTTGTTTTATACTGTGCAGTGATATTTCAATGGTAAAGGAGGCCCAACAGTGATAGGTATATGGGTTGATGATGATGATAATTATTATACCAAAGTCATCCCACTCTTTTACTCTTATCAACAAAATATTAGATATATTCAAACCATATAATTCTTGATCAACACAATATCATTTTATTTAGTTGGTATGCTTTTTCATAAAACCCGATGGTAAAATGATTAAAATACGCCGACCACAACGAAGCCGCTCGGGCTGGTGTTTTTGTGTGTGGGATAAAAGCCCCCGTAATATGCACAATTGTATATAAGCATACATTATAGATAGCCAGTCTATTGTTTACAGAATACTGATACCAGAACAAAGGAAGGGATACTCTCGCCAATCCATCATTCCTGTCTTATAAAGGTATTCAGAAGTTAAAATATATTATCGACAGTTTCATTATGTTTCCAGCGTAACATGGCACGAGCGATCGTATGGACCTAGGTTCGGTGGTAGTCGAAGTATTATTGTTTTCCTCTGTAGAGATTTTTAGCAGCACGGAGTCTAGAAACGTCACAGGTGAATTTGGACATAAAGATAGTAGTCAGTGTATATAGTAAACTATACCTTTTCTTTCGAGAATACAATCGTGGATAACATTATCCTAGTGTTACTGTTAAATTGGCTAAAACAAACTAATATATATACCTCCTTCAATGTTTCAATAATCAAGACATTTCGCATGTATAGAAAATAGTAATTGCTATTTGAATTATTAATAGCTATTTGTCCAAGCCCAAATCATGTTTTATTCCCATTGCATTAGATTAAATGTTCGTTGAACGCAATTGGACTAATATTAGCATGCAATTTACACGTCGGCTAGCACGTACATTACGCTCGGATTGATCTAAATAGTGCTGTTCCACACACGAAAACCATTGGACATGGCAAATGAGGGAAGAAATTGTGTATTTCAGCCTTAGTTAATTTACATAAACTCACGTCTGTCTCCAATTAGGATAGGGAGAGATTATAGAGTGCCAAATACCACTGTCAATCAGCTTCCTCTTTCTTTTGCTTCTTTAACGGATATTATCCTCTTCATAGATGCACATGGGTTTCGAGGACTCTTTATTTTACCCACGTTTTGTCTCCGCGAAAGGCAAAAGCGAACTATGGGATTGGGTAAATTAACTAAAACTTATTATAAACTAAAGATGTACATCAGTCCACGCAATTCGTCAACGATGTTTTAAGTTCAAGCTATAAGAAAATCTCACTCTCTGACTCCTTGACTATAAAAAATAACTTATGAATTTAATCACATTAGAGCCTATTACACTGGTCAACACGATTTTTGGGTCTGGCTCCTGAATATGAAATTTTAGTTTCTCCTATGTCACAAATAAATAAAAAAATATCTATTCCGATCAAAGTTTGCTTTTGCAGAAAATAAAGCAATTTTATGAATTTAAAAAAATGTATACAATTTTTTATCTATTCTCTTTAATTTTATTTAAAATTATAATAAGGTTTTTTTTTATTGAACACAAAAAGTGTTTTTATACAAGAAATATGACAAATAATAGCAAACAAATAGAAAATAACAAAAAGTCGAGTTCAAAAAACGATTTTTTAGTTGATCTTTTATGCAAGTATGGGCTTTTTTCGTATGAACCCCTAAATACCAGGTTGGTCTTTAGCATTAGATAATTCAGGAAAGAATCTCTTTAAATATCTAAAAGCTCCCGAATTATGATCTAGAGCTTTCAAAATTATCTTCATTAGACCTAACTTTATACATTACGGTGGTATCAATATATCTTTGGCTTTACGATTGGTTTAGCATTCATATTATGTTTTCCAATTTGAAATTAAAGTCGATCAGGCCATATACGCCGTTGGTAGTGTTCTAAATCTGCTTTGCTATCCCATAAGCATAGGTGACAAGAATATTTGGTGTATCCGCCTTATGGTTGCTTTGATAAACTCACCGCAAATAAAACAGAATGAATCAACATCTTCTTTATACAGTCTTGCTGCCATTTTCGACATAAAAGTCGGTGGTTATAACTGTAATAGACTTTTTTTAATAGTAATGGACAAGTAAACACTCACTAATGTCATTTAGAAATAATGCACTACTTGCAATTAAGATAAGAATCAAAGTGCTACCAGTCATTGTTCATAAAAATCAATGAAAATCTTCAAACGAACTTATCAACACAAATCAGACAAAAGCAAACTTTCAGACCTAAAAATTGATATCCGAGTATTTTTCGATGTTTGGAATCAGAATCGAAGCATTAGAACAGAAACCCAAAAAAATATTTTTTTTTTGTTGATCTGTGTTATAGAACGTCTCTTATAACTCGAGATTGACGTGCCAGATGCAGAGTTGCAAAAAGCCAGCAACGGTGACCATAGGGAAAAACAAACTCATTTCCCAGTTATGATATGAGTTAGGATGGTCATTCCACTACACTGCTACATGAGTGAAAACTTTAAATTCAAATTACACTATTAAATAAAATGTTTTAAATTGCACAATAAATCAAAATGTAGCTTTGCTTATGATTATTCTGACCGATTAGTTTAACGTTACTGGAAAGGAAATATCAGCATGCCAAGCGTGCTGAAGCTGCGATGAAACTTTTCCCTTCCAATTAAACTATTGATTCTTAAACGTTTTATAATCTAATATTTTTACACGAATCAAGGTGAACGAAAATCTTTAAAGCCATACTAAGTTCCTGCAGCCAATGTCACGGTATTTTGAACAAAAATTAAAAAATTCAAAGCACGAAGGCTAAATGCCATTTCTATGCAAATGGCCCTAGTAGAGTGCCGTAAGACATAAAAATGGTCAAACCTCGGAACCCAAGGCCAGTCAATGAATCTGTATATCAAGTATGAGACTGCATTATTAAAACCTCAAACAAAAAAGTTAAAAAAAAAAAATTGACCGATCTCGATTTACAACAATTTTTAACAACAATTCACTGAAAAATGAGAGACGGAAGAGAGAAAATTTTTTTATAGTGAAAAATTTAGTTTTATTTGTAATCTATACTAATATTATAAAGAGGTAAAGTTTGTGAGTTTGTATGTTTGTATGTTTGAATGTTTGTATGTTTGTAACGTTGTAGAAAGTAAACTCGGGATCTACTGAACCGATTTCGAAAATTCTTTTACCAAAAGAAAGCTACGTTCTTTGTGAGTGTCATAGGCTATATATTAGTCCGAAAAATGATAAGACTTTTTCGTTGTAGCAGGATCTGTGAAGTAAGTCGGAGAAAAAACGGGCGACCGAAACCGTTTTTTGCAAACGCTGCCTTTCTCATGGGAGATATATAGTTGAGTCCTAGAGAAAAGTTGTAGAGCTTGATAATGTCTACAAAAAAGTCAGCGGTAGCATATGTCTAACTTTTAGGGTTGCTTCACTATAACCTGTTATATGCTAACTAAATTTGTTATAAAATAAAGCATTGTTTGTGAGGGAATTTTTATAATGATTATATTAATCCTTATCTAAATAAATGCGATATTTAGTATAAGTATTTAATTTAAAAGAAATTTGCCCTTTACATCACTTGATTTCAATGAGTATCTTAGAAGATATCGCAGTTTCAAAATAATCATCAAGTGCACAATAATTATGTACAAGGCGCCGGCCGGCGCGTTACGCTTTCACGTGATTTGACCGATTTGTATGATTTTTGGTATGGGCATAAATAGGACTCTAAGGAGTAAAATAGACTATAATCTATTTTTTTTCTTAACTCAACCCTGTAGTCTACGCGGACGAAGTCGCGGGCAACAGCTAGTAAATTATATGTGCAGAGTAACTTCAATGTTAATTTATTAGATTATCGTAAAAAATAAGTTACAAAAAAAAAATTATCATTTACTATTCACATTGTTACATCGTGTACATTTCACAGCTTTCACTATTGCATTCTAAGCAAGCTGCAGTGCAGTTTAATCCACTTTTCCTGCACCCACAAGATGCTCCACATCCTGTTTTGCATGAGCAAAAAATAATTTTTAATAAAGATTCTGGAGCTGGTCGTTGCGTCATTGTTTGCGGTGTCAATATTCCGCATTCCAAGCCATGTTTGAACTTGCAAAAATACTCTTTTAAGTTTTAGTACAAACGCCCAATTAATTCAATATTTCGTCAATGCGAATATTGTTGCTCGAAAATTCCTTAATCACACGCAATAGCAACAAAGGGCAATATTGGCGTTGGTGACTTGAATTTCCTCAAGTTGCCCCAAAACAACAAATCTATACAACAAAATGTGAAAAAAGCTCTTAAAAAAGAATATTTCTCATTTTTTAAATTATGAGCTTTGCAGAGCAAAAACGTGATCCCTTATTTTTTCAAAAATTCGATCGAGTGAAACAAAAAAATGGCTGGATGGATTAATTTGGCACTTTGTAAGATTTTTGTGGACATATTGAACTGTAAAACGCACACTTAACATTATTGGTTTTCACAATATTTTCGATCCAGCGCTCGATTTTCCAAAACACCACCTAAAGCTCATTTTTTGATGCATTTTCAAATTCATGTAACAAGAAGAATTCTTGTTTTTTCGAAAAAGTAATAGCTGGTGGTTAAAGGATATTTATTCAAATTCTTGAAACGCACCTTAAACTTGGTGTAAAATTATTTGTTGCTGAGATATCGATAATTAAAGACAAAAGGATCCTTTTCCATTTGTAGACTGATATCTCGGCGAGAACTAAACATATCGAGGTGTTAAAAGATAAAAATTAAAGCTAAATAAACAAAGTATCCGATCTTTATAAGAGTTAAGCAAGAACATTTTTCTCCACGCCCGTATGTAAAAAAAAGAAGCATTAAAAATTTTGAAATCGTTTTGTTGCTGCTTTTTCTAAGATCACTCAAAAACCACTGATGCTACAATTTTTTAATGTGTTAATCCAAAAACTAGAGACTTGGAGCTACAATTTTCTTTTTTTAAATTTCCTGTACGACCATTTTTCTCGAAGTTACGGCCCAAAAATTTGGATTTATTTTTTGATCCTTTAATTTTTTCCAGTAGTGTATTTATTTATATTCATCGGTATACCTGCAGTCCCTAAAGATCCAAGATCAAGTTTTCAAGTTTGTAATAGTTGTTATTTTTAAAATATGACTTTTCACTAATGTAAATCAATTAAAACTCCAAAAAATTAATAAATGTTTATAATAATAAAAAAAAATTGAGAGCGCGAAAAAATTTTTTTTTAACATTTTTCTATATACTATTAAAAACATATTTTCAAGGTTTATATTAAGATTCATTGACTGGCCCTGGATTCCGAGGTATAAACCTTACGGCGCTCCACTACCCGGTGTTGCTCCAGTTAAATTTTATGCGACAGATATCGCTTTAGAAAAAAAACACAAATTGACCCACGAGCAATAAGTAATCTCAAGATAGTGGGTTTGATTCTCGTGTCATAAATTGCTTCATAACTTTACATATACTTAAAAATCCCACCTTTTATATTTATTAATAGGCATTAAGAAAGAACAATTGAAGAAAAAATGCTTTTTTTTTGTATTATCATTTCTCTTTTTGATTAATTTTAGTAAGTACATCACATTTAATACTTGTGGTTGTTAGGAAAACGAATTTTCTTTAATTTTTTCTCCGTATTTTTTAAATAATGCGGTTTTTCTAATATCCGTGGCTATTACTATGTCTATTACCTGTCTTAGTTTTTGATTACAGTCTTTATACGCCCTGTATACTAATTTCAATTAAGAAATAGGCTATATCACCTCAGTAGACGGTAGGCAGCACCTTGCAAAAATCCTTTAATTACTTGCTAAGTAATTTTCGAACCTTCCACGTCTCAACTCGAATGATTAGAATTTCTAATGAACGCTTTCATGTTCCTTGAATATGTATATTTAGTGGGATAGAATAAAGGCTTGTAGGGAGGCTCACACATCTGCCTATACCGAAGAATTCCTGCATAATGCTATATGTACTTACAACGGACAAGGACATTGATGTAAACTGCATTCTCCAATCTTACTAATGAAATTCTTCCGCGCTTAAGTTTATTTTTACTTTGTGGTAAATGAAGTGCTAAATGATAAGCTATTTTTGATATCAATTTTGTTATTTAAATTATGTGTCAATAGTTCGGTTTGTCTTTTTTCTTATACATCGGTTACAATTGCTCAATAAAACAAAGATTCCAGTCTTTAAAAAAAATGTTAGAAAGACAAAGCTTTCTGTACAAATTGGGTCGAAAAATACTTGGAAAATGTTTGTGTCCAGATAAGTAGAGGAATGACCGTTTCTTATTTACATATATTAATGACTGCTCTCAGTTTATATCTTATGCAGTGGTCCTATTTGTTTACACCACGTAGAGGAAATCTTTAGGGCACCATTTTTATCACCAGTAAATCACATTTGGACTAATGATGATAATAAAATTGCTGATCTAATTACTGTTATAAATCTGAAAATAACAGCCACATGGATGTAAAAATCCATTTGCATACTCATTTATTAGGTTATACATAAAACTTTTACGGTTACGTGGGATTCAAAATACGAAATGAAAGTGTACCTCTAGTCTCTACCTACTACGATATTAACTGAATGACAAATGTAAGAAGGATATAAAAGAAATAGGTACATTTGCATACGCTCTAAGCGATATACATACAGAGCTATGAAGAAGACTTAAGTTAGATAAAAAAAAATCGTCATTTTTAGGTAATAAACTATTCTGCCAACCCACTGCCGCATGGTGGACTAAGGCCTAAACTATCTTCATGGTAGGGAAGGCCCGTGTCCACCAGTGGGACGTATATGGGATGATGATGATGAAACTAGGTAGATAATCTATTTAGATTGCTTAATAATAGACTTTATTTTTAGTTTTACAAAAATATCTCTTGAGCTAACACTCGAACCAGAAACAAATATTTTTACATCCAATTGAAATATATTCCATTGTTGAATTCCAACCAGCCTGGTTTTTGTGTAAATTTAAGGCTCCCCGAACTCCACCACAATGCGATGCCAAATAAATAAATGATATTTCAACATCATATGTATTAAAAGAGTATTCCATCGAAAATGTTGAATAAATTGCTTATCACTACATAGTATAAAACAAAGTCGCTTTCTCTGTCCCTATGTCCCTTTGTATGCTTAAATCTTTGAAACTACGCAACGGATTTTGATGCGGTTTTTTTAATAGATAAAGTGATTGAAGAGGAAGGTTTATATGTATGATAACATCCATTAAATATCAGCATTGCACCCGTGCGAAGCCGGGGCGGGTCGTTAGTTCATTGATAAAATATTCGGTTTCAATAACGAAATAGCGTTAACAATTTTTTAAAACCGTAAAATTAAACAAGGTATTTTTCGATATGAGCTCTGGATATTTTAAGGCCACAAAATCTATATTCTGAAATGTTTAATAAATTTGCAGCTAGTCATAGTTGTATCTACTCTAATGAAGGTTTGTAGGAACTGCATTCTCAAACTGTACTAATATTATAAAGAGGAATGGATTATATTTTTCTATCTTAATGTGTTTGTAAAGAAATGCTACTTAGCGGATTTCATTTATTTCGATGAGAACTTTCTAACAACCCTACCTAATTACTTTTATAGTCTTTATGTATTTCATATTGCAATGAAGATTGCTTAAAGGAAATTATTATTGACCCAAAAATCAGAGTTTGCGGCTTTGATTCCTATCCCGATTATTAAACATTTGTTTAGGGCTTGGTAGTTTTTCTAAGAAAATCTCTAAGACTGAGACAAAAAAAATGATATAAACAATGTTGCGATAAATATAAAAAATACTTCATAAATAAAATTTTAAGTTATAAAAAAATCCTTTAAAGTTGCGTTGTAAAAGACGCCAATTGTAACAATATTCAAACTTTGAACATTTTTATTATCTTTTACTAATTAAAATCGAATAAGCGCTAACTCTACTTTCGAACTCGCAGCGTCAACTAATTGGATTTCTTTTAATGTATTCCCAAGGAGATGCGGCTTAAACAAATAATTAGAAGTTTTGCAATACGTAAATTTATCATTTCTTCTTATTCTAGTTCTTCTTAGCCGTATAATCTTAGTAGTTTTGGTAGTCTGGCGCGGTGTATTATTGAGCCATCGTTTCCTTTGTATTCCTTTGGGTGGAGTAGAGGTAGTCATCATGCTTCTACATTTTGTTACATATCAGCTCAAGACCACTGTTTTGGCCATCACCCAAAAGTTCTTTTGCCCTCGACTCTCCTCGCACCATCAAACGATCCACGGATTCCTGAAGAACGTGACAATATTCGCACCTATTTGAATACATACTGTTTATTCAAAGTCGTACAATTTCGTATACCACACACATAAGAGGTAGCCCTAAATCTTCACACATACATCACACAACTAGACACGAATCTTTTTACTAAAAATATAGCAAAATCGATTCGTGTGTCGTGTTTAAAATAAATATCAAACATGTTATTCAATTAATAAATTGAACCTTACATCTGTTTTCATCTTAAACACTACAATAATTTGATAAAATTCATTTGGGTTATTCGTAACATCTCAGTACATTCGCCGCGTTTCAGCTGGCGTGCCCCAACGTTACACAACCACATTTAATATTAGTACCAAGAATAATAATATTCTTTAAGTCTTAACTCGGAAAGTTTCAGTATTTACAGCGGTTACAGCAACGAGTCTGGATTTCATTAAACATTTACTTTGGAAATTATGTAATGTACTTAAAACATTCAAAAGATGATATAAAAAGGTTAGTCTAGAAATTTAGAAAGAGAGGGTTGAGTTTGTAATCTTTCTCATCATCATCAGCCCATATACGTCCCACAGTTGGGAACAAACAATAATTTCCACAAAAATCTTATTAGTGATTTTAAGAACAAGAAAGAAATCGAAGATATCCAAATAGCTCTATGAATCTTAATTTGTGGCACAGACTAATCTAAAATTCTAGATTAAATCGCTTTGATAAGAGTAATAATTTATTTCACTCTATCAATAAAATGTTAATAATATGAGCATCATATCAAATATATAATTTTGCCGTGGTAAAACAAACTAGCATCATTTGAAAACAAATTAAATACGATAATTTAATCCATTTGCACTTACAATACCTATTCTATTAGAGCTATAGTATCCAATCCATTATTTTCAACAATTAAATTAGCTTTGCTGTTCATATTAATTCATCAATGAGATAACAATTTCCAAATGTCTGTGGAATTTATTATGTTAAAATCAAATTCAACATTTAGTGATTCCAACCATTATTCCGCATATTTAGAATCTAAATTTACAACATTGTGCTAAATCATCATAATTAGATTGTAAACTTCCACATTCAAATGGGAGATTTAACATATATTTGGTTCGAAATCATCTTTTTAATATTGTATTTAGATATTGTGCAGAATTATGAAGAGGGAAGCGTTTTAGGACGCATTCCAAGACTTACCATTACGATGTCTTCCTTCACTGCTTCATAATTTTGTGTATATTTTGTATGTTATGTTACATAATTATTTATTATGTTAATAAGTATATAAATAATTGACGAGTAAAAGCAATTATCATGTCTGTCATGTAAGGGACTCTGAATTTACACTACTAAGTATTTTTTCAGAGCACTCGAGCCATCTCCTTAGATACATGATATCGATTTTCCTCGCATTCTCTTCACTATTACATCTATATCTGACCATTCATATCAACTATTTTACGAACATTCTATAATATATACACATATACAATAACTAAAATCTGTATCGCAACAAACATCTGCACCAACATTTTGTCGCATTACCCGGTTTAAAGATCGCTCCGGTTCGCCCTTTGGTTGGCGTCTGGCGCGGGGGTGCGGGGCGGGGAGACGACTGAGGGGGGAGTAAGGGCGCCGTGTCCTTGACCCGCCAGTATTTAGGACACAACGAACCCCCACATTATTCTCAATTACACCTAAAAAATAATCGCTATACCACGGCAACACGACACACGAAAACGTGGGAGAGACACAAATAGATAAAGTAAGGTTGCTAAGTAATAATGTAGTAAACACGGCGATTTAAAGGCTTCATTGATAAGCAAATATTGATTTAGTTGTCACACTTTGCTACTGTAAATGCGAATGTAACTCTAATGTACACAGAACAGCTGAATTAGAAGAGAAATAGACAGTTTTTATATGACGTGTGTCACCGCTTGTCTGTCACCAATACATTCAACTACCATCACATAACCAAAGATAAAAAATTCTAACAACAATAAGGACCTGCTATAGATTGTCAGTTGTCACATATTAATATATCCTTGATATTATACGTAATCCGAATCACTACGAAGCGGCCGTGCAAAAAATATAATAGTCTAATCGTAGATTCAGCACGCTCGACATGTTGACTTTTCCGTTCTAGTCTTATTTAAACAATTTTAGTACTGATATTGGCAAGGCCCTAGGAAAGGCCCAAAACGCGTTGTTTACTGCCGTATTGTAGAATAATGAAACTTCATTTATTTAATATAGGTTCTATTAATTGCAACTTATAAGTAAGCAGCCCTACGAACACAGAAGTATGAAAAAAATTTTCGCTTGCGGGTTATGAGAGTACTAACAATACGTTAAGATTTATTATTGTAGGCGTATGCCTGAGGACATATGAAATTAAATGTTATGTTTAAAAAGCCCTAAACTTGGAATATCGGTCCAGATAACACAAAACACGTCAGAGGAAAAAACATTGCCAAAAAGGATAATTCATTCATTGGTAAATCTGTGTTAAACCAATGTATGTACTCAACTACGTGAAGGCCCAATTGAAACTATTTTTTGTTGGTTTCTATAAGGTCATAAGTCGAGCGATGATCGTGCCTCGCTTCTAAATAGGTAATCTGTAGGAGCATAGTCTTTTTGTGACGCCGGTAACAGAACCAAACTGTAATGGTGTTTCGCCGTTAATAGATTGGACACTGTTATTTTGATATGCGAATGGCTAAAGCTTTAGTGACGTTGACCCAAACTAAAGTTATTGACAGAACAGCATAAGGAGAGTAAATGATGATCATAAATTTAGGAAAGGATTTTCAATAATCCTACTCCAAGTAGAAACATACCGAAGGGATTCTGGTGAGTTCCACTCGAGATCCCAGAGCTCCTTTGCTGTACTGACAATGGATACCGTGGGGTTTAATTCATTAGAAATCCGGCATATCCCGTTAGCCCGTCCTTGAGGCGGACGGGGATCCAAGAGGATATTCCCCATTAAAAAGAGGCATTGTCTTTATATTTAGGTATTAAGGACAATTTGCACACATGAAAATATTATTCGAAATAAAATTGAACTCGGAAATTCATTGAAGACCTACAGGCCTCTATGATTCACAGCTCATCTCAGCTACATTTTTTAAATCTATCTATCTACGTATATGCAATGAGCCATTGGCATTTATCAGATCTGCAGTAACAATAAAAAATGGATCTGAGTTTGCCATACCCATTGAATTATCTCAATAGAAAGATCTAGAAAATATTGCTTTTCAGGGTCAGCTGAATTGAAGCCACCCTTGTTCTTTTAAGCCGAAGTATTGAATTCATTTTTTTGTCTCTCGAGACTCAATTTGCGTATCCTGTAAGATCTCTTAAAATCTTTCTTAATTAGAGGCATTTGTGAGTCCAAATAGGTATCTTAGGTGGATCACATAAGCAAATAAAACAATATTCAATAGAGTTTCGGTAGAGACATTGAGAGAGATAAAATTTCGCTCTAATAATTCGGTCAAAGTACTTAAAGCTACTCAAATAATGAAATTTTATTGTTGGGTAAAACCGAGTAATATAAAATTAAATTTCACACCAACAACTTTATCTTGGTTAAGTATATCATGATTAGAAATTCAGTAGCGGAAAGCACTTTGATGAAACTCTGACAATAATTTAGTTTTTAAATTTTAGATTATTATAGACCTAATTATAGACTTAACTTATATAATTTTATTATTATATAAATTTAGACACGTATTAAACATAAGAAAAAGTTTCAAAATCTGTCTGTAATAAAAGTTTTAATGATGTCAACGAGAGTACGAGTGACACAGCAATGAGCCGCCAAAAATATGAGTAACTAGTATATTATCACACATTCTTTATTAATTTTCTATAGAAATATAGATATAATACGAAATCATGGACGAACGTTATAAAAATATACTTGAATATTTCCTTTTAAAATAACGAGTACGGCCATACAAGATACACATCGCAATATTTTTTAAAGGTTCTAAAAATTCATAAAAGTTCGTGTCATTTTGAGAGCTCGGAGAGTAACAGCTTTCATCGACTGGTGTTCTGTTTTTATTATCAATTCGCGAAACATCTACGTGAGATTGTCGCCGAAGGGTGGGCTCCACTGAACGAATATGTGCCTGTGGCGCAGCGGGAACTAAAATAACCCGCAAAATATTCATTACAAGCGGGAATTTTTTTCGCTCCACCCAATCCGATTAGTCTGAATTCGGTTGGATGGACTCGATGGCTTTGTTTTGATAACGAATGTGGGTTTTAAGCGTTGTGGAAACGCGGCGCTGGCATTTCAACACATTGCGATCCTATTGACTCTGCAGTTTTTTGGCTCTAATTTGTGTAGAAGTGAAGCCCTAACCGCAAAGTTTTAAATGGAATTGTTAGAATTAAAAATCTCGTTGGAAATTTCTTTAACAGCATCGGATTTGCTGATACCAAAAATCTTGTCCTCGTCGATAATAATTTTATAAATGCTATGTATGTATATCAAAATTCTAGTTAGTTCTACAAGAAAGTAATTGTTTTACGCAATCCTATGTGATTCGTACTACGGTTGAAGGTTATTTGTAACGTTACTTTGTCTAAGTCCTCTGAGACCGTAGACAAAGTCACTTTCTCCAATCGTACTCTTAACTAAAGAACGACACAATGTAAAAATTGGCATAACTTGTAGGAAAACCACAATTTTGTATTTTGTGATTTTTCATTGATTTTGCATAAAAGTTCACAAAATAAAAATTAATTGCAATACCTTATTTTTTAATTTATTGCCTTTGTGAGTTCGTTTTATGTTCTATAATCGGTTACCGCAATTTCGAATCATGCGGTTTCTGATTGCATGTAGCGTTTAACATCTAGTAACAAGGCTTTAATAATTTCGAAGCGGGATGTGCGGTTACACTCAATGTATATCATTTATTGAATAATCACAAAATCATAGACTTATGACGATGTAGTTTTTATACGATTTGAATTAATGCGTTTTTCTTTCTATTGTAGTCCTACTAGACTTAGCGTGAAAAAATATCTAAATAGACCGACAGTTGATTCTCTGTTTGGTCACATTTTACATTGTGTTATTATAAATACGTATACGAAACAACTATAAGGCCAAAACACGATCATTTCTGTATTTTGTTAGTAATACTTTTAATGTTTAAAATAATTTAATTAGCTTAATTTTCATGTAAAGTCCAAAAAAAAATTAAAAACGTTTTGTTTTTACTAAACTAGTGCTTGTATGACAGTGTAATCCGATTCTGGTGTTGGAATGCTAAAGGCCACATCGTGTTTTATAAACAATACCATTCGACTTAAAAAATAGTTTCGTGAGTCACTTTTTTTTTGGATAGTGATAACGGTGGTCTTTTAAGATACACAACGATTAACGAGCACCTAAAATCAATGGTCAAAACTAACGTCTTTTACTCCCTCAAATAAGTTCCTATAAGTTTATCTGTTACCAGAATTGTTAATAAAAATAGCTTATTTATGATATTTTTCAATAATACTATACATGAAACGAAAAAATCTTTATTACCAATATCTTGTATTTAATGTCTCTGCCGACATAAAAATCTAATCGGATTGTTAATTCACAGAAACACAGCAAGCGCATTAGTCATTAAATGTTTGCGACGTAAAACCTAGCGTGCTTTACATTGACGGTTTCTAAATAATCAATTCAAACGAGAAATGGAACGCGAACACGATGGACAGTAAAAACAAATGCCAAAACAGACGTGAGCAACTATTGAAGAGTTGAGCATTAGGAACTGGCCCAATATTTTTTAATTACGACGACTATGCAAGCCGAGCTCCTTCGTATGCAAAGGCAGACGCGGCAAGGAGGTTGGCAACGTGCCAAGTCCTCCATTTGGAATTTAAACCCACCAGTACAAAAAGACACACTTTCAACCGCACAAATGTACTGAAAAACCACCGATGCGGGCCATGTTACCTCCGCATCACGGCTCTTTCAAAGCTGGACGTGTGCTCCCATATACCCGTTGTTTTCTTCATTAAAACCGTAGTGAGACTGCTGTCACCGTTTTTGTCATTTTGCCGAGCACACGCGGCTTTGATGCACACGCAACGAAATTAAATTAACTATATAAATGTTACATTTATAATGAGTTACCTGCTTTAACGGTAAAGGAAAACGTCGTGACGAAACCTGCACACCTAAAAGTTCTTAGGAATTTCTTAGTTGTGTTGCTCGCCGACGCACACTAGGCCAGCGTGCTGGACTAAGGCCTTAACCCTAATTGTAGAGGAGGCCAAGCCCAACAGTAGGACGAATATAGGCTGCTAATGATAAAGATAATTGTCACAATTAACTCGAATGAGCATGCGGAAAAAATCGTTTCGACGCGGTGAAATTTTATTAAATACATGTCAACTCCACGTTTGGCAAATTTGATATTTACGAACGAAATTCCGGTCCGACCAATGTTTAATGGAATTAAACATACGCAAGAGAAATAGTTGGGCCGCGTATTAATCAAGCGCGGAATGGAAATTGTTATTGTATGAATTCGCGGCGAAACGAACGATAACCCGGTTGGAACGGCGGAGGACGTGACCGTACTGCCATACATCTCACTTTACGAAGTTACCTGAGATTTAATAGTGTATTATATATGTGCAGGAAACATCGGGAACAAACATTCGTGAGTCTTATTCAAGATTTTTTTTCACTAGCTTACTCTATTTTTTCCTAAGATTGACCCTTAATTGAATCATTTTCTTAGGGTAATTTTGAAATATATTTTTAAGCAAATTCTATACAGAAGTTTGACCGAGTATTAGCAAATTAGTCGGTCAATAAAGATTACCTTTTTCATATACGGATGGAAAACGTGAACCCTTAAAAGCCAGTTTACCAAGTGTTTACCTTTCTTATCAATACTAACGACTACAGAATTCGATGAATCGCTTAACAGAAATAACTAATAAAGTCCAATTGTATTAACTATTTGTTTTCACAGTCTTAGTTGTACCACACGGTCCTATTGTTCTCTATTCGGTATTGTACCGCGCAGTCTTTTGTCCGGCACACTCGCGACAAAACTTGACGCTCGTCTACTGCCAGTTATTCGGAATGAATTTGACCCTAATTTATCTGAAACTCGTCGTGACTGTGAATTTAAGGCACGTAAATTTAAAAGCGCATTGTCTTCATTGATGCAATCGTTTAATCAATTCAAATTTGTGACTTTAATTCAAGTTTGCCACACTTTCGAATTACGTTACACGCCGTGTATAAGAAGGTAAAATAGTTTTTAAAAAATAGTTCAATAGTGGCGATTTAAAATAAACTTGTATGTGTCTATTTGGATAAAGATGTTTTTGACTTTGACTTTGAATTTGCGAAGATTTTTATAACATCAAAATACTCCAAATGAGTGGATTCTGCTGATGTTCATCTGCAGGGGATGCTGATGAAATACTCCTCGAAGAACCATTATCAAACAATAACATAGACACTTTAAAATATTTATGTAGCTTTTGAATTAGAAATTGCGTTTAGCTCCCCTAGCTATTATTCTAGGCGTGAAAGACGAATAACGTGGTATATTAGATTCATCGCTCCACTTCGTAGTTCGCAATCAACTCTACTAGAAAAATAAATGCGTGAGAAACATAAAGCTAACATCCTGTAGTTGATATTTCGTATCATACACGGAATTAATTTTACTCCTAGCGTTTTCCTGAATCAGAAACATTGGGTACCTGTTGTATAAGACAATTAATTATTGATCCGTCATATTTGATACAAATACGATTTTAACAACCGTTATAATTTATAAAAAATAAAATCTACATTATGTTAGACTTTCGACTTAAATATCAGCGTGAGATCGATTCCCGGAAGGGGCAAAAAGAGTTATTCAATCATCTTTAGTAGTAGCACGAACTCTATACCCAACCCCCCGTTCAGTAGCAAAACATACCATTAGTACTTTGCTTTCCATTGCCATCAATATTAGATTTCGTAAACATCGCTCCCGTGTGATGCACCAATGTATTCTAAACAGAATGTACGGTGAATTGCACTCGATAACTGAGCATCTTATCCCGAGGCATCTCATTACAGGCGTGACGTAATGACTAGGACGGGAGCAGCTCTAAGCATTCATTGCACGGAATGAACGCCTCTAGATTAGTTGTAGTACAAATCGATTCCTCCCACATAAGTGTACATGACATTTATCGCGTCTGTTTCATTAGTTTTTGTGATATCGCACGAATGTGGGGATTTGTTTTATAATGATTAAAGATAGAGCTATTAAGCATAGTAGTGATGGTCTCGAGTGGGCGAGAATGTCGACGATCGAGGGTTCAAAACTCAATTAAAGCTCTGAGTTTTCACTATGAATTATCACTAGCTTTAACGGTGAAGAAAAACATCATGTAAAACCATAAAAAATAATTTTTTAGGCGTGTGGGCCTAGGCCAGATTTAGGGAATAGCCTTACCCAGAAGTGGCATGTATGATATGACCTAAACGTACATAAATGGAAAAGCACTTATGACGTCTTTAAAACCAATATTAAGCATTATAAATAGAGTGGTACCTATATGGATGTTACAAAAAGGTTTTCTCAATTATTTTTCTAATTAGGAAATATTGTGTCCATATATTATGAATATACCCCAAAACGAAAATAATGTTAATAACTAATGCCGCGTGCAATACTGCTCTTTTTTATTAACCCAAAAATAAATTTACGCTTTGACAGTCCTTTAAAAGCATATTTGTTCCAGGACAACAATGGTATATGAATTAATAAACTTCCCATATTCTGCATTTCATCGAAATCCATTCATTTGTTTGCTTTAAAAATATTTTCTGCGTTTTCGTACTCAAGTATTTTTTAAAATCATATTGATGTACAGGGATCAAATATGGAACGTTCTTTGAAAATGACAAAAGAATGCATGCCGTTATTAAATTCGGTAGTATTTATTTTTAAAAAGAAATTAAATTTTATTACAGAACAAAAAGTTGCCAGTGACAAAAGAATAAACTGCATTTATATTATAAAATTTTTTTTTTCGCTAAGCCTAATAGTTCTTTCATCCGTTAAGGACTGCAAAATAATGTTATTATTATGTGTTAAAAATTTCGTGCAAACATTAAAAAGTAGAATAAAGGGAAGAATAGACAGGCAAAAGGCAATAATGTGCTGTACACACTCACGCCTGTATTCTCAATGTGGCAGAGATGCATTTCAGCACCTTCATATCTGTATCGCGAGACCACGAAGTAGTTACATCGATTCATTACTATTTTGACTTCTTTATAATAATGTGAAATGCACATTTTCATTGTTAATTATGTCGTGCTATCCTGCTTAAAAAAATGAATATTCTCTCGACTATACGACATACGATATTAGGGCAACTTAAAATAATGTCCATTACTGGAGCCGAGAGTCTACATCAGTAGGCAAGGTCTCAAGTAGGCAGAGGTGAATTTCTATTCACACATTCTACAAGGCATAATCCTGTTCTACGTAAAAGGAGGCAAGAGAATTGCAGTTTTGGATACATTTCCAGCCTCTATGCTGCTACTGCCTCGAGGTTTGGGCGCGCGGTCGAGAATCTCGACGGTCGCGGGTTCGAACCCCAGGCACACACCTCTGACTTTTCGAAGTTATGTGTGTATTCACATTGAATTATCGCTTGCTTTAACGGTGAAGGAAAACATCGTGATAAAACCTGCACACCTAAGAGTTCTTAGGAATTTCTTAGGTGTGTAGTCCGCCAACCCGCACTAGGCCAGCGTGGTGAACTATGGCCTAAACCCTCTTCTCAATGGTAGAGGAGACCCGTGCTCAGCAGTGGGCGTATATGGGTTGATGAAGAAGATGCTGCTACTGAGAATAACCTTATGGAAAACCTCAATCCCAATATTTCATTAAAACCCTCCCTAAACAAAACACTAATAAAATAACTCTAAGTAGTATTAAAAGATTAATAGAACGCAGAGTTGAAAACTTACCGAATTCCCTCAAGCTATTTCCGTTCAATAATAAAGTGGTTAATTAATCATGATCACACTTTACACACCTTTTTTAAAATAGTGCACGCTATTTGTCTGTGGTTAGATTGAAATCCTGCATGTTACTGTTTCTTATTAGATTGTACTCAGTAGAAGCATAGAGTATGAAAATGTGTGAAAAAATGTTCTGAAAGTCCAGCTAGCACAATATTCTGAATGATCTTAAAGCTTTAATTTTTTGTTTTACAAAAGCACTTTGACATATAAATGAGAATATCCCACGACAATTATAAATTAGATAAACAAAATAAAAGTGTAATTCTTTTGGACGCCTATGAAAGTACCACTACTGATGCATTCGGAGATATGATTGTAAATCACGCTCCAATGTCTATTATGAAATACAAACATACGTCCAAGCAATTCATACATATTATGTCACACCTATTCGTAAATCGAATACCGTGGATGAAAACAACGTAACTAAATTACATAATGTAGAAACCTGATGAATCTCCTTAGAGAATACACGAAGATAATAGAAGCGGTATTATGCAACAAACAGTTTGACCTTTTTACAACAATGAATAAACAGTTCGCAAGATTCTGTGTCAAGCTGCCTACATTTATATTCGAAAACAAGATGCTTCGCAGAACTATGAACAAGGAAACTTGACTTTTCCATTGAGGTCAAATAATTAATTACTTTGCATTATGAAGTATCAACAAATACACAAATACGTATTTAGTTATTCTTCGAGATTTACGAACTACGAGTTTTAGATCCCACAAATACCTCACTAACAACCAAAACAAATAGATCACACAATAATTTATCTCGGTGCGGGAATGGAACCCATGGCCTTTCGTTTTACAAGCCAGCAGCAAACTGCGGGCCTGTCCACAAAACGACAGCGCAAATAGAATTTAAAATTGATGACAAAACAAAAGAATAGTCTTTTTTAATCAGTTTCATCACTACATAGTATAAAACAAAGTCGCTTTTTCTGTCCCTATGTCCCTTTGTATGCTTAAATCTTTGAAACTACGCAACGGATTTTGATGCGGTTTTTTTTATAGATAGATTGATTAAAGAGGAAGGTTTATATGTATGATAACATACATAGCCTCGAGGTTTGGGCGCGCGGTCGAGAATCTAGACGGTCGCGGGTTCGAACCCCAGGCACACACCTCTGACTTTTCGAAGTTATGTGTGTATTCACATTGAATACTCACTTGCTTTAACGGTGAAGGAAAACATCGTGATGAAACCTGCACACCTAAGAGTTCTTAGGAATTTCTTAGTTGTGTAGTCCGCCAACCCGCACTAGGCCAGCGTGGTGGACTATGGCCTAAACCCTCTCAATGGTAAAGGAGACCCGTGCTCAGCAGTGGGCGAATATGGGTTGATGAAGAAGAAGAAGAAGAAGCCGGGGCGGGTCGCTAGTTATTTTATGAAGTCTTCTTTAAAACAAATGAAAGAGACATTTATATTTAAAAACAGTGCGGGGTAGAACGCGGCTTGTTGTATTGTACGTTGGCAAGCTCACGGAAATTTATGTTTGCAAACCACTTCACTAGAATTGGAAGCGCATTATTAATAGATAAAACAAGCCTGCAGTTTCTCGTTAATTTGTTCATTCAGAACTCATCCATAACAGTTCTTTGATTATTTGACACATTTAAATTTTCAACACAGGGCTTTATAAATCGTTTCGCAAGCTGACACAGAATGTAAGAATGATGGTATATTCGTATATGTATAACTTTAAGCCTTAATTCGACATAATACTTATTTATGATCATCACAAATTTTGTGAGGTGTCTTAGAAAATATTCGAAGAAATCTACCTATTTCAGCATCTTGAAAAGTCAAAACCCATTATAATGGATTCTTTTGTGATGAAGTACATAGCACGGTGTCTGATTAAGGATTAAAAAAGTATTTGATAAATCCTCAAATAATTATCATGGCGACCTGTTGAAAGCATGCAGAAATGCACCGTAATATTTTTTAATTAAAGTTGATTCCCGTGTTAGTAAATCTGCGGAGATGAGCTCTCAAGCTGAGCTAAACTTTAACGGCTTGGTAACATAATTCAAAATGTATTAACTTACCCACTTAAGGCATTTCTTTTAAAACTTTCTAAACTATTAGATAGGTAAACCGTCAAGGTATGTTATATTAATATAGGTCTAAAACATTTAAAAAATGTAAAGCCAAAAAACCGTTTTAATGAAAAGTTGATAATTGATAGCTACTTTTCATTTAATTATCCCTCCCATGCATCCCTGATGCGCCGGGTACGTGGCAGCTCTAACAGTTACCTGCAACTCATTGCGAATAGAATGGAGACCGATTGTCCATTTTTCGCAACATGGAGTCGCCTACATGTGGCGAAGTAAATTTGTGTGTGTGTTTTATTTTTAAATTGTTTTTATATATGGACTTTAATTGTAAAATGTGATGGTCTGAAATAAAAGATTTATTTATTTATTTATTATAACAAAATAACACTTGACTACGACTAGAAAATGTCAGCATGACGAGCACCTACGATCAGACTATAATACATATGTATTTTTAATGTAATTATTCGTGTAGCATGTGACCAACAACAGCCCAAAATTTTTGGGTAAAATTTTTGCCATTGGTTGTATGACCGCAATAAAATGAATAGGTGACAGACAAGGAGCAACATTCGTCCCCATAAAAAATACTGATATTTCATCGTACACTCAAAGAAATAAAACAACATCAAATAAAACAAATGACAGGCGTAAGAATGAACGTAAATAATGGAAATTCAAAATTTTCCACATCGTTTATTTGATAATAAATCATTAAAACTGTGCATGTAACCTAAAAATAAATGCAGGAAAATTTGCTATTCTAATAGTGAAGGTCGAGAGTTCAGACATTTCAAATGCACGTTTATATTTCTACATTTCAACAGTTATGCCTCGCGACTTGTAGCTGTCCGCTCCTGGATATTTTTAAATGATATTCCATTTCAGTATCGGTTTGAGAAACGGCGAGACGGCCGCGAACTTTCACTCACAACTTGTATTGTCATAAATATTGTGAAGATATACTGCTGCGAAATTTCTATCAAATATCCAGACGGAGCACAGACTTTAAGAAAGGAAATTTTGGTGTTAGTGATGTCTTAGATATGACTCATAAGATCCTCATTTTATGTATAAGGTGTAAAGTCTACCTAAGTGACACTCGCATGTAGGCATGTATTTCATGCACTTGATAATAAGCGGAAAAGAGACAATAAGTACGCGCGCACACAGCTCTATCTTTCCCTTTAATACACGAAACGTATTCTATCTCTTCACTAACTTAAATCTCCTTTTCAAATTTCGTTCGCCTCGCCCTATCACACTTCTGCAACCAGCTTACTCCCAAAGTCAAGCATAGGAAAATAAGTTTTAATATAAAAACATAATATTTTAACCGCCTCACAATAAAGCTTCGAACATCTAGTTCACTCGATGCATTTCTCATGTGATCAAATAAGACAGCCGGATAAAAATAAAAAAATAATGTGACAATCAAATTGCGTCCTGCACTTGAATCCTTTTGAAACTACATAAAATCTGCAGCAAAATTCTTCAAATGTACACTTGTTAAATGCTGCAATTTTATTTAAAAAATTATAATAAACCAAATATACTTATTCAAACTAAACGCGGTGCACTAACAAAACACCATTGTTACTTTATCGAACACAACGGCCCATGTAAACGGGACTTAATCATTCAGTAATCAAATGTTTTCCATGCATCCTATACACAATGCGAAAATATTTGTGGCTGGCATTGACTAAACAAAATCAATTACTGATATTGTCCTCTAATTAGATTTAACATTAATTTTGTTGCATTATAACTCAGCCTGTCGCCGTCCACTGCTGAACGTAGGCCTCCTCAAGAAAGCGCCAACCATCCCGGTCTTGAGCAGCTCTCATCCATCCGTTACCCGCTACCTTTCTCAAGTCGTCGGTCCATCGTGCTACAGGACGTACCACGCATTGTTTATTGCATTATTCATATGTATTTACATAATTAGAGTGATAAATGTTTTTGTCGAATGTATTACCTAAATATAATTTTAAGAGAGTCTAACTAAAACATACTTTTTTGGAAAACCTTTGGGATTAGTATATGAAGGTCGAGCCCAGTGGTGTGCCATGGGAGAGACCTATGTCCAACTGTGGACGCATTAAAGCCTGATGATAATGATGATATGATTTACAAGTCGCTTGTGCCTCCATGGAGTCTCGCATTTATATCAAAAGACCTTGGAAATGACAATAGCATGTTATACTAGACTTCAGAAGGAATTACATTCTTTCTCCGGTTTTAACACATTTCCCATTGCCCCATGTAGCCTTTGTTGATAAAAAGGCAATTTAACACTAAAATATTTTTCCAGTCGGAACAGTAGTTCCGAGATTAGCGCGTTCAAACAAACCGACAAACTTTTTAGCTTCACAAAATTGCCCTTAATATATATTGTTACCTAGACTTTGTAATTATCAAGATGCATAACTAAAGTGGCAATAAACAGAGTCAAACTTTTAAGCCTCTTTATTGCAGATAGCGATAGAATTGCCAGCTAAAATTTAATCCATCATTATCCAGTTGCCATCCATTACGTTTGGTTTTCCTGTCACAAATTATCCATCAAATTACTGGCAAACTATTAATAGGGCAGCAACAAAATTGTTAATCGGATTACTGTCGCTACCATTGCAATTTATTAGTATTTACTGGTAGTGGTCCATAATTAATGCTTTTTTGATCGAAGTGTAAAACTGACGAGGCAGGCCTAAAACTCCTGCTCTGAGGCATGGGGCGGGTAAGATCCCACCACGGTATTCCCTGCCTTTTTTAAAGGGCGACTCATAAGGGCTCTTAGGTTCGCTGGACGCAATGCCCCGAAATGCGACCCCTCACTCTAAGTAAAACTGAACTGTGACCGGTGTGTGCTCTGTTACTTCACACAATAAATCAGTGAGAAAAACATAGTGAAGATCGTTATTTATCTAAATATTTCTCAATCATTTGGTTATGGCAATTGTGCTGATTTTGTAGAAGAATTTACAATTCGTTTTATACATTACGACCAGCCCTCAAAGGTCAATAGAATTTTGGCAGCCTACTTCTTACTGTATAAACACATGAAATGAGGCAAGCGTTTGTCATTGACAGGGGATTTTGACCCTTATACACGGTACTTTTTAACCGGACCGACACGAATATCCTACGTAAATCACCTCCGGCTAACTCACTCACCGAACATTCCAGACACAAAAATACTGGAGAGACAACAAAGTGATGACTGCGTTCGCATAGCCAATGTGGAATGGCCAATATCGACTTTGCAGAGGCAAAATTGACGCCTATCGGTACGGCGTGTGAGAAATCTAATAACATTTCTCGTTGGAGTGGCGATGGTCAATCGTCGATATGCGGATTGTGCGTTCAATCGGATCCTACACAAGACACGCCATTCGACGGCCAATTTGCTCGACGAAGAGAAGTAATCAAAAAAACTGTGATTGCTTTTTTCCCTATAGGCATTTCATGGCTCCGTGCTAAACACGTTGCCGTCATGTCTGTACTTGAGAAAACTGTATCGTATTTCTAACTTGTCTTATTGTCATTCATTAAAAATTTGATTTAACGATTTAATTTTAGCGATTACATGAACTCTTATGAATGTTTAAGCGTAGTATAAACGGTCTTTTTAATGAATTCCTTGGAACACATTATTTTTTTAGCATAAATGCTTGACCTGCCCTACGTTGGTATTTTATTTTTTAACAATTTACTGCTAAAAACACTTCTTAACACAGCAATTATTTCTTGAAATTAATTAATAACTAAAATTAAATTTCGAAATTCGATGCAAGTTTCGTTTTAATAGTTCGACGTACCTGATTGACCTGTTTTCGGTTAATATTTTCACGTGAGCTTTAATTGGAAATAATTCTAACTAACCGATGTATTGGAATTCACATTAATCTGATAATCTGATTAAGCATAAATTACGTGGGTCCTGTGAAACCATACGAATAAAAAATATACAACTTTAAAAGCAAATTAATTTAGATTTCAATTTCGAAGTATGAGCATACATATGTTTTCGCTATGAATTTGCATACTTTAATAAGAGGGAAAAATACTCACTGACGAAAAATTTTCCACGCAAAAAGTTCGTTATTCATTTTCACTAGGTTAGCGTTGTGGACAAAAATCTATCTATTGTAGATGAGTCTTTTGCCTAGCAGAGAGAAGAATGGTATACTAAAGTTATAATCTTATCAGCGAATAAATTAAAGTCACATATAAAGAAAGATGTGAAAGAGCTCATAAAATTATATGAAAAGGAAGCTTCGACTCAATGAGCCAAATGTAAGTGAATTATTTACGGTAAATTAATAAGAACTCGGAAGATCCTAGCCGCTTCCAAAAGGTTGTTATTGCAAACTTTGATAGATTTTGCGTTCAGCATTCAAATTCATTTCTTTGCTTGTATTGGTGATAAAAAATTTACCTTCGTTTCAGTAATAAATACTCGTTTCTTGCCCCGCTTAAATAAGAACCTCAAGTCTCTTGATTAGACTTTCTAATAAAATAAAACGTTAAACGGACACTACATATTAAGTAAATTTTATTTAATACGATGGATACTTGAATTGATTAGATAGATTTTCGTAATAATAAATTTATATTTTAGCGGTGAAAGGCTATTTGAATTTAATACCGATTAATGAAGTGGCCAACAAATATATTTCGCAATAGCAACAACTAGGTACTGAAAAGTGTAAACTGCAAGCGGTTAAATGTAATGTAAATTTAGACAGAGTAAATTCAATTTCGGATTCACCCGCTGGAGATAATTAAGACGAAGATTGAATCCCCCAACTTTAAGGATTTCGAGTGATTTCGGTGCAGTAATGAAGCTTCTCGAATTGGGCAGTGCGATTGGATTTTTCCATTAGGACATTCTCAGTAGCAACGCGGAGTCTGGAAACGTGAGACATAATTAACGAAACGCGGATACAGAAATACGCCTTTAATTATAAACTCGTGAACGTTTATAAGATTGAAGAAATTAAATTATTAGATTTAAAACCACTTCTGCAGTATCAGTATGCTTAATGAGATGCATTTAATAAAATAACTAGAAAGTTACTTTGCCTGTACGAAGCATTTTATTAATATGTGGATAGCTGGCTTCGACATGGAACTTTTAACTTTTATCTTAGAAACAAGACAAATGTTTTTATTTTCTACTGATATTTGTTTTGTGTCTAGGCGAGGGAGTAGAATTTCCCTGTCTCTTCGACAACTTTTAGACACGAATCCTCGTGGGTGATCACGTTTGTATTTTCCGCTTAAGATATTCTATTTTCTACTACTAGATAAGTTTGAAGTCCAAAAGTTATTATTTAATAAAATGAAACTCATATAAGTAAAACTTTGAAATCCGTACCCAAAGGGTAAAACGGTATCCTATCACTATTGCTAAGACTTCGCTGTCCGTCTGTCACTAGGCTGTATCTCATAAGCCATGATAGATATTACAATTTTGACAGGTGGCGCATTTTTGTAGCTCCTTTAACAACAAATAACAAAACATGAAAAAAATATATGTAAGTGGGGCTCCCTGACAACAGACATGCGTTCGTGCGGGAATCCGACTCGCACTTGACCAGTTTTTTGAGGCGATATTGATACCCCAGGATAAAAAAAAAATTACAAATGTGAATTTTATTCATTATCAATTATCAATAAAATATTCAAAGAAAATACCACTAAATTATAAACAAGCTTTTTCCTTACGATATCTAATTGGAGTTTATAAGCGCGTCTCTTATAACATTTTCTGGAGAAGTAGATTCTATCGGATAATTCGTTTAACATTTTATTAAATTACCGCAGACAGGAGTGTAAAATTCCAAACAAGAATATCCGCATCAACGTGATATACAAAGTCAACCAGTAATCGCATTACTGTCGACTGTAGCTCCTGCACACAAATAAAACACATTGTTGGGCGCAGTATGCATACAAAGAGCTTCGGAGATTCAATTTATAATATCTTGTTGCTTCCATATTGCAAGTTAAGCGTTGATACCTTTATCGGTGACGGAAAGGAGGATTATTGAAGAATCCGCGACCGAGCAATAAAACTAAGTGGCCGACAATCTGGAGTTTTCAGCCCAGACTGTTAGAGTGGCTGTTGGAGTTTATTTAAGAAAATAATTTTATTTCCATTCACACCTTCTTTCGATAATTCGTGATGTTAGCCAACTTTTAGTAGTGCCCGCGATGACTTAACCCATCAAAACCTAGCCAGACTAGACTATCATACTAATAGAGACAGCATGTCCTTTATAAAAGGGTACATTCTACGAATATTAAATAAAATTCTAAAGTGATGGGGAGACGAAAATCGTATGTTACTTAATTACCATTTCATAACCGCAGACTGAAGGATGGTTTCATTCACTTCAGTCAGTTCGTTTAGTCTTAATCAATAATGGAGTTATGTCTAAAAATAATATTCTTAACAGAAATAATAACTATGTCTTCAATTGCATTCATTCAAGCAAACGGAATAATAACAAACGTTAAATTAATAAAACTAGAGTTATTACAAAAAAGCAGTAAACCAATAGACGAACAAATTCTTTCACGTGCTGATAAAATCATATTTAGTGAGAATTCCTACCAATGCATCACTCGTAACTCTGAAATAACTTAATACGGGCGTTCCTGCATATCGGAATAATGTTCTAGTAAACGTCACAACTATCTGAGAAACTTTTCCGTAGAGCTATCGTTGTTAATTGCTTTTTCGACTTCAGCGGTACTAATGAAAAATAACTTGATACTTCAGCATCCGCGGGCTGACCTTAATGAACCTCCATCGCGCCCCGTGCCAAGGTGTTGAAAGTTAAATTCTGTCTAATAACAGGCTAGAGGAAGTCAAAACTTTATCTTGTAATCGCTTTCACGACTTGCATCGTGTATATTTAAAATACCATCTTAAAGTTGTTGAAGATATTTTTAGTCATGTTCGAAATGACATTACATTTTGTTGGATATTTGTGTTGAAATGCTTTGTTATCTTTTATGATAGCCGTCATTATTCTTCCAATTTAAGCCTCTGGAATCGATCTTCGGGTAGGTGAAGCATTCTTATTAAGACCAGTTGGCCTGTTGTGGAGTAGCCATCTCCTATGAGGTATCTAATCTAACGAAACGATCTTTCCAGAAGCTACGAGTCTTTCATTATATATACTTTTTTAATATGCATGCCTTGCTGAATATTCAATTCCATTGGCCTTCAGATTACTTATTCTTTGAACTACATCGATCAATTTAGTTCTTTGTGAGAGAAGCTCGTTATAATCTAGCTCTATAAAGAAATTCCTTGCGTAGCCCTCTAAATTTAACAGCTTTTGTATAGCTTAAACCCAGTCTTCTAGCTTCAGTTAGCTCAGAATTTTACTTTCCGTATTGTAATAATCTCTAGTAGTTATTATTCGACTGATTGGACGCACAGAGACTACTAATTATATGAGAGAGAATATAAAAATAGCTAGCAATTAATCTTAACATCTATTTTCATAGCAGTAAACAATTTGCTGTAATTGTTTGCTGCAGTAAAAAATGGTAATTTTACGCTGTCGCAACCCACGCATTTGCCAGTAACTATTGCGGGGGAGTTGCGGGAAATGAGAATGATACTCTATTTTAACGTTCGATTGCAAGTATTAAATGTTTTCTAGTAGGGTATTAATGCGCCCACGTAGATGAAGAAGGACTTTAGGTGCTGGGAAAGTAAGAGGACATTATATAACTGCCCCAAGTTTCGAGTGGAAATTTTGAAAATGCAAATGTCTTAATTTAAATATATTTATTGGAAGTTTGAGAAGCAAGGCAAGCGATCAAGCATTCCCTGGGCGCGCTGACGTCAACATGCAACGAGTTGTAAAACCAATACGGCTGATACAATTTAATCCAATTTGTAGCAGCGGTACACGCCTTGCAATTGTATTTTGTAGGGTGCGAGTGGAAAATTGTGAGGCGCTGCAGGTTTATCGTGTCAGTGGACTCTTGGCTGGAAAACAGGTCGAGTCACCCCGTCAAACTGGCCGTCAACAAGAAATTGATAATTAAAATACTAGTAAGCCTAAACGATATAGACTATAGAGGTTACATTGATATTTAAAAAAAAACAAAGTATATTTGAAATTCGATAAAATATAAAAAAACTAAAGACGATATATAAGCAGTGATGGCCTCGAGGTTTGGGCGCGCGGTCGAGAATCTCGACGGTCGCGGGTTCGAACCCCAGGCACACACCTCTGACTTTTCGAAGTTATGTGTGTATTCACATTGAATTATCACTTGCTTTGACGGTGAAGGAAAACATCGTGATGAAACCTGCACACCTAAGAGTTCTTAGGAATTTCTTAGGTGTGTAGTCCGCCAACCCGCACTAGGCCAGCGTGGCGGACTATGGCCTAAAACCCTCTCAATGGTAGAGGAGACCCGTGCTCAGCAGTGGGCGTATATGGGTTGATGAAGAAGAAGAAGAAAGACGATATAAAAACTCTTTGGTAGCCACTGCATAGGAGTGATTCATAATTGACTGAAACGTCACATAATTTTGAAATTGGATTATTTTCAAAGTCAAGCGTGCCACTAATGCAATAATATAGATCGATTCAAGCCACAGTCGGTCAGCGTCGTGCAGTTAACACTCAAAACCGCACAGTGTGGCTGCGGGCTGCGTGGACACCGATACAATCGTTCATTAACCCTGTATATCGACAATAATCACTAGTTCTGCCTTTGGTCTTCAGCCACCGAGATCTTATTGCTTACATCAGCTACGGTTAAGTGCATTTAGCTTCTACCTTCTTAATATTAGGTTGAGTTCTTTTTTACGTAGATACAGCCAAAAGACAAGGTGATTGATAATGACAGCTTTGTGCAATTGGATAGCTAGGCTTGCTAATTAAGATAAATGGCTTTGTGATCCATGATTTTTTTATCATTGGTCGTGTGATTGTGGTAGAATGAACAGGTGACAGACAAGCGGCGATACTCGTCCCCATACAAAAGACTGTCTATTTGCCATCTAATTTTCAGCAATTCAGGAACACTTATAACAAGAAAATCTCTTCACCAAAGTCAATTTTTCTCATCCAACATATTATTCTCAGCTTTTAAACTACGCAATGAATTTTAACACGGCTTTCATAATCGTTCCATGTATAATTCATGCATAGTGCAACTAAATGACCGGCCCGGGCCCAGTGGAATTGCATACTAATATTATAATTGCGCAAGTAACTTTGTCTCTGTATACTTTTGAATGTAAATCTCTGAAATTCAGATGACTTTTGGCACGGTCACATATAGGGCCATGGGGAATGTCATGACCGTTTTTTTTTTGTCATTTCTCTCGGGAGTTACTGGCCTGTCAA
This sequence comes from Cephonodes hylas, assembly GCA_030295005.1. Lineage (NCBI taxonomy): Eukaryota > Metazoa > Arthropoda > Insecta > Lepidoptera > Sphingidae > Cephonodes > Cephonodes hylas. Next base: position 18,206,838 of record AP025360.1, read on the forward strand.
CTATTTTTATATCCTAGTTAAATTATTCATGAAAATTTTTAAAGTACGTTTGTCAGGATGTACCTGGAGGTCTAGGAACGAATATGTGCCGTGTTATCTAGAGATAGCGGGTTCGATTATCTGGCCGGTAAGTGTTGTTGGTTTGTTCCATTAGGACATTTGTATTAGCAGGCAACAGCCGTTACGCCAAATATGGATGCAGAAATATACATTAACGTACCCCTTCAGGGAATAAAGTATGATGTTCTGCATGTATATAATCCTAACGGGTTAACAGATAAAGGAAAAACTTGGCATATGGCTCTTTCTAGAAACAAAATAATTTAGAAAAGAACATGTTATTCATAGAAAAGTCAAATTTGCATGTAAAATTTCGAGAAACAGCTAGTAAAACATACAACTCCTACCTACCACATGGCTTAAGGCAAATAGAGGAGTGAAGACACAAATTGTCTGCAGAATTTATTAAGTTATATAAGTTCCATATAGTCTCTTCATTCTTCTAGTGGCTTTTAATGAATTTGATTTAGCTCAGGCGTTACTTGAAAGTCTCTAATGCGGTTTAGTATATACAGGGTGTATTTAGACCGTGATCGAAAACTGAGACAGGTAATAGTGATAGTGATTACAAACCCCCTGGCATTATAGAAAATCCCGACAAACAATAAAATTTTTGAGGTTTTCCATACAAACCACATACTTTTAACACCAATGGTTGTATGGAAAACGTCAAAATTTTTATTTTTTGTCGCGATTTTTAATATCGCCACTGGGTTTGTGATCACCCTCGCTATTACCTGGTTCAGTTTTCGATCACGGTCTAAATACACCCTGTATAAGATTGTACAATATGTATTCAGACCATAACCGAACACTAGGGCAGGTGATAGCTATGGTGATCACACACACACCCCTAGCTTTAAAGAAAATCCTAACAAAAAATAAAAATTTTGACTTTTTCCTATACAACCATCGGTAGTCAATGTACGTGGTTTGTATGCAAAACGTAATTTTTTTTTGTCGGGATATATTGAAGTTTGAACGCCAATGAGTTTGTCATCACCGTAGGTATTACCTCCCTTAGTCTCCGGTCACGGTCTAAATACACCCTGTATAATACATTGTTTAAATTCGTTATGCCTAGAAGCTGCTCTTTAAAATTCTCAGTATTGGAGAAAGTGTATCGGATTTTTGTTGCTTGAGCTGAAACACTGATAAGGGTAGACATATGGGACCCTAGAGATAGTTGTTAAGTAGCTTTATTTCAGCAATAAAACTCCCTGTGGAATTTTTGATATAAAACAACTTTAACAAAATCAATACTAAAGGATAATGCGAGATAAACTGTTACACTTTAACATCGAGAAATAATTATTGGTATAGACTTAAGTATACCCACCCCAGTGGCAGGCCTTCCAAGAAGCCCTAAAGCGTTATACGACAATTGTGTAATGTCCAGTTCATAATAGTTTATTGTGGGGTCAAGATATTCTTATCTACCTAAATGTCAAATTGAATTTGTTAAATTAAGATTTTAAATTTAAAGATTATAATTATTAAGAATTTCGAAAGGCACACTGGGCTTTTTGGCTTCTATTGTTATTTAAATAAATGGCAACAAAAACTATAAAGAAACAATAAAATAATTATAGTAACAAGTAGGTAAGGGTGGGTAGTAGGGAATATTAGGGTACCACACTTAAAAGCACCATTTTCAGACGTTTTTGAATATGTCGACGCTTATGTTTTTTAGAGTGGCAATCCCGCTACAGCCTGCCACTCTGACGCAACACCGGCGACGAACGTCAAGGAACGACGGCAAGACATTTTTGGGAATCCGTCGTGATCAAAAGATAGTAGTATTGGGTGGAGTGTCGCGCTAAATTGAATAATTATAATATTACGGACTCACTAGCGATATTATTTCGATTATACGTTGATTATGTTAACTGCATTTTATTCTCTTCGCCCTAATATTCACGCCTGACGTTTGTTTGCCTTAAAATGATGAAGCCGGCCTGTAAAAAATACCCTAGTTCCTTCAAATACAATTAGAATTTACCGACATAAACACAATATCTATGAATCATGTCTCGCAATATTCATACATGCCAACTAAACGCCGTTCTTTATTTACTTCTAATGACGACAACTCTGACAGGTATAAGGTAATAACGCAAGCGAAGCTTTTCAGTCCCGAATTCCCACTGGAACGGGAACTACTCGGGAAAATGGCAAGCGCTGTTCAAGAGGAGAGAATTGTCATTTGTATGTTTTTGATTTTATTATTGAAATGGTCTTTGAGGTAGAAAATGGCTAATTTCAAAAGAAGGAAAATCAGGGGTTCGGCATTTAAAAGACTTTATTTTTTATACCATACTAGCTTCGAAAGAAGTATCGGAGTTAACATAAAAATGAATGCGTAAAATTCCTTAGTTATTGATGTTTTAACCGTGTTTTCATACACCATTGAATGCTAACTTATAAATACGTTCGTTGCTTCGAAAAATCCTAGAATATCAAGACCATTGAAAAATAAAATATAATCAGTGTAAACTATATAAAACGCTTAGCCCTGTCCTGTATCAAGATGAGATTAGGGATAAAACCCTCGAGGCTCTGCGTCTAAATCCAGAACAAATATTAGCAGATCACACAAGCATTTGTCCTCTTGCGGGATTTCACTAAATCCCTATTCTTAACTAAACCGCCCATCGCGAAGCCCGGAATACGTATTATGCAGGATATTAAAAATCTTATACTGTAGAGGTTTTTAATATAAAATACACTTAAGTACGTAGTACATAATTCTGACCCCACACTAGCATACAAGTCGTTGGTATCAGAGACTACGAGAGACTTTTTCGATCTTAAAACACAGACTAAAAATATTTTTGAATCACCCAAAAATTGTCGAACCCGCAGCCTCACATTTCATAAGGTGTCTAGCCAACTGCGCCACGAGGCTGTCAACCTATTTACGTCCTAGAACATAACGTGGCTTCCCGGTCTCATTAAAACTTTTAACCCTTAGTCCACCGGCTCATGTTCGCTAGTTTAACGGTTAACAAATGCTGTGTACATTTCTGTACAGTAAACTTTCATCTGACCACGTACAAAGCAGATGTCCATGCTTACAACCCTAGTTTCTAATTGCTACATCACAAAGAGATTCGAGATAAATTAGTTAATTAAAAATATTCATTCGAGCGGATAGATTCTAGATCGTCTAAGCTGTGAGTTGTTTTAGGTTTATTGTTAATAATTTAATATTCTATAAATACGAAATAACAAGAAGTCATAGTTAAAGGAAATACGCTGAAGTAGGGCACACTTCTTCAACGATTGTAGCAATGTTTTGTAATTTTTCTTCACTTTCACGTTAACTTAAAAAGAAATTCAATTTCCGTCCCGATTCTTACATTAATTATAAACTATTTCCACGAACTTTCAATAAAATGAGTTTTTGAGATAATGTTGGTAGAAAAAATTATAAAAAAGAAAAAAATAGTGATAGCCTCGAGGTTTAGACGCGCGGTCGAGAATCTCGAAGATTGCGGGTTCAAGATTCAAGTATACACCTCTTACTTTTCGAAGTTATGTGTGTAGGTATTCACAATATGCATCACTATTTTAACGGTGAAAGAAAATATATTGAGAAAACCTGCACACTTTTCTATCGTACTGACTTCTAACAACTCCTTTATGGGGCTAGGTATACGCTTTTACAACAAACTCCCCAAGGGGATTAGAAAAGTAGGGAAAAGTTTAAAAAATCGATTAAAGATAAATTGTATAAGAAAGGTTGTTATAAAATTTTTGATTTTATTGAAGATAACAACCCCTGGGAGTAAGTAAATTGATCGGAGGTTATGTTGCTGCATTTTGTATCCATGTGACATTAAATTGTAAACAATATTATTAGATTGTAATCTAATTTTTAGATTAGAATTGTAAATTATTAAAAAAAGTAACATATCATGTTGCTGAGAGGGTTTCTTGCCGTTTCTTCTCCACAGCGATAACACGTTTCGAAGCGGCACTAGTTAAAAAAAAAAACAGTATAAAAAAGTGTTAAAAATGACGATTCAAAAGAACTTGTAAAAGTCTATTTGAATAAAGGAGATTTGACTTTGACTTTAAGGGTTAATATTTATTTATATTTGCACACGTCATTAATAAACGACCATTTAAATTCATCCATATCACACACACAACAACAAAAGTATTTATAAATTTTATAATCACAACAAATGATAGTCACTGAACACAATATATAAACATATGGCTTTGGATAAAATTCATACAAATGAACATGATTAATTCAATTAAAATAACAAAAGACAGAACCGCATGGAAACAAATAATAATATTGATACAATTTAACATAAATTATTTGGAAATAAAATATCGAGTGCATATTCCTATCAAAAAGCGTGAAATCAAAACAGACTAATGGAAAAGCATTATTCCCGGTAAAACGTGTTTTAATTATGCGTATTTTTTCTCTGTATTTGCTCGTTGGTGTTGGATATCGGAATACATTTAATAAAAACAAACATATTGGTGTGAAAGTAAATTAAAGAGACTTTTTCGCGATAATTTTATAAATAATTTAATATTTTGCGTTTCCAGAGGTCATTTTTACCACGCACGTGCAAGCTCTGGAATGAACTCCCTGCCTCGGTGTTCCCCGAGTGCTATGACATGGCCTTCTTCAAACGAGACTTAAAAAGAACATTTTCCTCACGGTAGGCAGCGGCGTGACTGTGCCCCTGGCATTGCCAAGTCCATGAGCGGCGGTGACCGCTTACCATCTGGCGGGCCGTCAGCTCGTCTGCCTGATAAGGCAAATAAAAAAAAAATAATAACTCCACCACTCTGTCGAGCACCTCTACAACTGGAAGGGTTTAGGCCTAGTCCACCATGCTGGCCTAGTGCGAATTGGCGGACCACACACCTAAGAAATTCTTGAGAATAAGTATGTAGCTTTCCAAGTTATAAAGGCCTCTAAATTGTACAGGAGACCTGTGCCAAGCGGTGGAACGTATATGGAGGAGGGTGATCATGATGATTATGAAATTGCAACGTTTTAATTATTACATCTACTGTTCATTTTATGTAGTTACGAGCTGTTTCAATCCTATAAAGTGACAGTCGACAAACAGCCGCTTAGCGCTTTGATGTCGCTTGTACAAATTTCAAACATTTCAGAGGAATATTTTGATAGCTTGCTTGATAGGAGACCTTTTTGTTGCTGACACGGAAATCTAGACACATAATTGGCTTTCATTTATTTAACTTGGATACGTCTGTATCATGTTGTATTACTGAAAAGTTTATTTTGGTTAGCGAAAGAAAAAGTATTATTCAATATACAAATGTCTCGGAAAAAGGGCATTAAGTTTGCTTCACATTACGTGAGCAAACCGTGGGCCAAAAAATCCTTCCACCTAACTCTTATGAGAATACAGGCATATACACTGTGATGGATGGTGATCATAAATCACATACAAATGTATGTATGGAAAACATCAAAGTTTTTATTTTTTGTCGGGATTTTTTTTAACGCCAATAGGTTTACTACTTTAGTTTCCGATCACGGTCTGAATACACCTTGCGTATACTTAAATATATCTATAGGTATTCGTATTGAAACTAGGTACTTTTATAAAAAGATTTCATATATTTTTTAAATAACACAGATATATTGCAAGGATTTCGTCGCTAATAGTTCTAATGCCAAGCAAAGTCAACCCAGACTGGGACGAACTTCGGTGTAAAACCCGTTGCAGTAATGCGAGTGAGTCGAATCCAACAAATCTATTTAAACGGAGTTTTAATGGATATTCATAATCGTTTCTCGCCAGTCCACAGGATTTGAATAAGCGAATGAACGTTTGGGAAAAGTCGCGGAGTTATTCCCCCGTGACTTCTCAATCAAGATTAGGTGGTAGTTTAATAAATAAATATATGACTTTGTAATTCAGTAGTTCCCATATTGTTTGAGTAAAACTATAAAAACGTAACTAAAATAAACGTATTCTCATAGTATTGATAAAAAAGTATATCTGCTATTTTTATTTATTAATATTTCTATTTTTATAAAACAAATGTTTGTGAGGTCCACAATGAGGTACATACGTATTTGTTTCGGGTCTGAGTGTTTGTGAGATGGAAAAGCCTCTCATAGTTTCTGGACCTACATCCTCGTGTGAGGTTAGAACTATGTATGTTACTGGTGCATGTAATTTTAATTAAATTACTGGCATAAATTCGACGTAATTGTTCATGATTTATAAACGACCATTTCAAATCAAATGTTATTAAGCTGTGCCAGACTGAAAAATATAAAATGAAATGAGCTGTACCGTAAGGAGAGAAAATTATAGAGGACAAAGATACAGTAAAATGAATACAAACGCTTGCATCATACAAGAATATATAGACAGAAACTATTGCAGTGTCTGGCACCGTTCGTTCGACTACGAGACCGCCACGTCTCTTAGTTTTTAAACTTTCTTTCTGAACGTAAAATGGCGATTGTTCTGCTTGAGGGAATAATTTATTCTTTGTCTTGTCTTAGCTTCGATGACTGGTTGAATGCACTTTTAAGGATTTCGCTTTAAATTGCGCTATATTTGGCACACAGCTGAATAAGATTAGAAGGGAAATAGACATTACTTTTTACGAATGTCGCCGATTGTCTTTTACTTATTCATTCTGCTACGATCACGTGATCAAGAACAAACAATTCAAACTAAAAATAATGGCTGCATTCAGTTACTCATTTAGAAAATGTCAGACAAATCAACGAAAATTAAAGTTTAATAACTAAGGGCTAAACCTATTCAATGGTAGAGGAGGCTCGTACCCATCAGTGGGACGTATATTGACTGACGCAAAAAAGAAATAGATTTTATTACAAATAAACATCTTTGCATCGCCATATTCGAAATACAAACAAAACAACACGAAAAAATCTGATACAAAAAGATGATTAGTCGTTAAACCGGCCGAGTGCTGGCTACTCGCCAATCTCACCTGCAAATTGTCCCGGCAAGGCGTACCGGCCGACAAATATGTAAATTCATGAATTTTCGGCTACCAGGCACCCCGAAGTTGGCCGCGCGATCCCCAGTATACAGCTGACACACTGTTTGCTTTTCCATTAACCACACCCCCGTTTTAATCGAATATTCAACTTTTTCGTTCCAAACATTGTGCCTATTGCCTACTGTAAGATTGAAAGGGCTTTTCGGGGTTTGTAGAAGGGGAATCTCCCATCTCATCACACCCGCCACTGTAACTTCTGTGGTCCAGCATCAACAGCGGCAAGCAGAGTAATGACGCTGAACAATGAAGCTCAGCGAATCTAAGGGGACCTAAATTGTCAAAATCCCGCAACGAAATTAATCAGATCCCGCAATTTGTAGTAGGGGAAGTCGGTTTTACTGTTGTAGTCAGGGTAATAACTTGAAGTGGAAATTGTTTTGTTGGTCTTAATCCACAACATAATATTTCGGTTGAAAGATTTAACATCAGAAGACTTCGTTATAGAAAGACGTAATTTTATTTACCAACATTTTATCAGCATGATATTAACATAAGACATGTTACAAATCTAATGGAAAAATAAAATAGGCAATGTCATGATCACATTTTCCACATTTCATCACGAGATCAATGAAGTCATCAAAAACGAACTACAGCAGGTACCTTGTTTTAATAACTAAAAATTTATTTACTTCCCATTATTGAGTCGTATACAGTCGTATTGGTATACAATTCAGTAATGATTAATCGTAACATTGAATGTTGCATGAATAGATTACGTATCTATTCCTGATCGCCAAACAGATTTCGGTTTAGGATTTGCATACCCATATGGCTGAACGTTGGATACAATCATCGGCCATCAATCAGTCGGTTACTCTAGTTATAGAGCGTATGATTAATTCATTTATGTATCCGGAATTATATGTCCACATACGTCCCAGCAGTGATGGCCTCGAGGTTTAGGCACGCGGTCGAGAATTTCGGCGGTCGCGGGTTCGAACCCCAGGCACACACCTCTGACTTTTCGAAGTTATGTTTGTAATTCACAAATAATTATCACTTGCTTTAATGGTGAAGGAAAACATCGTGATGAAACCTGCACACCTAAGAGTTCTTAGGAATTTCTTAGGTGTGTAGTCCACCAACCCGCACTAGGCCAGCGTGGCGGACTATGGCCTAAACCCTCTCAATGGTAGAGGAGACCCGTGCTCAGCAGTGGGCGAAAATGGGTTGATGAAGAAGAAGAAGAAGAAAGCTTGGTTGTAGATTTACACCTAACATCGCAGGAAATATAGGTGTGATGATACTCCTTACAAAGGATTGTTTACAAAACAAGCTATTCTTTGCAGTAGATAACACTTCGAGCTCTATAACAAGTGCACGATAAATTGTATTTTTATGAAGAGCTTATAACATTTATGTCGATTCTAAGAAAGGTATAATGTGCACTCATAAAATATTTTAATGGGGTTAATAAAATCTTGGGAACTGCGAACTTGAAACAGCTTGAGTGACTTAGCTTCTAACCGTCCATGGAGACATTGAGAAATTAGATCAGTTGGTCATGACATATTTTCTATGTCAATGACTGCATGGTGTATTAAAAAGAAATCTATGATTTTTGCATGTAAATTGAAGGCTTAAAGCCGATTTAGGTCAATTTTGAGCTGTTTGTCGTTATATAAGTTTGGTAACATGTCATTTTTAAAGTCATTACGCCTCTCTCATACAAGCCCATGTAATTAATGCCTTAAACTTGCTTGAATAAATTATTGGATCTTTTTTACTAAACCTATTATCAACACACTATTTGCCACTCATACGTTTTAAGTTCCACGCAATAAAGATTGAATCTGAATCTCTGGATAGTATGGCATTAATCAGTACTGCCAGGCCACTATCAATGACTACTTTTTTACTACACTAAACTACAAAGTGACAACACAATAACAACAACTACATGATAATCACGATGCAGTCTAAATACACCATCAAATGTTTAGAGAATCCCAATTTTTGATATTCACCTACCAGCCTTTGTTGCTCTATATCTCAATTATAAGACTTCAATTTTATCTATCTGGCCTTGGGGGAAGGGGACGAGAGAAAACAAAAGGGTTGCGATAGGTAACATGAACTATTCCTGTTAGGTACAATAGACTTTGTATTAAAGCCGATACCCGTCATAGAAGGTGAGCCTCCTCCGTAAATGTGAGTGACCGGGCCTCAGTTCAGAGCGCTGACCTAGTGCGCCCTCATTACAGACTTTAAACAGAACGTGTACTGTTTTACATGCCATTCATATAACTTTGAAAACATCAAATCAATGTGATGAGTCCGTTCTTTTTTTTAAGTAATAACTCAATTACATATGTACATAAATATAGTTCTGACTTCACGGTAAGATAGTCTTGTGGTGTCGGTATCGCGGACCCGACACAAATATTTGTGAATAGCCAACTTCGCCACGGACGCTGTCATAATAATAATTAACAACGCTTGCAATCCTAAAGGGATGTAATTGTACTCAAATTCTGTCTAATATACTGTTGCACTGGCTAATTGTTTCAAGAACATTTACAGACAACGTAATACTATTATAATTTTTTGTATGGAAAGCCTGTTCCGATCTGAGTATAGAACCTAACGCCTCTGTCTCGCAAAAAGTTCTTTTCGAATTTAAGAAATACAGTCTATACAACATTTCGAACGCAATAACTACACAATACTTAGCATCAATAAAAACTAGGTTAGCAAATCATATTTCATTGATCCCATATTCGCATTATTCCAATTCGGAATCCCACGCAAGTCAAGTCGAGGATAAAAGCTTTTAAAGTAACAAATAAAACGCAAAAACATGGTAGCCAGTGAGGCACGACCGCCCGTAATACGAGTTCATATATTCAATTTAAAATTAACAAGGAAAATTAACGTTCACCAACTTGGAACATTGTAATATCCGACGCACAAAGCTTTGTGCTCAGCCCCAAAAGGCGTACGAAAGTAATGTTCGAACCGAACAATATTTCCATCGGGCAATTCTGCGAATCGAAAAAAATCCGTCCGCTCTTCGACCTTGACCTAATTTCAGAAATAAGGTGGATTCACGAACGAACGCTCACATATTTTAGATCTCAGTGATAACGGCCTTGTGTGAGGACTGCAAAAGTTTCCTCTGTCTTAATACTTCCTAAAGCCTAGCTCGCACGTACAGACATAATGACTTTGAAACAATGCTTTGGCAAGACAAGGTTGGGCCGTATAGCGGATAGTAAATCAAAGGAATGAACTTTTTTTAGGTCGATTAAAATACTTTTTGTTACGTTTACTAGTACTCTTCAATTTAACTAATTTGTATTTAAAAGAAAGATGTATCGAAAACGTACTATTTAGCAAATAAAAGCTATTGAGTTAATTATTAAATCGAATAGAACAACGCACAAAATTATAGGTAAGTACGAAAATATCCAGCAAAAGTAAAAGTGTATGTTTCTAGAGCTTGAAATAGCAAATAACATTAATATTCCAGTGTGAATAGTGTCATCTGGCAAAGACGAAAGATAGGATTTCGACGCCAAATAAAAAACGTCGTCTTGCCCTCTCAAGATTTTACTGAAAATATAACACTTAAATATGAAAGTCAGCCGTGCGAAAAACACTTTCAGTGTTTCCAATTTAACCTAAATGTACCTCTTTTTAGCAACTTAAAAAGATTTCAGGCATTTTGATGTGATTAAATATGAAACAGAAGTTCTAACCGTGTCTAAAAGGTTAATGAGGAACTCTAGAATAATTTCAGCAACAATTTGAAGCTCTATATAACAAAAGATTTTAATACACGGCTCAAATTGTTCAATCTTGGTGACACAGAGATATCCTCTCATATATCCAGCCCTTCATACTAAGTCGCTCTTTTGCTGAAGTAAATTTACGAAAGGAATTCACGCAGTGCCAAAGTGCAGTTCCAACCTTAAGTCTTCGGCGCTTCTTAATATGGGATTTTAAACGATGAAAATGGCGACTTGCAAAATCCAAAAGGGCACAAAAAGATTCAATTTTACAACCACTTAGTTATCCGCTTAGAAACAATTGGAAGAATTTGCGTACAAAATAAGTAAGATTGGGAAAAGTTCTATTGGTATTACGGTAAAAGTATGCTGTAAGTCGTAAGTTGGATTACAGTGTTAAGCAAAGTGTTACAGTGTTTATCTTTGAGTAATTAATTTATTAGACGACTCGTCTCCTTTCGCATAAAACTTTAATTTACAGTTGCAACTTTACAGCACACAAAATAGAGATTTTTAGGTAGACAACATCCCTGAGAGCAAAAGGTGTACAAATATAAAATTTCCACACATTTTACGTGATTTCCATTATTTCTGGTACGTCGTGAATATTGAGATACACCAATTAAATTTCCTTTATGCATCCAACGAAATACCGTTTATTTTACAACAATATTTGATTACACTACATACATGCAGAGGTTTTGCATTTTTTGCTTTCAGAATTCTGTGATTTTAATTACTGTAGGCTAAAGTCGCAGACTTTTCGAAGTTATGTGTGTATTCAAGTTGAATTATCACTTGCTTAAACGGTGAAGGAAAACATCGTGATGAAACCTGCACACCCAAAAAGTTCTTAGGAATTTCTTAGGTTTGTAGTCCGCCAATCCGCACTAGGCCAGCGTGGTGGACTATGGCCTAAACCCTCTCAATGGTAGAGGAGACCCGTGCTCAGCAGTGGGCGTATATGGGTTGATGAAGATGAAGAAGAAGAAAGTCGCAGATCATTCTTTGATATATCTCTTTGTCATCTGACTTTTTATATAAATTATTAAACTTTTAAGGCCGCGTTTTTTAAATTTAATTACGCCTGTCTTTTGTTTATATTCCTGTTATTATAAATCCACGTTTAAAAAAAAAAGGAAATATTATCGAGGGTCTGTCGCGCGGACCTTATCGCTACGTTTGGAGGTTAAATATTCACGGACATACATCTATGATATTTTTAAATTCAGCGTTTTTATTATTGACAAATTAGAGAATACTTGAGGGCAACCATCATGAATTTGCATATTTTAAGTCATCGGAAGGAATTTTTGAGCTTTATAAAATCCACCAAACCGCATTGAATGAGAGTGCTTTAGGACTTATATAGCTAATCTAGATTTAAGGAACATACGACAGAGTTGTTTGCTTGGAGTGCAAACCTTGAATTTTTGACTAACTTTAACCGCGAGGCCGTTACATGATTCATGTACGCTCGATCGATACGTAATTTCGTGTTAGACTTTCTCACTTTACTGACCAATTTGCCTTACAATCGTGGTGCAATTAAGTCCCCGTCGAAACAACAATAGCCATATGTCGAGTTCGTCAAGTAAACACCCATATCGTGGTAAATTTCATGCGTAATGTACTTAGGTACAAAAAACATATATCTTATCAGCAAAGACTTTATTTTTTTGGAACATGTAATGTACTTAGGTACAAAAAAAAGGAAAAACAACTTAGCCCCCACTCTATAAGTAAGTCAGGAAGAAGAATATGACTTACACGTGGCGCTCCATCAGTACTTACATAATCTACTTTTTGTGTGTTGAATCTTCGAGTTTTATTTCCTAGTTACGTAAAAGGAAAATGTTTTTGAAGATTGTTTCTCAGGACTTAGAGTACTCGCTGACGTGTTCACTTTGAAGGTATTATGTAAACATGATTCAAACTTTATTAAATTGTGAATTTAGGACAAAATTTAGGATCTACATTTTTACTTCACTCTAGAATGGACCTAGATTTTTAGCAACAATCTTAACTAACTTCACAATAATATTGTCGACAAACATCGTTTTTTACTTTCTAAGCACATGCATGACTACGAAGAGAAGAACACTAGAAGCAGTGATGGCCTCGAGGTTTAGGCGCGCGGTCGAGAATCTCGGCGGTCGCGGGTTCGAACCCCAGGCACACACCTATGACTTTTCGAAGTTATGTGTGTATTCACATGGAAATATCACTTGCTTTAACGGTGAAGGAAAACATCGTGATAAAACCTGCACACCTAAAAAAAAAAAGTTCTTAGGAATTTCTTAGGTGTGTAGTCCGCCAACCCGCACTAGGCCAGCGTGGTGGACTATGGCCTAAAAACCCTCTCAATGGTAGAGGAGACCCGTGCTCAGCAGTGGGCGTATATGGGTTGATGAAGTGAAGTGAAGCATGACTACGGTTATTAAGAAAAACGCCATTCTTTTATATTTTTTACCGGATTTTTTTAATCGCCAATGGGTTCGCAATCACTGTTGCTATTACCCGCCTTGGTTTTCGATCACGGTCTGAACACACCCTGTATGATCCCCTGAAACCAAACCGCTACGTCATCCAATAAAGGCTTTAATGCAAATGTTTAAACAAATCTGTGTACGCTAAGAGTTAGTGCATTTGCTGAGATCCCCACAATTTTAGGTGCACCAGCCCAACCGCTTCGAAACGTATGCGGGCGATCGACCACAGAGCAATGCACGTTCCTCTGTCTACGAGGAACGTCAAACAGCTGTGAATTAAAGGCTACTGTACTATTCCATTGCCAATGCCCTACGTAAAGCCACGCAATCGATTTAAGCCTCTATTAGCATAAGTAAAAGTTTTTGTGTTTGAAATGGCATTTGTTTTCTTCTATTCTAAAATATTTTATATGGAATTAATGGTATGTAAGTACTGTTATAGTATCTCAATTAATAATATACAGAGTGTATTTAGACCGTGATCGAAAACTAAGGCAGGTAATAGCTACAGAGATTACAAACCCATTGGCTTTAAAAAAATGCCGACAAAAACGCCAATGAATTGCCAACGGTCTGAATACCCCCTGTATAATTAGGGAAACCCAAAACTTAGAAATTGATAAGGAGTAAGTGAAAAAAATTTATAAAATTGTTAAAATTGCCGTGTTCCTGGCTAAATTAGTTCAATTCTGATTCTTCAGGGATTGCACTGAAACTTCATCACACATTCAAAGAAGTCAGAATAAAACACCGTTTAAAGAGAAATATACCAATAATGCTAATAATATCTATCAATGGCGAATATTTGCATCATTAAAATTATTGTTGTGAGTGAAAATAATGCTTACAGGGTCATCACTATAGCTCGTATAATACAAGGCACTTTGCTAACAGATGTGTTTAAATTAAAACGTGCACACTAGCTGGAACGCAAATATAAAAAATAAATTTCCCGTAAAATAAATGCTTGAATATTTTTGAGCATAACATAAACGGGCTTTGGCTGATGCACGACGTAAGTTGCGCCTCAAAGCCTGCAAAGGAGTTTTATTGTAACTCACTATTGCTAGTCAATACCGCTTTTGCAACCATGTTAAATTTATACCAAACATTCATGTCCCAAATTGTTTATTTAAATACTGGAAATGAAAAGAAAACGCTCCATTTTGGAAAAATATTTACCATTCTTTTAAAAATAATTGAAAGAGCGAGGTTCCACCAACTATAGAACTTTTTTGAATATACTTTTTTTAATCCGAGAGAAAGGGCCAAGTAAATACAGTTTTTGTATTTTGCTTGCTTTACGTGGATTAAAACGTATTTTCACGGGACAGTGTAAGTCGAAAAATAATTTTCAACATGAGTAATGTAACCATATTTTCTATATAAATTGCCTCCGCATTTATCCTTAGTTCAGTTCAAGTAACAGCCACATAATTGGCATATAATACTAAGTTACGAATCGACTAGTTATGTGGTAGTACCACAGATTAACCAACGTGAGGCAATGCTGATACGTTTAGTTGCTAATTTGCTGGTAAAACATAAACCATTATATGAGTACATTAGGGGTAAAACCTCACAGTGTAACACGCGAGGGCGTTGCGTTCTGGGTTTGCCTTGTGTATTTTTATTAGCTTGGCATAATTGTATGTAAGCGCACTAGACTAGCGTGGTGGACTAAGGCCTTAAACCGCTCAGCTATAGAATAAGTCGGTGCCAAGCAGAGGAACGTTTACAGGCTGACTATGATGATGAAAGATTATAGTCGTTATTTGTAGATGCTTATCTTCATCAACCCATATTCGTCCACTGCTGAGCACGGATCTCCTCTACCATTGAGAGGGTTTAGGCCATAGTCCACCACGCTGGCCTAGTGCGGGTTGGCGGACTACACACCTAAGAAATTCCTAAGAACTCTTAGGTGTGCAGGTTTCATCACGATGTTTTCCTTCACCGTTAAAGCAAGTGGTAATTCAATGTGAATACACACATAACTTCGAAAAGTCAGAGGTGTGTGCCTGGGGTTCGAACCCGCGACCGTCGTGATTCTCGACCGCGCGCCTAAACCTCGAGGCCATCACTGCTCGCTCGCTCGCTGCTCGCAGATGCTTATACCGTCCGATAATCGTTCGATGAGGGTTGCTCAACACCGGGATGGTTGGCGCTTTCTTGGGCAGGCCTACGTTCAGCAGTGGATCGCGATAAGCTGAGTACTATATAGTACCGCATTTACCATTGAAAAATGTGGTCTCCTAACTATTTATTACAATAACAAACAAAACCTCTTTGCTACCCTCAGGTGCACGTTCCATTCAAAGACATTCGAGGCCAGCGCAGTAGATTAAGGTCTTATATCTCTGATTAGTTCAGCAAACTCGTCCCGTACTGAATGTTCTTATTTGCCGGGGTATAATGATGTCTTTTCAAGTAAGAATGCAGTGAAAGGATTTTATTTACTTAAAAAAATAAATTCAACATATGCAATGTTAATTTATATCCATTTTTAATGAAATTGTTGGTGACACATTGTAGATGACAAACTTATCATGCTGATATTGCCAATGCGAAAATGGCTTTGAAATTAATCAGCTGGTACCGTGAAGAGGAATATAGTATCCCGTAAAGTATCTCCGTAAAACCATGTTTCAGGTCTATGTGTTCATGGAATCAAAAAGTCGGTATAAAAAATAGTAGTTTTGACGCTACACAAAACGCTCACCAATAACACTTAATGAATAAACGGAAATACTGAACAAATCGAGAACACAGATGGAAATTATACAATTGACGTTCTGATCAATCAAGGCGATCTATTAGGGATAATCATGGGAGTCACATAAAAAAGTATAGATGAGAGGATAAAATTCTAAATCCTTATATGAACTTGAGAGTTATTTGCACAGAACAATTGAATCACTAGAAAGGAAAGGTAGGAATGTCGAGTGTACCGAACCTACGATTACGCTATTATAATAATGTTTGACATAGCCGTTTTTTCTATAAATTTTGTGTGTAACCAATAGCAGCCTCTGTTCTTTGTTCGAATTTTTTCGTCTCTATCCTGTATTTGTATAAGAATAACTAACAAACAAGCGGCGACACTCGTCCCCATACAAAATACAATCTAATTTCCTTCAAATCTGATTCAGCTGTGAATGCAACTGTTAGGCTAGACAACATTTCAGGCAGAATTGATTCAATATAATCGCGATTTTAACCAGCGTACACTCGGTAGAATTAAAAGGATGACGCAATCATTGAAGGGGTGAGCCACCCTTACGCGTACAACAAGGTTAGCGGAAGGCCGGGGGGTGTAATGGCCACTCCAATGCGACGGACATGAGTCATTTTATTTTACGATGTTTTTCAGCTATCAGTAACACTGCTTAGTTGAAACGACGATGTGTGTTCCAAGGGCACGTTGCAATCTTCCCAAATGAATTTTGCTGTTATATCATGAATTTGAATCGTGAAATTCTATTAGTCACAATGCTCTTACAGGATTTCTTAAAGACTTGTATCATTCTCCCGGTGGAGGACATTGAGGGAGGCCTATGTCCAGCAGTGGACGAAGATTGGCTGATGATGATGATCAATCGTCTCTGATGGAGGTATTTACCAGTGGCAGTACTTCCAAAGCCCAAAAGCCAAGCTTGTCTTGTAAAATTCCGAATAACAACGTTTGAGCCATAAACATTTATTTATCAAAAGTAATGTGAAAATATACTGACCGACCAATACACAACCATAAGCTAGATTTACACAGCTTATGAGCTTCTACAGAAATACCGCCATGATTTAAAACTCGGTAATCATTGAAAAAAACCTAGGATAACCTAACACTTCTATTTTATCCCCTCTATTTTGAATCCTACTTATAAAGGGAGCCGATTGTCACTTGCTCGGCACAGTTTCAAACTCGGCTCTGCGACTGCGAGTTTCACAAAATCCAATTACACTCTGACCAGTTAGACAAACGTATATTTAACTATATTGCTAACTAACTTTTAGTATATATGTTTTGATGGCGATATCTACACAAAGAGATTATTACACACACACATACCGTCCACAAAATACAAATATACATATGTACCTATACGTACTGTAAAGATTCGTTTTAGAGATACTGATCAAGAGAATCAATGCCCCTCAGGTTGCAGGTTTATTCCTAATTTAGGAGTCAGTGAGGCATAAAAAATGTCAATCTTTCTTGTTAAAATAATTTTATAATCTATCTGTAAAGAATTGTTTATGCCACTTTTACGCTGGATCAGAAAACGTGTTTCTATACAAAATTATAAGATGCAGTTTTCAATGAGGCGATTCAAAATGCTTGCTAATAAATGCTAAAATCAGCTTGCTTGCAACTTATAAAATTGTGAATAATTAATATTAAAGTTTCAAATCCTTACTTACTAAAATTTATTTGACATGTAAATTACCCTGACCCCACAATAACCAAAAATGTATACATTACACAATTACCGTATAACGCTTTTGGCTTCTATGAAAGTGCTGCCACTGGTTATAATTAGGTCTCAACATGTCGACGGCGACCGGCCGACAAAGACTCCAGCGATAGCGGAAACAATTAGTCAATGACGCTTTCAATCCTCGCCTATTGTCACGTCGCATCTACTTCGATTTTGTTTTCTTTGCTTGAGGACAAAGACTTTAATTAGCAGCAGATAGACGCAGGCTTCGGCAAAGCGCTGATTCTAGAGCCACACGATTTCTACACGCTGTTCCGTAAAGACTTGCTGTTTTGTTTTGATCGGCGAGTGAGATTGTAGAAGCATCAACTAGATAAAGATAGGATGTTATTGAGACGGCGTCATAGGATGCCATGTACAGGGCAATCCAAATTCGCTGGGTTCGATTCCCTGGTCGGGTAAAATGGTATTGGGTTTTTCCATTATGGAATCGTCAGTAAATCTATGGAGTCAGGACATATGCCTCAAAGAGTACAATAGCCTCGCCCCTATAACGTGGAAATGATACATGGCGAAATGTGGATATAGAAATGCACTTCTGCCTTCCTGAGGTTATGGGTCTATCGTTGTGTGCTATTATAGACAAGTTGGTCTTTTGATATAAATGTACCAATATTTCAATAGCATTTATAATACATGGAAATTATCCCGAAATAGGTTATTAAGCTCTTTATTCAATAGGACTACGACAGCTGCTTTAACTATGTTTAGAATCTCACCTATCGCTTTGTAGATACAATCCTGAACGTATATTTAGCGCAGTACATTCTAGTACGTACTCCCTCTAACATACATACATAAAATTACCTGTAACATCGCTTCCCGTCGTTCAGAGTGTTACGCGAGCGACAAATTATTTCCCTGCACAAATCTAGACGTGAACGTGCAAACGGCAACGTATTTACACAAACACCTTACTACTTCGCTAGTTTAATCTTTGAGGAAATTATTGTGTTTATCTTAAATATTATTAAGTTCAAATTGAGATAAATGTCTCTTAAGTCATCTCCACGGTCTAAAATTCTAATATCTATTGTCACCTCAAACATGGACGTCTCACGGCTAGGCACGGGCTTCAAAACTGAGAGGGATTAGCATAGATAAGCCTTAGTCCACCATGCTGGCATAATACGACTTGACTTATTTCTAAATCCATTACTAATGTCCATAGCAGGGTAAAGGCTCCCCTAGATTTTTTAAGTTTCTTGCCGTTTCTCCTCCACAGCGATAACACGTTTCGAAGCAGCAATAGTTTAATATTGACAATTCACAAGAGTTTGTAAAAGTCTAGTGAACTTTATATGCAACCAAATCTAATAAATGAATTCACATTTTAAAAAAATTAAGTCGAAAAAATTCTTTCTAATTTTCTTTATAAATGGGATGCGAACTGTTAACCATGTTTTCGCAACTTAACGCTATAAGTACAACTGTCACGAAACCACTGCACAAGAATTCAGTCCACCACTACTCCAAGTAATGCCGGGGCGGATCCCTAGTATGTAGGTATATAATGGCCCAAAGAAATGGTGTGTGCTTGGCACTGATCCAACGTCATACTGCATTAACAAATTAATCGGTTAAGAACGAACTCGCTTAATGGGTTGAAATTTTTGACAACTTAATGTAGTAATCTGATATAGGTCAGATAAACAAATAGTGCCTTAAACGTTAAATATGATGAAGAAACCACAGCACAGACATAATTAAAAAAAAAAGAGCAATTCGTTTAGAAACTTAAATGTTAAATTCTAATATGAAATCTTTACGCAAGCGAGAAGTCGAAAGAATTATATAAGTTTGCCTCACTCATCATCATCATCATCATCATGTCAGCCCTGTGTTAGTCCACTGCTGGACATAGGCCTCCCCCTCACTATTTAACATAGATTTTGTCAATTAAGTGTACAGTAAATTCAACAGAATCTAAATGAATCGGTGGTGAAGACGTAGAATTAAACAAACTGTTTTATGTTTTCAAAAAGACCGTTAATTAACCTAGAGGGATATTTCAAACTCATTCTATGAAATAAAACCATCTGTCGGTTGAATAGTTTAGAAAAAAGGGCATTCTAAAGACTAAACCTATCAATCACACTATATAAATAAGACTCGTGTTGGGCTCGAGGGCTTGAGCATGTGGTTGAGGATCTTGATGGTCGCGGGTTAAAACATCAGGCAACATGATTTTTTCGTTACGTGTTATTATTCACGAAAACTTCTTAGGTATTTATTACTAGGGCAGCCTGGAGGGCGAAGGCCTAAACTCTCTCAGTTGCATAGAAGGACTGTACTCAGCAGTTGAACGTATAGAAGCTGACAATGATGAGATTCTAACCAGAACAATGAAAACTCAAACAATCGATCGGAAAGGCTTCGACAACTACAGATACATAGTTCCGCACACGAATTCTGATTTCTACCGCTGCGTTCATTTCCGATGGGCTGTCGATAATTATCGGTAAACACGTCGCCAACCGAGAATCGATTTGCGGGAGTGACGAAATATTTACATGCATGCCATGTCGCTTGTACTTTGGGTTCCAATTAATATATTACCAACCGAACGACATCGGCTACATTAATATAAATTTTATTATAAATCCGATCTATTACTACCTTATTGGCTCATAGGAGCATTATATACTCAGCCTTTCGCCGTCCACTGCTGAACGTAGGTCTCTCCAAAAAAGCGGCAACCATACAAGTCTTGAGCAGCCCTCATCCATCCGTTAGCCCCTTCTCAAGTAATCGGACCATCCTGTTACGTCCGATTGAATTGGATGCTTTAGTTACGAGTACGTAGACTTAATCGCGATGATTTTTTGTCAATTTAAATTACCCACTTGCTTAGAACTATTTCGAAGATTCGTTGATACTTTTATTTAGAAGTTTAATAATTTATATCGATGATGATGCCAATGATGAAAAGGAAGTGATATTACGTTGTGTTATCTCACATAATCACCGAAAAGACTTGAAATTGCAGAGACCATGTTGACCGTGTTCGAGACAAATGTTTGTATGATCCAGAAATATTGGTTTCGGATCCGGGTGTTTGTGAGATCAAAAAATCTCGCGTAGTTTCTGATACAACACAGGACTCTTCTGAGCGAATGTGACTATGTATGTGACTGTTTATTTACGACAATATAATAACATTAATGTTTGTTTGTTTCAGAATGCCCGCCGGAACTCTGCATAGAGGAGTCACAGACAGACAACAGCACTGCGCCGCTTACCAGTGAGTCTGAATCACTATTTACCATTTTTTATTTGCCAATATTGATACGTATAGCTAAATCTAAGAAGTTAGAGCAAGTTTGAAATGTGCTCCGGTGATAAATAAGCTGAGAGGAAATCACATGTCACAATACAAATATAGGTAAAAAATAATAGCTACGAATGTTAGGTAGATGGTGTGATGATAGAAGACGTGATAGACTAAGGAGTCAACAAAAATACGACGATTGAGACACATTGAAAGGAGAAAACATACTGCGCCAACCCCAATAAATTATCACATTTATATAGCTCAATGCTTATATCTAAAACGTGATAAATCGCATAAAAAATTTCATCCTCTTTTGTACATCGTCAAAGTTTTATCGTGGTGAAAATATCTATATTTTTCACCCTAATGCCTATCTGAACCAGTTAGTGTCGCCGCGACTTCAGCGTTAAACTGTTGCAGACGGTCGGGCTATTTTCCTTTTTAAAAATTAGGAATGGCTTCTCTTCTGCCAACATTGCTATGTGACCGCGACTGTTTCAGAAAGATTGTATTTCTTCTCGTTACTATGATTTATCTTATAATTGAAAACAAAGTCTTATTACAATTTCAATGCATATTTATGTATATGAGATGTACTAAACCACGGAACCAATTTGAATAAATTTTGGTATTGAGGTAGATGGGACCATACAGTGACAGACAGACACCTATATGTTATGGTGAATTTTGAATATCATACAAATAATATTAAACAAAAGTCTGACGAATTATGGGTTAAAAAAAGTTGCTTAGTATTTTTCTTGTACAAATTTTCAAATCAAATAGCCAAAAGTTTAATAAATTATTTAGTTTCTTTCACAATTAGAAGTAGTAACAGATAAAAGCAGTCTCCGTTTATTTTGGTCTTAATTATTGTGATTCTGTATTACATATTCCAAACAGAAATTCTAAATTCATAAGCCTTCACGAATAAGTAACACTTTGCATCGAATTAATTAATTAGACGACATTATGTAGCATCCAAGTTTCATATCCGGACACAAAACTTTAAAGCAGATGAGAAAACTTGTATCCTAGACTAGACGCAAATATTTGGTTAAAAATTATAGCAATGGAAACGTTAATTAGGCAGTGAAAGGGTTTCCAAATTTTCTCCAAATAGATTTAAAATATATTGATTTAAATACAAGCAATATATTCTCATTAAATTCATACAAGGCAATGAAGAAATCCCCCGTTGAATGTTAAAATTAATAATTTAAAAACGATCGCTACAAAAGGTTACCAAGGCCTTTGATGACGCACAATGGCGAACATGTAATAATTGGTAATAACACAATTAAAATATAATTCATTAACTTCACATTCACATAAATAACTAGAAAAGGCCTTGAGAAATAATTATCAATTCATTATATAAAATCAAGGACATACCTACGTAAAGTGTTGGGCATTAATCAATTAACTTTTAATTGAACTAATCAATTGACTAAAAAAATAATTGCATTTAATTGAATCAATTGCAATTAAACATTTAATTGCATGTTACAATTATTTTTTTTAATTGATTGATGAAATAATTAAAACTAACAATTATTTTTTTTGCAAATTTTGTTCAGAAGGGTGGCCCGGTTGTACAACCGGATACATATGCCCTTGAGATATTCAAGTGTTAGTAAAAATACTTGATACAAAAATTAATTGTTAATTGTTAAGTTTTAATTTTTTTTTCGTAAAATAACTAACAATTGATTAATTATTAATCGTATGAAACCATGATTAATAATTAATTAGTTGTTAATTGCTGTCACTGCAGTTAACAACTAATTAATTGTTAATTTTTAATTGTTAGTTTAATTAAAATTTGCCCAACACTGCCTACGTACTTACATAATAATTAATATGTTGGTGGGTATTCATGACTATTAGTATACCCTTAATCCTCTTAAGGCACATATTTCCTCATTAACGATAGATACAAAAGAAATGGTAACATAAAAACCATTTAGAGGAGAGCGCATGATAGATAGAGATAGAGTGTGCATGATGATTTCATAATCCCATCTTTACAATGATATCGTTTTATTTTCTGGCCCATATCGATGATTTTCTTCAAAAAAAGAACCATTTTTGATACTGTATACAAAGTAATGAACTTATGCCTGTATCCCGTTGGGATTAACAGACTATAGAGCGTCAAAGGCCGCGGTCCAAACACACTTCTTTCACTTCCTTATCTCACATTATCCTACTTATGCATGCACGTCGGTTACGAGGACTCTTTATATTGACCTTTTTAAGTAAATTACCCATGATATCTTTATAAGTGCCCCTAGAATGTCTTCAACCACTTCAATTCAACTTAATCTTCAATAAAATCAATATTAAGGAAGATATCTCATAACACCATTAGAATTCCATCCTGTGACCCAAATAGTATCCTGCTGGGTAAACTCACGGGAAATGTCGCCTTGTTTCCAGCGCCGAATATCCGTTCGTATATTGTAAATTAATAGGTGAAATGTTCCTTCACGTTCTGTCGGAGAGTTGGTCGCGTTAATTGGGTCACGTGACCAGAAAATTGGTTCCACCGCAAAGTTTTGAAAAAGTTTAAACGAGTTTGCCAATGTTTACAATTTCACAATTACCTGGAACTATGGAAGAGTTAATTGTTCTTGCCTATTGGCAATTTTTAGGTCGTTTTTAATAGAAACTACAAGGGCAACAGCGGAAAGTGTTCGACACTTGTAACCGCATTGTGCAGTGACTAATTCCGAATTAAAACTCTGACTTAGTTGCGGAAATTAATAGTTCCAGTCGCGTTGGAATAGAATGTTGCAAGCGAATTGCAAAAACGTGCAATGTTTATCACAATTTTTATCATCATCATCATGGTCAATCCGTATCCGTCACACAGTTGGGCACGGGCCTCTTTTATAACTTAGAAGGTTTAAGCCTTAGTCCACTACGATGGCCTAGTCCAAGGTGGCGGACTACACAACTAAAAAATTCCTTAGCACCTTCAAGTGTACAGGTTTCCTCACAATGTTTTCCTTCGCCCTTTACGATGATTTTTATGTAATAAAATTGAAAGCTATTAAGGGCTATGCAATAAGCGCTGCTACAGAAAATTATATACCAATTAACCCACTAACGTTATACTTGACACGGAAATAGAACCCGAGTCTTCTAAAGCTAATTTATGCTAAATAAAAAATATATTTTTAGAATTTTCCTTCTATCTGAGCAATGAAAAGTAATGTTATACTTAGATATTTTAGGAACATAAGTCATAACATATTAAACATACTACAAACAGGAATTTTTGAATATACAAAAAATAACTCAGTAAAAAGATATATGCCTACATAATTTCCGATTCTCGGACCCAAGCAAATGTTTTCAATGTCAACAAAAAATTGGGTTCGCTTGTTGTGGCAATCAGAAATCCCTAGAAGTTTTGAAATTATTCGTCTGTACCTATTCTATATTTGAAACTTTAATTTGTTGTCTACACGTCTACAAATCATTTTTTTATAATGATAAAAACTCTATCATAGTCCCATATGAATAAAGTCATAAGCATACATGGATAATTTCTCTTCTGACTTTTTTGCGAAGAAATGGATGGCCATAGGTAGACAAACCTAAATCTTGTACAGCGGAGGCCTATACCAGCCGTGGTTAGAAAATGGACTAAAATAAGACTGATATTCGTAAAAATACGCCAAGCAGCTATTGAAAATTTCGTCATTTTCTACACCATCCCACCACACACCCGCCACGGTAACTCCTGTGCTCCAGGATCAACAGCGGCACGCACAATATTGACACCGAGCACTGAAGCTCAGCGAATCTAAGGGAACCTAATTTGTCATGACCACGCATTTAAATTAATTAAAAAAAAAAGATATAAAGGAGGAGTTGTAAACAATGACTTGACTTCTTTCCAATGCAAGACGGTAGAGGTGAATATTTTGTTACATAAAAACTAGACAAGTCTCTCCCAAACCCAGGATTCAAAATAGTAACCTGACCATCGCACAAGACAATATACTTCGTACTAGCTCGCTACAATGTAAATAATAAATAGGGGCTTGTGTTATTTGTATTAATGTAAAAGAGGCATTATTCAAAGTGACCGCAAAATAAAACAGGGATTGGTACAACCTCGGGGAAACAGGGTTACTTGGCAGCAGCTGACCAAAACAGGACAAGAGTGATGAAGGGCCGACTAAGTGGCGCGCCCCGGGATAATTTATAAGGCGCTTATCCGAATATCCGAATTAAACAGACCAATGATTAAACGCGCTATTGATTGATTAATATATCTGAAAAAAGTACTTGCTGGACACTAGCTTGTGAAACGATAGTTCATGGGTTTAATCCTTATACGGAAACTAATATAGTGTTACAGGTATTTTTTTCGGAATAGGTGTTGGAGAAACCAAAAAATCTCTCGTAGTTTCTGTTACCCATGACACACATGAATCTATACATATGTTCAGAACTATACATATCTGTGACTGTTGCGTTTATTTATTAAATATGTATAGCATATTAGTTACTAGTTTAAGAACCTAGAGTTTATAGTCTTTGGTCCAATTTTGTCAATCTTATGGCCCTTACCGACAATGTGTTTTACTCCAAATTTCAATCGTAACAAGGAAACCAAATTCACGTTGCCTGAGATTGTAATCGAACCCAGAATTCCAAGTCATGACGCCGGTCAGGAACCCAGTGATAAAATAAGAAATTAATAACAATTGCTTTGAACGCGCCGCTAACATTGCTGTTGATTTAGTTCAGAAATAATGGTCGTTAATGAAGAGTAATGAGAATTAATGGTCCGCACCTGACTTCTCCTCAAATAACTTCAGAGCGTTAAAGCTCAAATGAGAAGTTGTTCTAGCATTGTTCTTAGACTGAAATGAAACAAGAATCTGGTCTAAAACATATGTACATAGCCGTAGGAAATCCAAATTATGTCTTTATACATATTTCGCCAAAATTCGGGATTTTTGGAAATCAAACCCAGGACATACGGCACCTACATACATACTTGTACCGCGAGACTTAAACAAAAAATATCAACAATCAATTATTCAAATATCTTCTAACACTGGTGATCTAGATATAATATTGTCAAGTAAAAACGAAGATATGAAATAAAAAAAAATTATATTATTTTGGACATTATACTTTAAATATTTCTCTTATGTGATTAAAATGAAGGTCTTCTGTGAAAAACTTTGCAGAATCATAATATATTTTATGAATCAGTTTAAGACGTTTGATATTGTCTAAGCTACACACATTATTTATATACTGTATTATTAGGCAACATTCCACGTATTTGACTCGTTAAGATTTATGCTCTAATTGTGCCCTAATAAATATAGCCTTTAGTAGCACAGTTGATTACACACATCCTGTTATTAATGAACGCAAGAAATCGAATCATCAGACCATACATGTCCCACTGCTAGGCACGGGCCTCCTCTACCATTGAGAGGGTTTAGGCCTTAGTCCACCACGCTGGCCTAGTGCGGGTTGGCGGACTACGCACCTATGAAATTCCTAAAATGTTTTTTCCTTAAAGTATAATACGAGAAATTCATTGTGAATACTGCCTGGGGTTTGGACTCCTGACATATGCACCGTCTATGTGATTGGTAAGATGGAAATTAAAATAGAAATTTGGCTTTGTGTTTATTAATAAGTGTTCTACATTGATTTCCGAAAAAGTCAAATCAAAACCAATTAACGGAATTTTCTAACTGACCTTCCTGAGATATGGTCTACTTACAAGAAGTTTTCCGATATAAAAACAACATGCATTTATTAAAACATAAATGGAACAAAGTTTTGTTCAATCGACGCTTAAAACCAAGATCAAATCCTTTCCCTGATATATTCGAAATTAAGAGCTGTCATCAAAATATAAGCGTCAAACCACCATAGATGGATTGCACCGAGCAGTGCTTGAATAATGCAGTAACAGCTCGGAACGGGAGTATTCCCTTAGGACAGGCCGTACGTGCTCCACAGTTCCCGCCACGGATCATTCTCTGTTCACTTGTAATACCTTTTCTCATCCCTTTCCGTCCATTACACACGCTCTTCGGCTAAGTCACTGTGACCTGCTTGGAGCGTAAATAGCACGAGGCACAAATCAACAGCCGACAAACTTATCTCCAAGTCTTTGTATGTATTGTGAATGAATTATTTTGTACTTGAACGGTAAAGGAAAAATTCGGGAAGAAATCTGCAACAGTTAGACTTTAAGTATAAGACCAGGTTTATATTGATCGCTGGGTGATGATTGTGTAGAAAAAATCACAACTTTAAGACTGTCTGCCTGGGTGGTGCGGAGTGCGATTTAATTTCGTTGTCGTGGCCGGGTAATGACATCTTGAATGCGTAGAAAAATCAATTTTAATTCATATATATAGGACTCAAAATATTTTTTCTTTTTATTAAAACTCAACTCAATAAAAATGGAATATATTTTCCAACGGTTGGAAGCAGCATTACTTCAGAGAGAAATAAAAAATATTCGTAGAAAAACAATAACATCCAGACGTACGAGGTGTTTTATAGCTAAACGAGAGATAATATTCTTAGAAAAGCTAAGACTTCTAAGAAAGAAATAAAAATACGATTTTCTATTACAGATGAAGTAAGAACAGACTGATAGGTGAAAGCTTACAAAAACAACCAATTAAATATTAAAAATGTATTCATTTACTCTTTAGCACGTCGAGTGGTTTTCCAAAACATTGCGTACCTAAGGACCTCATGATATCACCATTGTCCTTTTAATTTGTTAAAGCAGTATTTTGGCTTTCGGTAAAGTAGATATTTTGTGGTTGGTTTTATCAAGAACGATTAAGAGAGGAGTTTTCCTCAAGACTAATCAATCATGCCGGTTTTATGCTCCCCTTAAAGCACCGGTCATTACACTAACAGAAAAAAACCAACATCGTTGGTTGGTTTAATCTTAAAATACAAGCACAGCTGAGCCATCCAGGTAAACTATTCTAACTTATTATTATTCTAACTTACCAACATTAAAATTAATCGTCTAATGCACTCCACTTCTTCTTTCTTTGTACACTTTTTGTGTCTCAAACTCGAAATAAAATAAGCAGCTTTGCATAAAAGGCGCGCAGTTTTTTTGTAGAAAAAACTAACAGTTGCATGCAGGAACAACAGAACTCTGGGCAAAACCTGCGCCACAGAATTTTTACCGAGTGACATCCGGGAATTCTCTAAATTCCCAGCAGTCACAATTTACATTGCAACTATAAAGTTTTTACGGAACTTTTTCGAATTTTCAACTGTGCCGATGTGTATTTTGATTTAGGTATTGTCGGTGAAATAATATGATGTCGTTTCAAATAAGGATTCCGTACAGAATTCGATTGAGAATTTCGAGATTTACTGAATTAATCGTGATTTCATGAAATTATTTTCTGTTGATTAGAATATATAACAGTTTTAAAAATTAACATTAAGATAACATCCCCCTTTTTGGCAAGTAAATGAATTCACAAAATATACGTCAGAAACATCATTACCATTTAAAAAGATATCTCCCAGACATTTTATGCTTCGAAAAATGTTAATACACCATTTTCCTAGGTTCGGCAGTGAAAGTAATTACTGAGTTTCAAATAGCACAATATAAAATATGTTTGAGAGCCAAATGCCGGAGTTTGTGAAGTGTGGACGGAGAGAAAGCCCGCAGCGCTGTGTCGGCAGACTAACGATTCCTTAGAGGACGAAGCCAGACATTTAGTCTTAGCGGTGCATTAATTTTGTATTTAACAGCCCATTGTTAGAGAGCAACGTACAATGACGCAGGCTGGCGTAAAAGAATCAATTTATCATTGCCCTACTTGACTACCCTTGTAGTTCAATATTAACGCACTTAAAAAATGTGTGCGTTAGAAAAATATTTTTTTTTGAATGAGCAATAGGCCTAATATGTCTTTTTAGGGTACCGAAGATATCAAAACCCTTGTAGAATTTTCATATTCGATCTTCCGTTTGTCTTTGACTAACGTTCCAAACGATTAGTGCCAGAAATATGAAGTTTAGCGTGGATAACTGTTTTTAACATGACAAATTACGAAAATTGCATCATTTGGTAACCCCTACACGAAAAGAGGGATATTTTTTCTCGCGTCTATCATTACATAGGTCTATATACTTTTAAACATTGAGAGGTTGCTATGAAGATTTTGTTATTACTTTTGGGAATGCGCGACGCTTCCCTCTCTAAAACTCATGGAAACTGAAATGGACCACAACTATTCTAATTCTTACAAAAAATAGGAAATTAACATTGAAATTGCAACATGTATTGTATGAGTATTGAGAGATTCAATTAAGATATCGTAAGACAGTTATGGTACCAGAATGTACGGTAATAGTTGACGGATCAAATGGCATGGAATTACTAACGTGTATTGTTACTAAACAGTTGAGCTTACACTAACGCGCTTTACAGACGTCACGGTAATATTAATTGAGTTCAGTTTCTGCAAATAAATCGCAGGAATTGTAAGCCCTACTATCCAATATGTCTTGGTACTGGTCTCATCTTTACTCTAGTATAGATTGTAGTTAAACAGACTTATAATTACCGAACGCTAAACTATTTCGGACTATTACGGTTGAATTGTCAGACCGAGTTGATATTACCATGAAGGTATTGAAATAATATAAACTTTGGAACAAAATTTACTGATGTATTTTTGTATTCTACATGATTTAGAGCTATACAATGTGAGGAGTTGGTGTGTTTATGAAGTGATGTGTTTCAAGTTAATAGTGTATGACGAAGTGATGGTATTTCCATAGGAACCCAAAATCCGAGATTACCTTGCAAAATTCTAAATAATTTTTAGGCTTTAAACTTTATTTAACAAAGCAATTCGTCATATAAATGAGACTATCTTGCGGTCAAGATATTGCTCGGTAGCAATAACCAATTATAAATTTGACATTAGGCAACTAAAATGTAACGCTTTTGAAAGTAGTAACTGCTACTGGTATAAAACATAAACGTTATTTGTGTAAGGTCTAGTTTCTAATTGTTTACAACACAAAGGTCACGATTTTTTTATTTACAATCAAACTGCTTGTCGCAAGTAAGGATTTTACCTGAAAGCCCGTTTGTCGGAATTTTATAAGGCAGTCTGGACTTTTGGTCCTCTGTGGAAGAATCCCCACTGGTATAAAGTATATGGATACTAAGTATATTTGTTCGTAGGCGAGGAGAGTGACACTGGCGAAAATGAGGAACGATTGTCGGCGGAGAGTTCGCCCATGCACCAACGGCGCGGCGGGATACTGAAGGGAGGCAAGCTGTGGAAGTCCCTGGACACAGACAAGGACGCCAGTGAACAGGTCTTTTACGATAATAACCTTTATTTCTAATATGCTATAGAACCTAATATCATATGGCAAAGATTGTGACTAGCTGAAAGGCCTCGTGGTGTAGTGGCATAAGTATGTGCCGTGCGATCTAGAGGTTTCGGGATAAATTCCCAGGACGGTCAAAGTACTGTTTTGATTTCCATTAAAGTTTTTTTTTAAGTTGCAGCAATTACTCTGTAATTGATCCTGTGTAACATTTAAGACGAATGGTTTATATAATTAATTTAATGTGTTTTTCACTGTGATAATTTTTATAAATTGTTGGGTTTGAAGAAAATAACTTATAAAACTCAACATCCTTCCGGACCTTAAATTAGGCTTACAGACAATTTCAGAATTAAAAATCATTACAAATACTTTATAAATAAACAAAAGTTATGGAACAACCAAAAGTGATACCTATGGATAATACTCTAGTCGTAGAACTGTGGATATTTTAAACGGATTAAAACAATTTCCAGCATTTATGTTAACACGATTTAAAGATGGCGACTGTCGCCCTCTCGGCTTCATTTCTTACTGACATGCCAACTGACGGGCTCTAATAGTTAAATCCGATATTGGACATCTTTCAAAGTGATCGCGACGAGTTTTATCGCGGGATTTCAACGCAAAGATACGATATCGTCAATAATACGTTGTGTTTCATAACAAAACGCAGTCGTAGTAAACATTGATTAAACTGATAGTTTGTTTTGTAAATAATGTGTTAAGAAATATGTTGGCTATATTTTCCTATTCAGTTCGACAATTATACACATGCTTTTCACATAGATGAAATGTTATCAATTTGTAATAGGGTAGTTGAAATAAAATTATTTTTATTTATTTACTCTAAAATCTATTCAACGTCTATACTACACTTTTAAATTTTACCGCTGTTTTAACAGTATTTTTTGCTCACTCAATCAACTACCCTACAAAAAACAATTTTTTTACACAAGTCACCAATAGTATAAAATAAATTTCCTACCTCAGACGGACGACCAGCGGTCTGCAACAGCGAGCGACGAGGACGGCTCGGTGACTCCTCGTTCCGTCCGCTTCGTGGAGAGGCCTAAGGAGGCAGCCGACGAGGAGCCTCCGAAGATCGAACCTGACCCGGCGCAACCGCCTGACAACGAAACCACGCCTAAAGAATACACCACCAATACGACGCACAGGTGGGATTGGAAAATAGAAAACCATAGTCTCTTTGCAACCCTGATTTATCATGACCCATTTGTGAAATATTTCAAAGGCTATTCTAATTGTGTTGGGCATATCAAAGGGAATCTATCATGTCACGTTAATTTATTGTGTCATTTCAAATTTGCAATTTATATTTGTAGATGAAAACTTTATCGACTGCTTATAAATTCTAATACAAAAAGAAAAAAACTTGTTCATAAATAAATAATATTTTTATACAAGATTCCTAGGAAAATATTTACAATTTTAAATTCGATAATAATTACTTTAATACCAACCCTATTAATCTTACAAGTGAAAGTAATTTAACGAGAAATAGATATATGTATTTTCAAATATGTTTTTAAGAGATCAACAATCATTACACAAAATAAGATCCCAAGTATATATTTGTCTTGCGGCATTCATTAAGTATAGCATATATAGGTATAGTCAAATAAAGACACGGAAAGCGAACTCTAATAAAATAAATGTAATAATAAAAAAAATCATAAGTAGTACATATATTTATTTATTAAAAAACAATTACCAGCATAGAATTCATTCACAATCAAGTTTAACTACTCGAACCAAACTAGATAGAATGTGGGAAAAATATGTTAAATTTCACTCCATTACTATTCTTATTTCATTTTCATATATACTTTTTAATAATAACCTATATAAAAAAATGAAACTTGCTACAAAAAGTTTTGTTTTTGGCTCCACTTCTATAAATAATGATAGTTGAACATTATTTTTACCAGTTAAATTACTAATTTTACAGCTTAAATTTTCACTTATTTTCAAATAGTTTAACTATACTACAATTTTTCACATAATAATTTTGCTTTCGATAATATATTACTAAAGGTATTTGTGAATTAAAATTAATACTACCCTGCAAAATTTAACAAGTGGTAACATCGCCAAAATATCATCACTTTTTTCCTTGTAAGTATTCTAAATATATCAATCTCTCAAATGTAAATTATTGTAACATCTTTTTAGACGTAGCTTAGAGAAACCTTATAAAAAAAATACCGCCAAAATATTTAACATTTCTTTCCCCTAAAGGTTTTTTATCTAAGTTCACATTCTAACCAGTTCGGTCCGTATAAGGAAGTCAGAGATAGGGTCACAACATCGAGTACAGCGTAACTATTTGTGCGCAGGCTCGAGACGCCGCTGATACTGACGATTCATCCACACAAGCAAACCTCGGCAGTGCAGCAGCTCTTCAACAGCGGTAGGCCTCCGCCCCCGGCCATGGAGCCCCACGTCGTCACCTCTGAAACATTGAGGTAATGTCACATTATGGAACCCGCACTAGGCCAGGGTGGACTAGGACCTACACAGTTGTAGAGGCGGCCCATGCCAAGTAGAGCGTATATGGGCTGATGATGATGTAAAAAGAGGCAAAGGAGAAAGTTAGCCTCGCGTTAAATGGTCAGCACCGCCCATAAACACAATACCAGAGGAATCATCGGTGTGTTGCCGGTCCTTGAGGGACATAATATAGTCTCTTTTCATGAAGGTTCCTAAGTTGTATCTGTTTGGAAATACCAAAAGGCTAGTTGATTCCACAAAGATGTTGTGCAAATAAGGAAACATCGTTTGAACCGCACAGTTGAGGAACGCTGTTCATCCAGATAGTAGGGATGTACCCTCAATTTCTGACGTGTGGTGCGGTAATGAAAGTCTCAAATTTCTGTATCAACAGCTTCCTATACACGTTGCATATAATGGGCGCCGTGTAATCGGAATTCTCCATTAAGGAATTCGCAGTATAAACTTACACGATTTCATGGGAAACTGTGCTGGCGTATAGTAGGTATCGAAATACAATTAGCCCTCAAAGGTACCGGTGCGAAATCAAATTGGAACGTTCTTCAGAATTAACAAAAATTGGTTGTTGATTTCGTATAATTCATTAAAAAGTAAATGAATACTTTGGGTGCTTTATTAAAAATTCAAAGAAATTATAAATTCGTATCAAGGAATTTTTAAAATAATAGTCACTTATTGCATTATTAGTTCGATTTGACAAACTGTAATTTTTTACT
This sequence comes from Cephonodes hylas, assembly GCA_030295005.1. Taxonomy (NCBI): domain Eukaryota; kingdom Metazoa; phylum Arthropoda; class Insecta; order Lepidoptera; family Sphingidae; genus Cephonodes; species Cephonodes hylas. The sequence continues at coordinate 18,240,600 of AP025360.1, forward strand.
GATCACATAACCAACGTATGAAAATTTGCTCTTACAAAGTTTTAGTAATTGTGATAAATGTAAAAATACGTCATGAATCCTTCAATCGAGTAATGATCGAGTAATCTGTTTTGTGACAATGAGTCTGTCTTCTATAACCGGCATTAGATTACTGTAGCATCAATGATAGCCCCGTGGCGCAGTTGCCTAGTTACCAGCTTGAGAAACGTGAGCCGCGGGTTCGATCCACGCACCGAGACAAATGTCTGTGATCCATAAATATTTGTTTCGGGTCTGGGTGTTCGTGAGACCGATAAAATCTCTCGTAGTCTCTTATACCCACGACACAGCACCTAGTATGTGAGTGTTGGGTGTATTTATTATTTATTTATTTCAATCAGCTATTCAAAACGTAAACTGATATCTGCACGTGGTAGGTTTGCCACCCGACCTGAGTGATAGCCTGGGAACGATTGAGTTAAGCTGACCTTTCAATAATATAGTACAAGTAACGTTCCACAAATTCTTTAAGTACAAAATTATCTTAAATCGCAAGAAATTTTGTAAACTAAATATTCCGTTTATATATACACCAGTGACAGCACTTCTCTAGAAGCCTTTAAGCTCAGTGCCTTCGAAAATTCCACACAACAATATTTGAGCTTTAAGTTTTTATTTAACTAAAACAATTAGACATAAACATGAGAACATCATGAAATAAACAAATTAAAAACTAGACTTTATACAGTTAATTTGTAATACTGATTAGATGGGCTTCTATAGAAGTATCGCTACTGATATGAAATTGTACAAATCTTTATTTCGCATACAATGACAAAGCAAATGTACGTAAAATTAATGAGACAACGAAAGCGTTTGATTTAATTTCTTACAGATGTACGACATTAAAATGTTCTTTGATGTGTACTAATTATTACTACTAATATAATGAAATACTTCTAAAGATTTTTAACCCTTCACATTTAAGTATAAAAGCGCTACATGTAATGTCTAGTATATAATTGTTTATTGTGGAGTCAGAATATTCTCATTAATAAAACGCGTTATCAGACCGTGATCGGAAACAAAATATTTCATAGTTAAGGTAATTACCATCCCCACAGCGTTTAAAAAAGTCCCGACAAAAAATTAAAATTTTGACGTTTTCCTAATAAACATAGGTATAAAATCTATCTTCATCAACCCATATACGCCCACCGCTGAGCACGGGTCTCCTCTACCATTGGGAGGGTTTAGGCCATAGTCCACCACGCTGGCCTAGTGCGGGTTGGCGAACTACACACCTAAGAAACTCCTAAGAACTCTTAAGTGTGCAGGTTTTATCACGATGTTTTTCCTTCACCGTTAAAGCAAGTGATAATTCAATGTGAATACACACATAACTTCGAAAAGTCAGAGGTGTGTGCCTGGGGTTCGAACCCGCGACCGTCGAGATTCTCGACCGCGCGCCCAAACCTCGAGGCCATCACTGCCTCAAATAAAATCTATACGATTGTTTTTATTTTGGTCGGGATATTCTTCAACGAAAAGGGGTTTGTAGTCACTGTAGCTATTACTTGCCTTAGTTTATGATTACGGTCTGAATACACCCTGTATTATAAAATACTTTTGTTAATTAGATTTAAAGCTTAGAGATTATTTTTCAGAAATTTGAGTTAGGCTTTTTGTGCTCTCTCCACCTTTACTAGACATAAACATGTAGAAAATACAGCTCAACAATTTCATCCACGAAACCTAAGTAACGTAGTCGAAGAACTACTTAACTGCTATAGTATTCCTCGACTTAGACTTTCAAGAAAGGAACGCATTCAAATATGAAAGAACAGCTGAGTAGCAAAAATTACTGGTATTGTCTCTCCATAGACAAAGGTAACTTGTGATGAGGTCAACCGCTAGCGTCTCCTCTGCGAAAAGCCCCAGAAACTAGGTCGACAATGGCTGCCTCATCACTTTTACACCCAGTATCTGTCATACCGATAACAGAAGACATTAATAAATCTTCAGCATGTTTCTTTGTTAAGTGGCATAGTCATTTCATCAATTAAAACAACAATAATTACAAAACTCCAATTAAACTCTGTTACAAATTAAAATTGTTAAATAATATCATGTTCTATTTCTTTCGTCGATGAAAATACAAAAATATATTCGTAATATTCGTTTAACATTAACAGACAGGATCAACTAATATAACAGCATTCATCACGGAACTGAGAGATCTTTGTGCGATCTACAAAATTTGCTACTCAGTCAGTATAACTTGAAATAAATCATTGATTGTTTAATTTATCAGAATTCTAGGTCATGGTAGAAGCATTCGAGTTTGTAGAGATAACTTTATTCTCATTGTACATCGTGTCTATAGCAAAATTAAAAAACTGTTTAAAACTAAAA